>OZ021682.1:2443476-2952050 GCA_963978505.1 Listrodromus nycthemerus | reverse complement strand
AGCCGAATCAGCGTCGGGACTGACCGTTGCGCATCCGCGCGCGCACAGCAGCCCGGCGTCCCTCCAACAGACTTACGCGTCTGCACAACAAGCCAGTCAGCACGCGCCCCAACCGCACGCCCGTCACCATCATCATCAAAAACAGAGGAGCTACGACGTCATCAGCACCGTCGACGATCTGGGACCGCTGCCCCACGGATGGGAACAGGCGCGCACCACCGAGGGACAAATTTACTTTCTCAAGTAAGTCACGATTAATCCGTACAAACGAGATATTCGTAGAATCTTACGGAAACTACGATAACAATCGTCGAGACGGTTGTGTGTCCGTTACAAACAAAAAAATTCACGCAATCACAATTATTTCGAAGCGAACGAAGATACGTGTAAAATCAGCGTGAAAAGAATCTCTTACGTTCTAGCTAAAATAAAACAAACTTCGTCTATTTTACAGCCACGAGACAGTCCGAGTTTGGGTTCCTTGAGTTTCGGCGGTTATCGTTTTTTTTTTTTTGGATTATGGAATCGGTTCAACGAATGAAATAGATCGTCTCGTGAATGTAGAGCAATAGCTTCTATGACGCCGACTTTTTATTCCGTCAAGAGTCGTCGAAGAATCGAGGCTGGGAGTGCGATTGCCAGAGAAAAGAGTCGCGTATGCTTCAGGAACAAAGCACACCCAAAATGAAATCTTATATATACTCTCATGTATATTTTCTTTTACTAATCTAAACTGCGTCGCCTCGACAGTTATCGATATACCACAGGCGTTCTTTGTTCTCACTTCATACGTACACGCATACTCCTCAATGCTACAACTAATATTCTCTTATTGTAAAAGGATTATTTCTGCCATATTCCAACACCTTCGAACGAGCGTCCGATTTATTTCGCTGTCGATGCGCACATCCGAAAACGAATGGTCTCGCGCTGAACAGTCCAGCGTCCCCGGCGACGCCATTTTGAAACACGGAACGCGCGAAGCGGCAGAACTTCGTTGTGGTCGGCCTGTGAGCTTCTCCCCCCCCCCCTCTCTCGCCCCCCCCCCTCCACCTGTACACTCGCCAGGCTCTTCTAGGGTCTTTCCTTCGCTCGCTCACACCTTCGCCTTCCTCATCATCCGCCACTGGCGCGTCTCTCTTTCTCGAGATCTCTGACGCTCTGACTCTTCCCCCCCCCCCCCCCCCCCCCCTACCCCTCCGACGCCAATGGTCGTGTAGTCTCCCAGCGGCGATCCACCTGCGGCGCCGTGCCGGTATTCCCACGTGTCACCTGTCGTGGGAAACTCCGAGGAGTTGGCCGAGTACGACGTTCAACCACCCCGACGCGCGGCCACTTCCACCCACCTGCCGCCTCTGCGTGACCCCGGGAAAGATTAGCGAGTTATTCGAGACTCACGGGAGTCTTCCACGCTTCTTCCACCTCCTTCCCGTGACACTGATACGTTTTCACGCCTACACTTCTCGTCGGTGGCTTTCGCGAGATTTTCGATACGATTAGTCCGATGTAAAAGGGAAACGATATCGACGAAGCGTCGTTGTGTGGAAATAGAACGGAAGTCGGGGTCGCTGGGTTTTCGGACACCAATTGGCTTCAGGATGCAATTAGTTTCTTTTGAATTAAAAAAAGGAATTGAGATTCTGTACTTTTTTGTGTGATTTTTTTTTTTTTTTTTTTTTTTTTTTTTTCGAGTCGAGGTCGCTGGGTTTTCGGACACCAATTTTCGTCAGGATGCAATTAGTTTCTTTTGAATTAAAAAAAGGAATTAAGATTCTGTACTTTTTTATGTGATTTTTCTTTTTTTTTGTTTTTTTTTTTTTGAGATAGTTGTTATGGGGTTTTTTTAAATTTTTTTAATGGATTAATGTGAATTTGAAAATGGCGCGTGTTGTTTTCTTTTGGGTTTCGTTGTTGATAGTCATGGGGTTTTGCCAGCCGGTTTCTTTGGCTTCTTCGGTGTCGAGGACTTTTTATATGATTTATCTTGTGTAACGCGATACAATACCGGAAGTTAATTTAGCGGCTTCGGCTATCGACCGTCCAGTCCTGCACGCTTTACCAGTAATATATGTGTGTATATACTTTTTTTTTATTAGAAGAATAATTGTCGATATAATTATAATTGTCGACAATTACTTTGTGAATTAAGAAAACCGACAGAGTTTGGATTTTTCTAATGGAACAATGTGGTGAATTGGGAATATCACAATGTTTGTTGAATGACCGTGAAAATTCCAGTGAAATCTTAAAACTCGTTGTTCACGGGCATTCGCAAATTTCCATTGGTCAATTTCCCGATCGCACCATCCGGCTCAACTTTACCAAACAAAAGCACATACCAAAATTGTCAATGACACGAGAAACAAATGGACAAATAAAAATTTCGAACTCGAAGAACGAATAGTCGGTTTCAACATGTAACGTGAAATGTTTTGTTAATCTTTAAACAAAAATTATTATTTCCAGCCAACTATTAGTTCCGCCAACTTCCAATTTCCGTTCGGTGTACCCGGAATAACCGGATTCCTCAGAGATGATCACGAATCCACCTCCGATCTCGTCCCGCATGGAACGACTCATCGAGCGAGCTGGGAATAAAAATTGAGAATAAAAAGAAATCGGCCAAAAAACGAATCGCCGGTAGCGATATTATACGTCGGGGTAGTCACGGCTTCTCGGGATTTCGAGGAGTTCCAGTTATATCCTCCCGACGCTTCGCAACGTACCAAGTGTGTGTGTGAGTACGTGTCATCTCAGTTCTGCCGGTGTCTCAGAGATGGTCCAGACTAGCTGGGACGCCGAATTTCATTCAGCGTCGTATAATAATTCCCGGAACTATTTTACGGTTCCTCTCTCACCGCTCCTTACCTGGAAATTGATCATTGAATTTCTTTAATTTTTTTCTCCGTCCATGCTCGAGGTCGGTCAAACCTCTTGGCAAATAATGGCGGAGGAAAGAGATTATTCTCATGAGACGTCTCGAATGTTTCCTTTATTTTCTTCGATTCTCTCACGAGTCTTGAATCCTGCGTTACTCGTCCCGCTCCCTCGAGTCGGTCCGGCCCTGGTTCACCTGCGAGAGTAGAGTTCCTTCTCGGCAAGGTCTTCCTCGGTGTATACCTGAGCCGGTTGGCTGCCGGCGTGAGAGACCGAGGGAGGATCCCTCCGATCTTCTCCCCCACAGCCAACGCGTCTCTCGCGGCTTAGAATTTCGTCTTTCACCATTCCCAGGGAGCCCCGATTATTACGCTACAATGAAGCTTTTTTTTTTCCAGGCGTTTCGTTCCCAACCGTCTCACGCTCCCGGCCATCCGAAACGTTCGAGCGTGCATAGCGCCACCTCGAACTTCCGAGAAAAGCGGCTTCGTCTAACGCTCAATCGAACGAGATCTCTCGCAGGTCCGTTTGGGCACGGAGCAGGAAACAAATCCGCAGCTCGAGTGCCCTGGCTTTTGCGACAAGTGTGCTGGAACATTCGAACACGACTTTGCCCTCTCACAGAGGAAGCTTTCGTTTTTTCAACCGTCTCGTACTAGTGCAAGAGAAAGAAACACGTTTTCTGAAGGTTGGACAGAGCCGAAGGTTTACACTAAAACGCCCAGACAAGCTTCAATAGTCGTTTGTATTGCGAGGACTCGTCGAACACTCCAACGAGACTCTTATTTTCGCCAACAAATTCGCCAAAAAAACACTCAGAGATGAATGTCGTTGTCAAAGTTTTCTTCGCTTTTAAGTTGGGCCAACGACGGACGAAAAATTTCAAACGGAAATTGGAAATCAGTTGATTTTTTTCTGCGTACCAAAGTCACTTTAATTTTGAAGATTCATCAAATGAATCGATCAATAATATTTGTGTGGATCAACGTCGACATTGAAATGTGCAAATGTCGAAGACGCAGCCGGTTCGATCTGTCGCATTGCATCAAAAAATAAGGTCTTCAGTTTCACCGCAATCATAGAATTTCCAAACGAATTCACCCCACGTGAAATTCGCTGATTGGAAATTTTTGTCGAAGCGATGAGTCCGTTGATCTAAAATTGTGGTACGATCAATAGTCGAGTCGAGGAGTTCCATGTTACTCATTGACCGTTTGTAACCATTCGAGTGTGTGTAACTCTCAACGGTTCATTTTCGACGCGGATGTCCCATCAGTCGTGCCGGAAACATCCAGACATTTTTTCGCACCATGATTTCTCCAAGTTTCTCAATGTCCCAAACACGTTTTTACCAAAACGTCGACATTTTTTTTTCGCCTGAACGCAGCCTCTTCCACGAGAAAACAATAACGATAGTCTCCAGAAACAATATAAAAAAATATTAATTGAAAAGCAACGTTTTTAGATATCTTCATCGATGCAAACAACCATCGTCCTGTTACACAATCGATATTTTTGTTATTCACGACGACGATTGAAATATCATGATTATGCGAATGCCGATGGTCTCGACGCAGAACTAGTATTTTTGGTAATCTGTGAGAGCTCAAGGTCACAGTCGAGGAGCGACGCTCGAGGTCAGTCATTGGCAGTTTGTTTTCGTTGGACCGTGTGGCGTTGGGAACGGTTAAACTCGCACGTGGATGTCCCACACCATTCGCCGTGTAAGAGACCGATAGTTTGGGTTTATTGGGCATGCGTCGTTCCGTCGTCGCCCAATCTCGCCTATCGGTTTCGGGCACCGCACGAGCGACCGTTATTTGTCGTACTGTCACGGACTCTGATTGTAGTAAAAAAAAAAAAAAAAAAAAAAAAGTCACGATAACGTCCCGAGTGTGTCCCTGAGGTCGGTTATTATCCGAAACGTGTGACAAGGTGAATTGAGCGCGAAGCACGCGTGCGATGCTTGCACAACTTCCCCACACGGTCCCTCGCACCTGACCGCTCCCAAGTACGATAATTTTATTCCTCGAATATGTCCAAATATGTATTTAAAAAAAAAGAAGAAAATTCACGAAATCGTTGAGAATATTCGAGCTGTAAATTAAAATTGTTTCGATGGTTTTAACACGATTTCGTTGGTCCTTGGGTGAGGCTTCGATGAGGTACGATTAATTGATTGTGCAATGGCGGTGTCTATCCGGATACTTTATTTTTTTCTGATTTTTTTTTTTTTTTTTCACAGGCCCCCGAGTCTGTCTATGAGATACGACGCTCGTCGAACGAGAACTTCTCTGACGAATCGATGTATATCATCTCTGTTGACTCCTCGCGTAGCTTCCAGATGGTTCGATTATTGAAAGCTGCGACGATAGAAGAGAATACACCTGCGTCAAGATAAACCCAACCATTGGCTTCGCTCGGGCCAGTGTAAGAGCATTGAGATGCTCACACGCGGACCCGCAAAAAGCATTCGTACACTCATCGAGCTCTCCACGAAATGACTCCACGAACAAACTCGTAGGAATCGAATCGTTGAAAGAAATTCGTCACCGGCGAAGCTCGCAATGTTTCTCACACATTTCGTGGCGCAATTCAGTTTTTTTTTTATGCACGATTCGTGCACGATTGAGTCGACATTCTAAAATCTTTATGAAAATTTCGAATTTTCGAATCGATATTTTTTGTTGTTTTCGAGAACTTTTTTATATCGACAGTAAAAAGAATTAATTGTTTTCTTGTAAACTGAGAGAATTTTGTTGAATATCATTTTCATTGGAAATAACGTTTGTCTTGCTGGAAAATTGAATTTCATCAGAGTTGATATTTTTTCGTTAATTTACCAGGCGAGCTCACGGTGTAACAACCTTACAAAAGCAAACAGCGTGTAATTTTAATTGCGTCGAAACTCGATTATATATATTGGATACATAATTCGTATCCGCCAATTCTCCTCACGCAGCTTTGATGAATCTCTCTCTCTCTCTCTCTCTTTCCCTTTCTATCCCTTGGACAGTTACGGTATACCGGAAGTCGAACGGGAATGGAAGGAAGGAAGTTGCGTGTCGGTTTGACTCACCGACTACGACGACAAGCCCACGCTTCGCGATTCGGACAAACTATTATAGTACTCTTGGTTTGTTGCAGCATTCGAGAACTGGCGAACAAACGAGCGGTCTCTTACGCCCGAACTCACGGGACGAGCTCCTACGCGAGATAGCTCGCATGTTTACGAAACTCAAAGTTCTGCCGACCACCATTATAGAAGTACTGTTTCTTCCGTCTTATTTTTATCTAATTTCCGTTTTATTTTCTCCCTGGCACGCGATAGTTGCCAAGGGGAAAAAGAGCATATTATAAATTGAAAAAAAAAAAAAAAAAAAACCTGGAAAAATGGTGTTTTTCCAAATTGCGAGAATTTGAAATGGAATATTTTTTGTTATTTATCGCCGTCGGTCCATTATTCCGTAAATAAGTTATTCGGAGAATGAACGAAGACGAGATAATCGCACACGGAAATTTAAGGTCGGCCACGACTCGAGAACTCGTTGACCGATGACGCTGAAATTTGGCACAATCTGGTCTAAAATATTCGGTTTATCGTTTGGTACGCCATTATCAATCCGATTGAAAATATTTTTACACATTGTAACGTTTGCGATTCTAAACACCTACTCACGTCTTTAAATAATTGAATCTTATCCAGGCTAACTATACTGGTGGCGTCAAAGCGCGCTCGAGGAAAAATCTTTAAAAAAGAAAAAAACACTGAAACCAAAGAAAATTAACGTCGAAACGTATGCGATAGAAAGACACGGATCATTTTTGTAAAACAGACCCGACTCACAGTCTCCATAGTACTAGCGTGACGTGCAACCATTTTTTAATTTTCAGTCAATATTACAATCAATATTCTATTATCTCATATAAAAAAGTCTTTGCATTTTGTCAAAATAAATAAATAAACAAATGAATATATGTATATATATATATATTGGGGCCTTTCAAAAAAAATTTTTTTTTTTTTTTCTTGGAACAAACCTTAAAAGTTTCGTTTAGATGTTAAAGTAAGCCTCTGAAAATATGAGCCCTTAATATTAATATCAACGGCTAAATTAATAATGAATTGAACTTTGACTTTGAATAACTTTTGAATGAGTTGATCAATCGAAAAATCATACGAGAACTTTTCTGTAGAGCGTTCAATTCTCTATAAAAAATATATGATGGAAACTGCAGAGCAATGTATGGTTCATTAGTTATAAAAATAAAAAATAAAAATTTCGGAGGATTATGAAGAAAACGGCTAAGTTGATCATGATTTGAAATTTGACCTTCAATAACTTTTGAATGCGTTGATTAATCGAAAAATCATACGAGAACTTTTTTGTAGAGCGTTCGATTTTCTACCGAAATAGCTGATGGAAATTCCAGCGCAATTTATGGTTCGGCAGTTAGAAAAATCGGAAAAAAAAAAAAAAATTCCTGTGTTCCTCTTATGGAAAATCGAAAAGTGCGCACATACTTAATATTAATATTAAGGGCTCATATTTTCAGAGGCCTACTTTGGAATCTAAACGAAACTTTTGGGCTTGGTTCCGAGAAAAAAAAAAAAAATTTGAAACGCCCTAATATATATATACACATTGGAAACTGTTGGAAATTAACAATACGTCTTGGCTTGCGATAATTGTTGAATTCACTGTCGCTAATGGCACGAGGATTTAGATCCGATCTTAACGACCTCGACTGCGCGGCGTCTCACCGTGTCCTAATTAATAAATCGCGTATTTTCTCTCAGACACTTGATGTTTCGAACTTGATAATATTAGTGTACGTGTCACTTAGCAGCGGTCATTAATTTGCTCGAAGAGTCGACTGTCCGGTAACCCGATAAAGCTACAACTTTACGAACGGAAATGGAAAAACTACGAGCCTTAACGAACAACTTAATTCAACCCTCAATTTAGATTTTCGAAGGACGTTCCGGTGAAAGTGTAGATGGAAGTAGCGTCATTCGTAGGATATACCATGAGTGTGCTCGATTTGCCGCTATTCCAGGGTCGAATTGTAAACTGTTGCGATACACTGTGTTCAGTAAAATACATCGAATCAGGAGAATTAGCTGTATCTCGCTTGATCCTGGCGTACGCATGTAAGGGAATTAAATATAAAAAAAAAATATATATATATATATATACAAAAATTAAAAAAAATGCAATATTAATAATCTGAAAATAATACAATAGAAAAATGAGAAATAAGTCGAATATATAAAGGAGAAAAAAAGATAAATTAAATTTCAGTTAACAGAAAAAGACACGGCAATTCCAGGGTCGAATTGTAAACTGTTGCGATACACTGTGTTCAGTAAAATACAACAAGTCAGGAGAATTAGCTGCATCTCGCTTGATCCTGGCGTACGCATGTGAGGGAATTAAATATTAAAAAAAAAATATATATATATATATACAAGAATTTAAAAAAAATGCAATATTAATAATCTGAAAATAATACAATAGAAAAATGAGAAATAAGTCGAATATATAAAGGAGAAAAAAAGATAAATTAAATTTCAGTTAACAGAAAAAGACACGGCAATTCCAGGGTCGAATTGTAAACTGTTGCGATACACTGTGTTCAGTAAAATACAACAAGTCAGGAGAATTAGCTGCATCTCGCTTGATCCTGGCGTACGCATGTAAGGGAATTAAATATTTAAAAAAAAATATATATATATATACAAGAATTTAAAAAAAAATGCAATATTAATAATCAGAAAATAATACAATAGAAAAATGAGAAATAAGTCGAATATATAAAGGAGAAAAAAAGATAAATTAAATTTCAGTTAACAGAAAAAGACACGGCAATTCCAGGGTCGAATTGTAAACTGTTGCGATACACTGTGTTCAGTAAAATACAACAAGTCAGGAGAATTAGCTGCATCTCGCTTGATCCTGGCGTACGCATGTAAGGGAATTAAATATTTAAAAAAAAAAAATATATATATATATACAAGAATTTAAAAAAAAATGCAATATTAATAATCAGAAAATAATACAATAGAAAAATGAGAAATAAGTCGAATATATAAAGGAGAAAAAAAGATAAATTAAATTTCAGTTAACAGAAAAAGACACGGCAATTCCAGGGTCAAATTGTAAACTGTTGCGATACACTGTGTTCAGTAAAATACAACAAGTCAGGAGAATTAGCTGTATCTCGCTTGATCCTGGCGTACGCATGTAAGGGAATTAAATATTTAAAAAAAATATATATATATATATACAAATTTTTTTAAAAAATGCAATATTAATAATCAGAAAATAATACGATAGAAAAATGAGAAATAAGTCGAATATATAAAGGAGAAAAAAAGATAAGTTAAATTTCAGTTAACAGAAAAAGACATGGCAATTCCGGGGTCGAATTGTAAACTGTTGCGATACACTGTGTTCAGTAAAATGAAACAAGTCAGGAGAATTAAAATCATGAACGGCATCCATGTAAGGAAATTAAATATTAAAAAAAACATATATATACGAAAATAAAAAAAATGCAATAATAATCAGAAAATAATAAAATAGAGAAATGAGAAACGCGTCGAATCTATAAAGAAGAAAAAAAAGCAAATTAAATTTCAATAAACAGAAAACTGTTGTGATACACTCTGTAGCCAGTAAATAGAATAATTCTGGAAAATCGACTGCATCACTCTCGCTCCTGGCGTGCGCAATGCGTTCGATAGAAACCCGTGAACGGAACCCATCACAAGAAAGTTAAATATAAAAATGAGAAAAATAAATTTTAAAAGGTGTAATTCACCGAACCGGAAATCAACGCGTCTTCACGGCCGACCGGATTATAGTCGATATAGTCATCGAGTCGACATCTTGATAATCCGTTCTCGCAAGACACGAGTATTTTTTATCTCTTCGAAATCTCGTCAGGACCACGTTGATACATCAAAGTTCGATCAACGATTAACCGACGTGTCATAGAACATTAATAACGGAAATTTTATTCCATCGTTGTTGCGAAAATAAATATTTCAGTGAATCGAGTAAATGAATAAAATAAAATAAATGTTTTATTCGATTATCAGTAGAAGTAGGTTCCGTTCGATTTTTTTTTTCATTTTTACTGAAACCAGAGATTGCCATGTTTCAGGTAAGCGTGTAAATATTCGTGAAACCCGAGTGGCAATAAATCCAGTGGTATCGCGCCCAACCGATAAGGCCTAATGGACTTTCCCACTTCCCGATTCTACAGCCTAGACCACTCTAAAGTAGCCGATGCGATATAATGTCGCTTCTTCACCCCAGAAAAAGCACCGACGCTGATAGCCGAGGTTGCTGAAATCTGCCTCAAAATTTTTCCAACTTCCTGCACCGAGTGCAGGTGAAATACCACGGTCGATAACGGACCTCCTTCCCTACATTCTGCCACGCGGTCAATATTGCGAATCGAAGCAAACTGTCCTTTCACCCTTGAATATAAATCTCTTCGAAAACCCTAACGATCATTAAAATACATCACCCAAAACATTGATAAAATATCGTAGAAAGTCGGAAAGTCGATTGGTTACCGACCGAGCGCGCCGGACCTAAGGATGCTTCGGATGGCCTCGAGGATTTTTCCACGCGTGGAAGATCGACTAACGAGCCGTACGTCTGACATTTTTAATCCGGAATCGTGCAAGGGCAGTCGACATACGATACATAAAATAAATGAAAAAAATTAAGAAAAATAAATGAAAAATAAATGGTTTATTCGCGACCTCGAGTTATAATCCGAGTGTCCGAAGACTCGCCAAAGTCGGCCGCCGCCGTCGGCAGAGAGAGAGAGAGAGAGCATTAAAGCCAGGCGTACCGGAGGCAGCGGCACTAGAGAAACACGTTGTCGTCCCGCCGGGCAGCAACGATTCTCGAGTTCGACCGTCGTAGGGTCGCGAGACGAAGTTGAGATCCGAGCAGATGAGCAAACCATAGGAAAGTGCGAGTGAGGCGAATCCGAAGAGAAGGAGGAAAAGGAGGCGCGCACGCGAGTGTCTATTTACGAGTTGTCCGGCGCCGTGATGTCCGGAGTAAAAATACATCGTAGTCTCGTACAGCAGCGGTGTTGCGCCCTCGCTTGCCAGGCTCCTCGGCTCACGGTGCTTGCCTGCCCGCCTGCCCGCCTGCCCGCTTGCGCCGCTTTTGCCGTTGCCAGTGATGCTGATGCGGACGCTGACTCGCCGCGTTCGCACAGCCGTAGCGAAACCTCGCCTTCGTCGTTGCTTCCTCTTTCCTTTCGTCTCTCGACTTCTTCTGTATTTACTTGGCTACTCTGAGGGCCACGGCATCGTGACTTGGAACTCTGCCAGATCGACGCGAGCTTCTGGGCTGCTTCGAGTCTCCCCCCTCCACTCTCGCTTCTCTCCGTTTCACCGTTCGTCTCTGTTCTTTTTCTATCCGTCTCTATCCACGAGAAGCGAGATCCCGGAGAGAGCAGCAAGCGCCGCGGCGTCGACGTCCGGCTTACCCGTCTCGTCCGAGACGATCCGGCCACGCGGCTACTCTACTCGCTTTTGACGCTCGACGGCCGCTCTGCCTGATGCCAATGCACCGTCTTCCTCCTCCTTCTCTTCCTACTCTTGGTCTCTTGTGAACTCGTGTTGTTGTTGCCTGTTGGCTTTCGTGAACTGTCCGTGGACGCATACTGCTTTATTATTTTCGAGAGTACGCCGTACTGTCATGGCGACCGACGGGGCGTTTCGGTTGCGGGTTGTTTTTTTTTCCGGCCACAAGCTTCTTCGGATTAATTGAGAATTATTCTCCGTCGTGTGTGTCGGTAGATTCGTCTGGTGTCGCGAGTCGGCAGGTGGCTGAGTCGTTGGATTTTTATGCCGCCGTCGGTGTATAAAAGTTCGACGGGAGAGTTTCGTTGCGAATGCTGCGACGAGCTCGAAGCGACGAGCTTCGCGAATCGTCCGACAGGTGGCGACCCTGGTTGGATCCGGCAAGACTGGCCCCGTACGAAGGCGCGAGTCGGGGACCCCTCGATCAGTACCTCAGCTTATGTTGGCCTTTGAGGTTACGTTGGTTTTCGGACACTTTCGAAGAGAGTCTCCAATCCGTGTATATTATCTTGGAAAGTGAGGCGAGGATGTCTGCTGAAAACGATCTCCCGTAACGACTATTAAAAAAAATATGTCGAATCGAAACGATCGCTTTTAAATGAAATCTTTTTAGTGATCTTTTAGAAATGTGTACCGTGTGGGTAGTCGCTATTTTTGTCGGTTGTGGAAGCATCGATGTTCCGTAGACTCTGAGAGTACACCGTCAGCCGGCGGACCGTGCTCGCTTGAAGAACCCCACGTCGGCCTGACGCCTTGGATTGCGAATTGACTAACTGTTTGAATTGAGATAGGAGCGAATGTCGTACCGTCGTTGCGCCACGAAGGTACGACCGACTGGGGATACAACACTTTATACAATTAAAACCCAACATCATATTTAATATTCTTTCATATAAATAAAATTATAATTGTTATTATCAAATTACAACTATTTATTCTTAGATTTCTCGTTCTACAACCTGTGTACGTTGAGTCCTAATTCAGAGCTCAGAATAATAAACTGTATAATATATAACAACAATAACTAATGCATTAAGGATAAGTTCTATCGAATACTTGTCATCTTGTGAATTACCACACTCGGTAATTCACACGATGACAGAGTGCTTCGCAGTATTTGCACGACACTGTGGCGCATGAGAAATTATAACTATACGATTACGACGTATGACTTTAAGACCATTATTGCAAAGGACACATGAATTAATATTAATACAGATATTAATTTATGGGACAAGCCTTTTCGCATCTACAATGTTTACAGTTCAGTTGACAATCCAAATATGAACAAAAATAATACAGCTGTAATCGCAGTAACGTCGTACAATATACAATAATTAAAAATGTCAAATATTATTGATAATTCTTCACATCGCAACAAAGAGTTTATGAAAATAAAAGATAATACATTTTAAATATCCAAAGAAATGAAGCATGAACGGTAGAAAAAAAAAATCCCTCGCCGTAGTGCGCACAAATCCCACACGGATTCTAACCTCGCTCACAGCTCGCCCAACCTCCGAGATTACGGCGAGAATATTCGTTTTGCCAGGATGGATTTTGGATTAACGAACGGGGTGGCAGAGGAGGATGAGGCGGGGGCAGAGAAGGGAATAACATTCGATGGTAGTCTCACGAGCGTGCGAGGCACGCTGCTCGAACGAAAAAGCGTGACATCATCGTCACGGGCGGGCCCGTGCTCGTTGCCGCAGCGGTTGACGACGGTAACCCGTGCCGATGGCGTTGCTGACGCACCGATCCACGCAGCGGTCCAAAACGACTTATCTCCCAGTGGTTATTAAGAGCACATTTCTAATCCTATGCGGTATCAGAGCGAAACCAACGGCACGAATATATTCTGGCAACTTCGAGCGTCCCTCCCGTTTCGAGGAGCGTGCTTTGTCCCGCGACACTGTACAGCGGTGGAAAATATAGTATTCGGTGGCCCCGAGCCGCGATGGACGAGTAGGCGTCTCATCCTCTTCGCCGACGCGTTCGCTATCGTCCGACGTTTTGAATGGAACTATTTTCGGCGTACTCTATACTATATCGGGATAACGCGATCGCGTATACACGCGTCCCACTCGACGCGGTTAACTTTTGCGTGGGGAGCGCCGAAGCGAGGCGTCACGGCACTGGCCGGAGGCGTTCACAGAGGGCGCGCGTGACGCTCCACACACACACCACTTAATTAATAATCGTTCGTCTCGATGTTTGTTTCAGTCACTTGACCAGATCGACGACATGGGAGGATCCGAGAAAAACCGCAGCGGCCGCGAGCGTCGCGGCGGTCGCCGCAGCCGTCGAGAGCGGAAAGAGCTCGACCGGAGCGCCGAGCACCCTCGGACCGCTGCCCGACGGATGGGAACAGGCACGCACACCCGAGGGCGAAATTTATTTTATCAATCATCAGACTCGCACGACCTCGTGGTTCGATCCTAGAATTCGTAAGTCTCGTTGCACTGTGTTCGGAACCGTGTGCAATTTTTTTTTGGCTATGGGGAAAGTACCGCCATTTTATGGACGGATTGCTTTTACTTGTTACGCAATGTTTGCGTGGGTAAGACTCGACGAGTTTCTTTACCGGATGTTAGCGGCGTCGGTAAAATCTATCGGGTTAAAATCTATAACTCGCCACGTTTGATGGATAGAGATATTTTTTTTAGTTCGGTAAAATACGCCGCCGGTAACGGAAACTGTAATGAACGCCATTTTGTGACTGCAGCACGGAAAAACAAAATGTCGTCCTCTGGAGTATCGGCGCGAGAGGAATCAATTTTCTTTTTGCTCGGGGATCAGCGGCTTTAGAAGAGAATTCGTTACAGTTCTTGTTACCAGCTGTGCACAGGGCAAATGAGCGGAAGAGTACTGCATGTAATTTTAAAGGGAAGCCAAATATCGCGGTCGGTAATGAAAACTGTAATGATTATTTTTCCGACCCAAATATCGACCAATAGAATTGCACCATTCGACGTCACGTGGTACAACCTACATGGTATTATACTGATAATTTTTTGATTATTTTCTCTGGTAGTTGCTATATATAAAAAACAAAACATGATCCAGTCAAATTAACCACACGTCAAACTGACAGGTTGAATTCAATTGTGATTTTTAATTGCACTAACCTGAATCTTAATTAAATGTTGTTTTATTCATTATGAAATTCTTATTTGTTAACTGTTCATTTCATCTCATGGTGCAATTCTATTGGCCGACATTTGGGACGGAAAAATAATCCCCCGAATACCACACGAGCTTCAAAATTATCTGGCATTTCCCTCAAGGTTCCCTGCAAACAAATAAAGTCGTCAAGTTTTTCAGCAAAAATCACTCGCGCTTCGCGCTCGTGATTTTTTAACCTGAAAAACTTGACTCCTTCATTTGTTTGCAACGAACCTATCGGGAAATACCCGATAATTTTGAAGCTCTTGTGGTATTATAAATGAACATTCCTCAAAGGTGTTATTTTTTTGTGAGAAACAATCAAAAAATTAACACCATTGAATGAAGTTTATTTGTAAAGTTATACTGTTCCGCATACTTGCTCCACTCGCTCTTAATGCCGTGTTACTTTGTCGATCAATCATAAAAATAACACTTTTTGTTCTTGAGAAACCTGCACAAAAAGGCACTTGCAATAGTGCCAGAAAAACGACAAAAGCCATTTTCTCCGGTCTCGTCTTATGAAAGGACAACAAATTTCTAAGCACATACGTCAGGAAAATTCAATTGCAATTTAAAAATTTTTATTAAATTTCAACTTAAATTGTACTTGAATGAAAAAAATGATAATTGTGTTAAGATTACAGTGAAATTTACTTAAAGTATGAACTGTAAATAGACGAATGCGTATAATTTTGACAATGATGGACGAGAAGCCAGTGTGCAATACACGAACCCTTGTATAGACGAGTCGATAGTCTCAGATATCGCGATAAAAGATTGTACCGCTCGAGGAGGTAGCCGCGATAAGGCTTTGCTGGTATCGGGTTCATTCTCCGATAAGACAATAATAATCGAAAACGTAATTTGCAGCTACGCACCTCCAAAGAGCCCCGACTTCCGGCGCGATGCTTCCACAGAACTGGCTTCAGCAACCGGGTGGCGGTGCTATCCAGAGCAATCAGACTCTTCAAGTTTGTCAACAAAAGTTGCGTCTACAGTCATTGCAAATGGAGCGCGAACGTCTCAAACAACGGCAGCAGGAAATCATGCGACAGGTTACAACTATATTAACGTTATTCTATTATTAAGTTTCGTTCGTATCGTTTCGGTTCCGTTTACGATATGAACCATTTTTTTGTCTGGCTCATGTTGATCCGATGTGAAAGTGATGCAATGTCAACGCACACAAACAGATTAAATATGTTAAAAACTCGTAAGACTCTCGCGAATTTTTATAGCTTCGACTAGGAAAAAACTAATTTATTAATTATAAAGCATCTGTTTTAGTCGGCATGGGCCAGGTGAACATTTTAAGATAAACTAAGCCACGAACAGGCGTGACAATTTCCAGGCTGGATCGGGATTTTAAAATAGCTTCCACATTCACTGCTACACCGAGTGCTCAACATGACTTAACACACTGAAACATAAATTCTCATGATATTTTATGTACTGCTACTGCAAGTTTCTATGCATACATTGGTATATTTTCATGTACATTTACTCTGGCATACATTTTTCATGAAACCAGAAAATTAAATTGACAATTTTCGTTAACAGCGCATAATGCGTGGCTTCTCCTCGGGTAAAATAATTAATATCAGTAACTCGTCGAGTACTGGCGTATTGTCACTGACTGTACGAACATCAATCTTATCGGTTGATCTTAAAAGCGATAATCGCGTTCATGAAGTCAATACGATACAACGAGTAACATATATTACTTTTTAATTCGAAATTTAAACAATCAATATTGATACAAGAATTAAAAAGAAAACTGTCATAGATATTTTTAAAAAGTGTACTATTAATTATTGATCCATGGAAAAAGGGGATTTTCATTGAGTCACACTCAATAACAAGTTGCGGTATAAAAATGTATTGGAGACTGTTCGCACTAAAATTAATGTCATCGAAGCAGTTGACTCTCCTTACAATGCGTTGAAAAGTGTGAAATGCAACACCCTTACTAATCGAACATGGTATCTCCCATACGCGCTTGCAGCAGGAACTAATGTTGCGGCAAAGTACGACGGACGTGGCAATGGATCCTTTCTTGTCCGGTATGAACGAACAACACGCGCGTCAGGAAAGTGCGGATAGCGGTTTGGGTCTCGGTTCGGCGTACTCGCTACCCCACACACCGGAGGATTTCCTGGCGAATATTGACGACAACATGGACGCTACGAGCGGTGAGCTGAGCACTTTTTTTTGTCGATGCAAATATGGAATTGCAATAAAATAAATAAAAGTCTGTGGATAGCAATAATTAATAAATGTTACATTTTTTGTAGAGGGTGGAGCGCCAATGGAAACCCCCGACATATCGACACTGAGCGACAACATCGATTCGACCGATGACCTCGTCCCATCCCTCCAGGTATTCATCGTTCCCGGCTAGCTTTAAGGATGCTTCACACGTACATTCCCAGCCAAGTTATTATCAAATCGTTAACAAATTCCTAAATAAAAAAATGGTTTAACTAATAGTTGGAAAACCTTCGGTTTTTTCCTTGTACAAAGAATTCATTAATCTTCTAGCGGCCACGTGAATTTTTCCAGAATACCATATTTTTTATTTGCGTCTTCGATTTTTTTTATTAATGCCATAATTTGGGAATTGTCGACACAATCGCTGCAAACATTTGTGTTTACTGTAGAATCGTGATATGGAAACGTATCCGATATTTGTTACTTGACATCTATTTTTTAAATTTTTGAGTAAAGAAATACTGAAACGTAAGGCTTTCCGTTTTTATTAACAAACTTTTAAAAAATATATTCTGTTAATAATTCATCAGTGTTATATGACTGATTTTTGGTATGTCGCGAAAAACTGAAATTCCGTTCGAATTAAACGTTTAATTGGTAGTGTATGTGTGAACCATCCTTCGATAATTGTGGCGTTGAAGGTACGCGAATAACCGAGGATTAAAGTATTTTTCTTCATTTTCAGTTGGGCGAAGAATTTAGCAGCGATATCCTGGACGATGTGCAATCGCTCATTAATCCGAACACCAGCAAACCGGAGAACGTCCTTACGTGGCTGTAGTACGCCGGGGTTGTTCGTTGAATCGGTGAAATTTTCGATCGACCACGCCGGTGCGTGAGACGCCCTCTGAAAATCCGGAAACGTTCAACGATTTCAACACCGGAAAAATAACAGATAAATAAATCGGCAATGGGAAGAGAAACGTTGACGTTTGCAGCAAGACCGATGAGCACTCGTGTATAATATTTTTCATTCGCGGATATAACGTGCTCGACATTATCGCGTAAATGTAATATCTTTTAATCGAAAAATTCGCCCATCGACGCCGTGTACATAACTTTTCTATATTTTATTATCAAGTCGACAGAGAGCGAAGTAAAAATGAAAGAAGCCTCGAAGGTTTTTTCGAAAAACAAACCGCGACTCTATAGATTATATCCTCTGACAATAATGATTACAAGTACGTAAACGAATGTCGTTCTGCTTCTCGTTATGTGCCGGGAAGCGAAAAATACTCTGTTTAATTATGTGGACGTATGGGTGACGCGTATTAATTAGTATTGAATAGAGCTCAAGTCTGGTATCATGACGTATCAGATTAAATCAATCTCGCGCGACGAAAGCACGCTCGGAACTCGTCCTCTCGGTTCGTATTCGAAGTATTTTTTTTTCTTGAAAACGCGATGCTGGCGAAAAAATTAAAAAGTGCAATTGATAGAGATAACCGGTGCATCGCATGCGATCGGCGAGTCGCGTATTTCGAGCCGTGCTTTCGATAATAGATGTCGCGATTTTGTATAAAATCAAATTATTATAGTCGAACAAATTGTCTATCACGACAAAAAAGGAACAGAACAACAAACGTGTTTTCGGTGAAGAGCCGTTGAAGAGCGTAAGCACGGTAGACAAAAAAGAAATGGAAAAATAAATCTTGAACAAAGTGCCTTGACTTTTGCAATCGAACGAAAACGACGATAAGTTTGTATTCGTCGTTCATTTTTAGAAACAACAACCGTCCAAACGAAACGTCTTATGTACACATGTGGTAATCGTTAATGAAATAAGTGGGCGGAATGTTCATGACTCTTGAAAACGTGCATCGAGAGGTCGAGTGAATATTAAGTAAATATATTCATATACATATATATATACATATATATATATATCTATTTTTTTTATATATAAAAGTCTATAACTGTTACGAATTACGAAATTATCGGTTAAACAACAAACGTCCCCGTTAGATTTTAAAGTTCCGATACGTTTTATACTGTACACAATATACACAGTTATATTATGCGTTCATTTAAGAGGCGAATATATGATATTTATAGATATAAATGAAGATCGCGCTTTCCCCTTTACTGGGAGTACCCGCGGCAGTTAACGAGCCTGCGTGTTAAAGTGTATTTTATCGATTTTTTTTATTACAATTTAATGATAAACGCCGTTGTAGCATATAGCCGATACTAAAAACCGTTTTCGGTAAGATGATATTGTTAAATTGAGAGGCAGCTTTGTAAATGTGCCGAATAGCGAAGTGGCGTTGATCGCTTGGGTCATTCGACGTGATTGGGTCATTACCGTAGGCTCGAAGTTTCATCTAACTTTTTTTTTCATCGATATATGGACTCGTGTCGATTTACGAAGTGAAATTCGTATTGTTATAGAAATATAAGATTGATATTTCATTTTTTTTATTATTATTATTCTTCTTAAACAGATAAGACCCACGCAACGTCGCTTCGACTCATTCGTAGCGCAAGGAGATTAAGAAAAAAAATTATCATGTTAATTGTATATTCAACGTTGCAATAGGCTCTCCCTGCTTTTCCTCGTTCATGTATGGGAAAAGCTGCGGTGAAGCCGGTGTGAAAGATTCTTCGCGTCCGCATACATCTCGCGTCTCTCGACAAGCAGCTCGTTATGCTATCGGAATAACGTAGTCCTGATTGAATCCGTCGACATGAGAGCGTGCCGTACTTTTTTTTTTGTTTAGATCTATCGCGTCGAATCGTTTGTCGTTTACGTATCATGTATTTTATGTTGTTACTTGCGAGATTGTGAAGGGGACGCAATCGCCAGCTCCCACTACTGCAATAAGCTCCGGGGAACTGCGAACGGTATTGAAAATCGCTGGATCCTCGGATGCATTAATGAATTCGTTCAATTTATCGCTTTAATTATATATTAACGTTACTTGTTAAGTATAAAAAAAATAGTGTATTTTGCTTTTAGTCTAAACCGAACATAATTCACGTTCGCGGAGCCTTCGAGTGCCTTAGATCGTTCGTCTCGAGTGTCGAACGATATGTGCTGTTTAATTTTGTACCTTATTTCACCCTTCTACACACCGAACGTAAATCAATATTGTAACTTGAGGTTAAACGTATTTCTTTTACGTAATTATTATCGCCCGCAGTCTTATTGTCGCGAAGCTCCCCACGGCCCAAACCCTGTTGCCACTCGCGCATATGTAACATCCGAAATTATAAGTATACATACATACATACAGTTTTATGAATCATTGCGCGAAGCAATTAGTTGTGTAATACCAGTATTTAAATATGCTCATGGGCGATCATTTGTGACGTACATTTTTATATCGGTAACAAGTGCCTTAGCGATAACGATAACAATAAATATATTGTTTACTTACAGATTACCCTTGTCGTTTACATGATTTACCCGTCCATCCATTTCTTACCGGTCTTATCTTTTTTCTTTCTTTTATTAATAATTAAAAGTTTTATTAATAGCGTTTCGGTTGATCCGATTGTGTGGTCGTAAATTCCTGCAACCATTGAGTCTCTGATAATATATAACGTATAACGTATGTGCGGAATTGTTGTTTTTCAGGTAGGGGGTGACCGTAATATTTTAACGGTAAATTCTCTCGAGTCACGGCAGCGTGTGGCATCGAAGGAACGATCGATCAAAAAAAAAAGCATCGTGACGGTAATGTACTCTTCTCGTCAGTCAGAACACTTTTATCTGTCGCTTGGGATACGCTATAGGAGCCAAAGCGTCAGCCATATTCCTATAAGTATAGGACCTTTGGGCACAGACGGCTGATTTCTGATTTGACAAGGGGTGGCTGCCGGGCATCGGGGAACCGTGAATTCGTGGCGAGGGTGTATCGGGAACCACCCTCTCGGTGGCGTGGCTCTTTCTTCATCTCCCCCACAACGATTTTTACGGCAACATCCTAAAAATATACGCTGCTACTGTATACATCTTCCATTCCGATATTCGTCGTTTAACGCCTGCTTGCAGGCTGCCACAAGTATAAAAAAAAAACATTCAACGCTGTCATCCTATTGGCTGTGATGTACTTTTAATTTTATACAGTTTTCGTTTATACATTTGAATTGGGTAAAGTATTTATAAAAAATCTAATCTTATAATAAAAAATAATCGCTTTTTAATGCGTCAAAATACACTTCGAATTTAAGAAATGCGCTACGTCCATATTCGGTCGTAGTCGAATAATCCGATTTAAAATAAAATAATTCATATTTTCAATATATGTATTGTCTGTTATAAATGCTGCACTCTGATTGGCCTGAGCATGGAGCGAATGTTGTTCGACTTGGGGTACGCCGGGTTTGGCAGTTTCGATCATCCCGAGATTGGGTTACGATGTCCATCATTGTTACATTATTTATATCCTATCGTATCGTAGCATTCCACTACAACAATAATAATATACTACTGTTAGTTATCAAGTCCTGAAAGACAGCAACCCGAGCTGTACTATCTACAACGTGTGTCGTCGCGAGTGTCGCGGCCGGGCGTAAAAACCATAACGTAAACAACATATCGCGGCGTGTTTCTAACCTTCTTCTACTCTAAATACTACCATGTATCTTCACCAAAGGTAAAAAAAAAAACTTAATTTTGTTTCCTCAATTTCTCGAAGCGTCTTCGTTTTACAGATTCAATTACTGTCCTCAATCTTCGAAGATAAAACGATCGCAATCTAATGCAAACTTCGGGTTAGAGAATCAACGTGTCGAAGATAGAGGGCGCGCAGAGGACGCTCGTTGGTAGGACGAATGAAGGAATAATGTAAGTACAAATTTTTCATATTCCGAAAAATCCAATGTAAGATAATAAATTCACTCGGATTGAAGTAGTGTTGAGATTTGCGTCAAAGCCATGCAAGATACTCCACGTGAACAGTTACCACAGATAAAGAATTAACCAATCACGTCCATTACGTTTCCCAACGCATCATCTCGTTCTGCGCAGTCTGTCTACGTGCCGCCTTTTTTCGTTTCCAGTGTCACCAATCTCGCTCAATAGGACGGTCGACTCAATGCAAAGTAAGTGTTATGTAATTACTATTCTCTACTTCGCGTTAACTTTCTCGCGTGTAGAAACGTGCAGCTCTAATTTTGGCATTGCTGCTAATTAAAAAAAGACCAATTGAAAAAAAAAAAAACAATACAACTAGACCAAACATTTTTCACATTCCGAAATAACTTGTGCGACGAATATCGAATTATCTTGGTGTTGATTTTTGCTTCAAACTGTCCACAGCACGACTATCAATCGTTACCAGAGACGGAGGAACAACCTAATTCCGTTTACTCGGATTCCCGTCGCATAATCTCGCCAGCCGGACGGCTGTCGATGTTTTACAGTTTTTCTTTACTGTCCCTAATCTCGGACAATAAAATGGTGGAAAGAACGGTGCGAGGAGCGCGAAAGGGTTGTACCGCATACGACAGATTTGCAGATATACCATTGTCGTCCGGCCGTGGCCGTAAAGGCTCGTGGACTCGACAAAAACGATGCGGTGAAAAAATAATGCCGGAAAACCGTGAAGATTAGCGCGCTTACCTGGGCTTCTTCTTTCTCAACCCTTTCTCCCGCGTGGCGTCCTTCGAACGCCTGCTTGCGTCCCGCTGCCTGCGTGAATAGACGACTCTCGTGTTTTTTGTTTCCCCTACCATGTTCCGTCGCCGTCTTACAGCGCTGTAAACACGGCCCGCGACATTTCGTTAATCCTCCCGAGCCTCAGACGCACTTCACCGGCTTATAAATAAAAAGCCTTTAATGCAAAAAAAAGAAAAAAATATTGCGTCCCTGCAACTTTCACGGGATTAAAAAAAAAAAAAAGACTAGAGACGGTCGAGGATAAAGGAAGGAAAATTAAAGCTGCCGTGGAAAAAAAAGTTCGTCAAAGACAAATAAAAAGTCTTTAATGTAAAAAAAAAAAAAAATGGCGTTCCTGCAACGTTCACGGGATTAAAAAAAAAAAGACTAGAGACGGTCGAGGATAAAGGAAGGAAAATTAAAGCTGCCTTGGAAAAAAAAGTTCGTCAAAGACAAATAAAAAGTCTTTAATGTGAAGAAAAAAAAATGGCGTTCCTGCAACGTTCACGGGATTAAAAGAAAAAAGATGCAGAGGGTCGAGGATAACCGAAGGAAAATTAGAGTCACGGTGGAAAATAAAGTCTACCTTGGTCCGTCCGTCTCGAAGCGACTCTGCAAATAAAAAATGCCACCGAGCGAAACGAAGCAAAAAATATAATGAAAATAAAGCGTAGCAGGAAAATATCTCCGGGTCGATTGCTCTTTCTACCTTGTACATGCACTTGTACACTAATCGGTAGGAACGATGCAGGGGGAATTTTTTTTTGGGCCCATCGATTAGGTGTAAAAAAAACGTGTGAGCCGGCTGAATGGCGGGACAAAAAAAACTCGCCAGGGGTAAACACCGTTATCCCGCATAGCGGCACGGATATAGAAGTAATACGCGTGGAGGATGTAACAGCTCGTATGCTGCTTTAAAAAAAAAAAAAAAAAAAAAAAAAAAACTCCCCTTCAACCAACAGGTCCGATATCTCAATTGTGCCGCAGGTTAAGGGGGTAGAACGGTAACGCGATGCCCCTTCGTATCATCGCCGGATCTAAAAAAAAAAAATGACGAGTGTGTTTGTGCAGCGACTGGTGCACGGCATAAAAACTCCCCTATGCTTTGACGCGACGACAGGTTCATTCGCCACATTGTTCGCCGTTAGGCGTGGTTAACCGGACTCGAAATCAAAGGCTTTTCAACCCTTACTGCGTCCCGACCTCGCACCATTTCTGATCTCACACCGCATTGATTCATACGTAATCCAAAATGCCAAACGACAGAAAGGGTTGAATTTAAAACCTCCACTTGACCTTCAGTAGAGATGGAAGGGTCGAATTGAGTGTCGATACTTGGTCAATAATTTTCCGTCGACCGAGAATCCATGATAAATCAAAACGTTTTTATTTATCGTGGGTTTTCAAGGTTTTCATTAAAGTGACGCGTGAAGTCAATTTTTTGGAAATACATTTTTTAAATCTCTCTTACGTATTTTACAAAATTTTGAAAATCTCTTTTTTATCATAACTGGGATTGGTTATGAGAATTTAATTTTCTCTTACCAGAACTGACGTCATCTCGGAAATGTTTTTTTTTCACCGACTTGCATTTTTCGACTTCAAGGGAAATGTGTCGTTTCCGGTTTGGAAATTTTGTCTTTCGACATGATGTGAGTTCTTTTGGTGTCACAGAACTTTTGGTCGAAAAATTAAATATTTAAATCGGAAATAAATTTGGAAATAAATTTTTTTAATCTCTCTTACGTATTTTACAAAATTTTGAAAATCTCTTTTTTATCGAGAGTGACGTCATAACTGAGATTGGTTATGAGAATTTAATTTTCTCTTACCAGAACTGACGTCATCTCGGAAATGTTTTTTTTTCATCGACTTGCATTTTTCGACTTTAAGGGAAATGTGTCGTTTCCGGTTTGGAAATTTTGTCTTTCGACATGAAGTGAGTTCTTTTGGTGCCACAGAACTTTTGGTCGAAAAATGAAATATTTAAATCGGATACGACGATTTTACGATGTAGTAAATTAATACGACTTGCAAATTTTTTTTTCTTTTGGGAATAAAAAATTGAGAGCTCCGAATTTATAATAGAGGTGAAAATACTATTAGAATACCGTAAGATATTTTTGTCGCGCATAAAATCCGAGCGTCGCCAATGCAGAAGGGTCGGATGTGGATGAATCGTAGAAATTTTTTGAATCGTTCACACTATGAAAGATCTAAAAGCGGTCGAGGAAAAAAAAAAGGTGTTCGAGGCTTTCCGAAAAATTTGACAATGACAGAGTAGATCGATAGATTCCGAATGATTTTAAATACGACACACTCCCCTATTCAATATCTATATAGTCACACATTGAGTTACTTTCCTCTTTCCTACGGAGAAAGTTGTTTTCAACAACGAAAATAAAAATACAAAATTAAAAAAGTTTTATGTCAGAATACTTTTTTTCCAATTTGAAAAAAAAAAAAAAAAAAAAAAAAAAAAAAAAAAAAAGACCCGATGAATTACAGAAAAATCTTAAAGAGATCCAGAAAACATTTTCATTCCACATACGTTCGATAAACATAAACTATATTCATCGACAAAACTCGTATCTTTCTTGACTGGAAATTTGCAGAAAAAGGCCAAAAAAAATAGACTTTCGAATATTTTCCAATATTCAAATTTCTACTATCTGATCCAATGAAAAATAAGGATAAAACAAGTTTTGGTAAATGAATTTGAAATCTTTTGAAAAACAAAACTGCAATCCAAATTTATTTCTTGAATATGAAAAACTGAACGACACTTCACCACATCCTAGGAAAATCATTTTTTTTTTCCTTCGGATATTTTCAAAAATGGAAGAAAAAAGATGAATTACAGAAAAATCTTAAAGAGATCCAAAAAACATTTTCATTCCACATACGTTCGATAAACATAAACTATATTCATCGACAAAACTCGTATCTTTCTTGACTGGAAATTTGCAGAAAAAGGCCAAAAAAAATAGACTTTCGAATATTTTCCAATATTTAAATTTCTACTATCTGATCCAATGAAAAATAAGGATAAAACAAGTTTTAGTAAATGAATTTGAAATCTTTTGAAAAACAAAACTGCAATCCAAATTTATTTCTTGAATATGAAAAACTGAACGACACTTCACCACATCCTACGAAAATCATTTTTTTTTTCCTTTGGATATTTTCAAAAATGGAAGAAAAAAAAAAATGTTGGTGCACAGTTGTGGTTGGAGTGTCGCCTGGCCCTGTTGGCACGGTGCAGGATGATCAGCCGGCTTATACGGATTCGACTTGCGTCGAGGGATTTTTTTGTATTCGCCCACTTCCCTTTTTTCATCCCTCGATCACCGGGCGCGCTATTGTGCGACGGCACAGCCAGTACTGCATTAAAACGTATTCCTAATGGGGCCCAAAACTTTCATTGTCGTGCGTGCATGCCTTATTATTCCATTCGAACGCGATTTGCCGAAGCTCGAACTATTGGGAGTGATTTGCGAAAAGCTGCGTGTTCGATGGGCTCTCCAACGAATAAAATAGTACAATGAAAAAAAAAGAAAGAAAAAGAGAGACTTTTCCAGATAATAAGCTTATGTAGGGCGCTTCGGTAGTTAAATCATGGACTACCAAATGCATGTGATTTTCTCAGTCAAGTTTCTCAATTTTTTACATAAAAAATTGTGGATTTTTTTTTAATCTTTTTTTTTGTTACAGTAAAATTGAGAAAAATATAGTTGCAATAAATACTTACCTAGGTCAATGAATATCTATTTTGCTGTAACATCTTTCTGTTTATATTAATAATAAGAAGAGTGTAGTTTGAGTGGGTATAAATTGAAATTAAAATATTATTAATATGCAGACAAGAATAGAAAGCATCATCGAAACTTTTTTCACTTATGAAATTGTGGATTTTTCTTTCTTCGTGAGAACAGTTTTGTTTTCAAAGCATAGTATTCGATTGTACAAATTAATTGCCTCTGATATTTATTCTTCAGCTGCTTAAATTCCTAAGAATATAAAAAGTGAGAGCACAAAAAAAAAAAAAAATACAAAATTGAATAGAGAACGAAATTATTTCCCGGGTAAAAAATCATATTGAATATTCTCCAGTTATAGAAATAAAATAAAAATATTAATAATCCATTCACGACTTATAAGTCCATCCTAAACTATCCTATGAGCAAGACGGACCGAGACATAAAATTATTACCCGTGATCTTCACCAAATCGGAATTATTTGATATCGCAATAAAAAATTCAACATAAAAAATTACCCTTCAAAAAAAATTCAATGCATGTTCTTGCGATACCAAAATAAAAAGACATTACAGACCAAGTATGTAAACTAAAGTTTAAACATGTGAAAAAAATCTAAATATGTGAAAATAACTCTATTAAAATTCCATTTGCAGGTGACAAGTTCATCCCAGGTGCGCGACAAACCGAGGCACAAAACGTTCGCACGGAAGCTTCCGCAAACCGGAAGCGTTCGATAAAAACGTGACAAAATAAAATTGCACCGAGAATGGATCAGCGAGCTCGCGACTGAGCAGTCTCCGGTGTCCCGGTCAGAGCATAAAGGTCCGCGGAGCCCTCAATTTCATTGTCGATCGAGGTCGGTCGAGGAAATGTGCAACGGAAGTCGCGACTCGTGCTGGTCCATCGATACTTCGTCTATGGCCGCGCTATATCTTCACGAGTGTGCATTGGACGCCGCGTATAAATGGTACCAGACTGGCGGAGGGTCCGATACGTATCGGATGTCGACGCTCCTTTGGGTCAAGGTGGATGGAGCAAAAAAAAAAAAAAATGAAGAAGAAGGAAAAGCTGTTGCTGCTGGATGAGGGGGAATGAAAAAAATGTAGAAAAATCCTGAAGTGAGCAGGGGGTTCCTCGACGTTTGAAAAGTGGTCAGAATTAACGCGTGCCACGAAGGGTCTCGTCGGCCGAGACTCGTGGCTGAAGGGCGAAGCGGGGTGGCATTTAAGGGTGCGCATAGACGAGTTTCGCTCGTTTCCTCCAAGCCCCGCCTCTGAAAGTCTGCTGCGCTGGGGATACTTTCACACACAAGAAGAGAAGAAAAAAAACGAGGAGACATAAATGAAAATGATCATCGGTTCGTTTGGTCCGAAGCCGCAGCAGCCAGGAAGCAAAATCCGACTTCGTCGTGGTCGAAGAGGCGACGAGGTCGAATCGAGGAAAAAGTAACAATTTTCGACAAGTTGGAGCGATCCAAGTCGACTTGCGAGACCCGCTTTGATTCGTTATTATTGAGAGTTCCCGGTGATCTTTGCGGAACTGGTGTAACTACGGATTTGGATCGTCTATTTAGAGTCTAAACTTTGGTTGTCCAATCTCTCGATTGTCCAAACTTTCAACTGACCAATCTCTTGATTGTCCAAACTTTCAACTGATCAAACTTGTGAATGTACAAACTTTCATCTGACCGAAGTTTTGAATGTCAAGACTTCCAGCTGACCAAACTTTCAACTGATCAAACTTTCAACTGACCAAACTTTCAACTGACCAAACTTTCAACTGACCAAACTTTCAACTGACCAAACTTTCAACTGACCAAACTTTCAACTGACCAAACTTTCAACTGACCAAACTTTCAACTGACCAAACTTTCAACTGACCAAACTTCCAACTGACCAATCTTTTGATTGTCCAAATCTTCAACTGATCGAACTTTTGAATGTCCAAACTTTCAACTGACCAAAGTTTTCAATGTCCAAACTTTCGACTGCCCAAACTTACAGTTGTCCATACTTCCGATTGTCCAAATACGCTTCCAATTCCCAGGAACAAACGTTTCGCAAAAACTCCGCAACATCCCCGTGACATTAAGCTCAACTCGAAAATCGTAAATCGTACAACCGTACAAAAAATAATCCCAGCGCCTTCGTGCCTAATAAACCAACTATAGTTAAAGTCTCCTCCCCTTCGATACTCCAACAGCAGTTCAATTCTACCGCTCTTACGAGGCCAGCAAGAATGTACCAAAAAGAGCTTACGCACACGCGACAGTTCCTCGCTCGTCGTCATTAGCCCCAGATGATTAAGCTCGCGACGATCCGAGGTGGGAAACGCGATTCCCTTACAGTCCCAATGGGAACAATGTCAGCGCTGTTCGCAGCCGTCCGTCGAGAGCCGTTGGAAAAATCCGTAACGCGTCGCGCGACTTCTGTTACAGTCGCGACGACAAAATGCGGGGAACGAGAACGAAAGGGAGAGACGAAGAAACGGTCGTAACACGGGCGATTTCGTCGATCGAACGGCGTGCAGAGGGCGATCGCAGGACGCGCCGGCCATCGAAGTCCAGGCTTTCCAAGCCTGGACAATGGTCGCGTATGCCTCGACCTATAAATCTTGCATTGTCCGGTTCCAATGTTTAGTTGCCCGCATATTAACCCCTCGGTGCAAAGGCCGCGCTCCCTGCATTGTTCAATCGGTGACCCCTCCGGTGTCAGCGTGACCCCCCCTGGTCTTCCTTATTTATCAGGTTGCCAGAAAACCTACCGGAACCCTACGCGCTTTTCCGCAATTCTCGCTCGCACTCGCGCTAAAACGGCCTTAAGCCATACTCGGCCAAACCAATAACCCAAACTTGCTCCCACGACGGCTTTACGTTTTGATTTTGCCCACACGGCATTGAACAACGGTCGGCGTATCGCACCGTTACGGCCAAACGACCGATTTACTCGCTCCTCCAATGCAGAAGCCGTTTCAAAGAAAAATGGACATGGTCCGCGCGAGGGGGTGAATTTAGGAGGAAATTTAGGATTTAGAATAATTTTTATATATAGATACATGCGATAATTTTAACTATACATGCGAAGACATGGTCCATCTACATAAAGTTCGCTATAAAAGATATTCGCTTCGTTAAACTACACTTTACTGTTATCACTTGTCATTATTCTAGTAACTATAAAATATAGACGTTATCTTTAGGAATTTTATTTTACGGTAGAGAGTCATTACAATTTTAATCTGAATTAATGTAGATTTTTATTATTTTTTGCTTACCTATACATGTGATAATTTTGATTATGCAAGTGAAGGCGTGGCAGAGTTACATATTATTTCCGATAAGAGATACTCAATTCGTTGAACTATACTTTACTATTATCACTTATCATTATTGTAGTAACTATAAAGTATAGACTCCACCTTAAGGAATTGCATTTTATGGTAAAAGGTTCTCGCTCGCACTCGCGTTAAAACGGCCGTGAGCCATACTCGGCCAAACCAATAATCCAAAGTTGCTCCTACGACGGCTTTACGTTTTGATTTTGCCCACACGGCATTGAACAACGGTCGGCGTATCGCACCGTTACGGCCAAACGACCGATTTACTCGCTCCTCCAATGCAGAAGCCGTTTCAAAGAAAAATGGAACACGGCCCGTGCGAGGGGGTGAATTGACCGGAGGAAATTTAGAGAACCGTATACATTGTGTTCATGTGTGTGCTTGGAGATAAAAATGAAAAAAAAAAAAAATTGGGAATGGAGGGACTTGCAGGAAATCTGGAGAGTATTTTGTAACGTAACTTTACACTTCTGATGTTCCAGGTGGACTCTCGGTGGAACTTGCTGACTATGTTTCGAGGAAGCAACTTGACGAGCTGGCTGGATCATGATGCAGTTTCATGGAGGAGCTGCGTCAGTCGAGGCGACATTGATTTTCAACCCTGGAGTGGTTTTGGCTGTTTCGAGTAAATCATTTAACTGATTTATGTGGCGTAAAGGGTCGAAGGGTAATTATATGCGCAGCAGATTTTTGGTCTTGGTGATTTTAATATCCGTGACAAAGACATAGGCGAAGAAGTCGATTTGCTCATTTAGCCGATTAGCACTTTGAGAGAATTTCACAGAGACATTTACATTTGATTCCTGAAATAAAAACTAAAGATGTTTTATTAGCATTTCGTGATCGAGATATTTATCCTGATTTCATGCGTACGTCCTGAATATTTAGATCCGTGGGAGAACAATTTTTTAAACTTCATTTCGTAATTCTCAAAAATGTAGTAATTAATTTTTTTTAGATAAACCAATTGAATATCGACGAAGTACATGAAGCATTGAGATAAAACTATCGTCAATGACTTACGATAAAATAGAGTTCCACGCGGTGCAAACAAAATTTACGACCTAAAAATCGTCTCTGCTCGTGAAAAAAAATGACTCATGTTTTCTTGAAACTCGCGATGACTAATGAAGTATTTATTTTGTCCGGTACAGAAGCGACGATAAGATACCTCGGATATTAAAACTCGTCGGAGAGAACCGGAAAATCGTATTTGTCTACCCTGTTTAGGGACGATTGATTGTATTTAAGAAATTCATTTTTTTTTCTCTCGTTAGTCACACACGCGAAAACATATCGTCCTCGTTAATTATCAGGCCCGTTTGGTGGCTTTTGCGGTCGTTACCGTCGGTCAAAAATTTGTTGCGGTAAAGTTTCTGCTGCGTCGCGATCGGCCTCGATGCTTAACCGGAAGCCCGATGGCGGTTCGACAGCAGCAGCCGTAGAATTTCCACCAGAGTTTGGCCAGGCGCTCGAATCGTACGTCTGAAAGCCGTCTGACTATCCATTCCGAGTTCCCGCGTGTGTTTATTGTGAGCGCGGTACGCGCCGTACAAAAATGCTTTGGCGCCTCGGTGAGGGTTGGATAAAAAGGGAGGGAAAAATAGCAGGAACCTGACGGGGAGCCGGCGACCGATCTATCGTGGGCTCCTGGCAAGGGCTTCCAAAGATTTAACGCGTGTCGGAATTAAAGAAAAAAAAATGATATAAAAAAAGTAACACTTTTCTTATGGTTTTCAGAAAATGGAAGGCGATTGCTCCGATCGCAGTCGGGAGAGGGACGAATGGAAAGAAAATGTTACAAGACAATTATGGAAATACGAGCGAGAAGGAAAATCACTGAATTTTCATTATAACAAAAAAAAACGTAAAAAAAAATATATCTGCGCTGCTACGTGGAATATGTATAAGACGATTGAATCGATCGAATCTTACTCACAAGACGGGCGAATGTAGTGGTAATGCAGAAAACAATTTGACAATTTTATAAACAGAAACCAAAAAAATTACCTGCTTTACCTCGGTGAGTTTTCGTGAAACGATCACCTAAGCGCACATTCGCAGGGGGCACGAGCAGGAAAAAAATGTTACAACACAATTTTCAAACCATCGTTGAAAAAGAGAACCAGGGAATTTTTTTTTCTTTAATCCTACAAAAAAAAAAAAACGACCTGCGTCACGTTGTCGAGCACGTGTAAAACGATCGCCTAAACGCGCCACATTCGCAGGAGGCAAGAGCAAAAAAAAAACCGAAAAAAAAAAGTTACAACACAATTCCGAAACTAGGGTTGGGAGAGAAAACCAGGGGATTTTATAAAAAAATCCTAAAAAAAAAATCGACCTGCGCCACCTCGTCGAGCATGTGTAAAACGATCGCCCGGATCGCCCCAATCGCACCTGATACGCCAGGGGAGACCGGAAAAAAATGCAGCAAAAAAAAGAGAGGAAAAAAACGCACCATAAAAAAGTGAGTATTCAATCGCCGCTGCGAAATGAAGAAAGAGCTAATTCAGCTACATGGATAATTTAAAAATAAATTTTCCCCGTTCCTGCATCTGCCGGGCGGTTCCTTGCGTCATTGAAGATCTCTTGCCGGTCTACGTTGCGCGGTCACGGAAGTTACGGACGAGGACTGCGGTGAGACGACGCGGGGTTTGTGGAAGGGAAGAAAGATGAACGGACTGGAAAAAAAAACGGCCCCCGAGAGACCGCGAGCGGGAAAAAGGAGGGTGGTAAGACAGTTCGAAGGAACAAAAAAAAAAAGGACGATACTGCGAGGGTGAAAGTCCCGCTGGCTGAAGCGTCGGAAGAAAAGCTGAAGAAAATGACTCAGAATAATCCGGAAGCGGTTTCGGCGAAGCTACTTTGGTGCGTTCCTCGGCGGTTGTTGGGGCAGTGGTGCGTTGAGGATATAACTAAACGAGGGTTATTGGTCGGCGTTACGAAAATAAGACGCGCTGTACATACACGGAAGAAACGCGGAAGAAATCGGCGCGAGCCTGGAGAAAGTCGGTACGCATGCGCCGAGCACCAACTATCGATGGTTCAATGCCAGAAAGGCGAAGATATCGGACTCATGTACGGCTGATAAGCCTTTATGGAATTAGGCTGTATGGAGAGGTAGATAAATAGATTTAGATTTATTACGAAAGCGAAAAATAATTTTCTGGAACTAAAAAGAGTTTTGTTGAATAAGTGACGAACTTGTTCAGGTATTAATACAGAAAACTGTTGTTCTATTTTCCGGGTCATCAACAATTCTGCTTCATACTTTTGTTTGTAAAGGTAAATATGAAATATAGACGTTACCTTTAGCAATTCCATTTTACAGTAAAAAGTCATAATAATTTTAATCTCAATTAACGTAGATTTTAATAATTTTCTGTTTACCTACACATATGATAATTCTAATTACACAAGTGAAGTCTTGGCTGAGTTACATATAATTTCCGATAAAAGATATTTCGTTCGTTAAACTATACTTTACTATCATCACTTATCATTATTTTAATAACTATAAAAAATAGACTCTACCTTAAGGAATTGAATTTTATATCGTTAAAGGTGACTATCCTGAATCTAACTATCTAATTTTTTTTCTGCGCATGTACGTCGACTATACGGAGCCCGGTACGGTAGAAAATCCAGGACTGGTGTCAGCAGATGAACCATAAGTATGGGTCAACCCCGCACGAGCGTGGGTCAGCTGTCAGTTGTTTGTCCTTAGTGCGCGCGCGATCATCTACAGTCCACTATAGTGTGCCGAACCTCGAGGAACGAGTGAGCGAGAACGAGCCAAGGGATGAAATGAGAAGGTCGGAGGGGCGCCATTTGCGAGCGACCCGTGCAGCCTGCGTCCTCAGCATCCCCCCCGAACAACGCCCAGCCACCGAATAGCCAGCGTGATCGGACCGTATGTATTTTTTTTTTCCTCTTTTTTTTTTCCTATAGAAAACGAAACAGAGTCGACGAGCTCGCCGGACCCTCGAACCGTTGGTCGCTGGACCGAGCGATGGATGAGCGGCTTTTGGGAAAACGGAAGTTTTTCGTACGTGAAAAACGAAACGACTGTGAGGATTTTTTTTTTCCACGGTTTTTGATGAAAATCAACTTTTTTCTGGAAACCTATTTACGGAAGGAATACTTGAAGGTGGGTGATGGGTGAAGGTGCAGAATTGAGCAACGGTAGATACTTTCGTAGATTCTCTTTTTTTGATTCAACTACTTCAAAACTTGGATGAGAAATTATTGGGCTTTTTTTTTGTGTTCTTAATAGGTGGAACTTGAGATAAAGCAGATGATGGATCGAGAAGCTGGAAACGGTCGGCTTTTTAGACGGTAAAAACAAAACGACTGTGAGGATCATTTTCTTATTTTTTCTTTCGTTTTTTTTTACATTTTTTCAATCGCTCTGATAGAAATAAGCAGAACAGGAGCAAAATAATGAAAATGCGATGTGAGAAGTATCAGGGAACGTTCTCGGAATTGACAAAATTCAAATAATCTCTGGGTAAATAGCGGAAAGCGACGAAGTAAATAAAAATAAAGAGGACGCTAGTTTTAGAGTATCTCGGTCTGAGGAAATACCAAAGAATTGTAAGTTTGAGCGTAGAAAAATACCGAACGCTCGCTTTACTAAAGGAACCGTAAGATTAGGATTGCCGGCTCGGACGGTACATAAAAAAGAGGTCAAAGGTTCCACACCGTTAACTCGTCAAGCATCCGAACGACATACCTTTTCTGTTTTTTTTCTCTCTAAAATATCACTGTATTTTGTATTCCAAAATTTAAGTACCGAAAAATTCGCTGCGTCGATGATTCGATTTCGTTTTATTTCTTTTTTCTTCTCTTTGCCAATTCATATATTTTTATACACCTGAAATACCTCTTTAAAATTATTTTAGCGTAATTAAAAAAATTCCTACCATTCATAGGAATGATATTAAAATATCGTTTCTATGTTATTCCATTTATTTAATAAAAACTCTTTATTGGAGTATTTACAGTCAATTTTGTCACAGAAAAATCGTGGCTCGGAACAAACGTGCACGTTTCTGCCGTCGGGTCAAAGAAAGAAGAATTTTGAGAAAACGGATAATCGTTCAGCCTTAAGAAATTTTTTAAAAAATGTTCCCGGCTCTAATTTCGAATTTTTCAAATTTTTTTCCCTTCACATATTTTTTATCCGTAAAAAACTTCCAGAAATTATTTTATCGTAGCTCAGAAAAAATGTTCCTATCTCCGTCGACGAATTAAAATGACTACTGGAATATCTCGACCGAATCCTTTCGCCCTTAATTCACGGCACGAATCAAGCTGCTATATCGAAGCGAAAGAAAAACATTTGGAAAAGCGCTGACCGTGGCGACGACGCATCGTCCGAAAGGGTAGCGAACTTCGTTATTCTGGTCGTTCCGCAGTTTCATTTATTCGCAATGATTGGCAGGGCGATCGATTGTCGAACGATGAAAGGTCACGTGCCTCAGTCGCCATTCAAATTCGGTTTTCTTTTCAGCTACTCGCCCGAAAAACCCACGGACTATCGAAGCACGAATCCCTTCCAAAAGTGTCTCGGATGCGTGGCGCAGGAGGAGCGAATGAGCTATGCAAAGCTGCGCCTGCTGGATTGGAGCGGAATCGCTTTAGGCCCAGCAGCCTTTTCACGGGTTTCCGTATAGCGAGCTTGGGTATGCAGAATTTTGGAAAAATTTTAGTCATCGATCTCGTCACGGAAATCGAGCCGCAGAAAAAAACTGCATTCGGGACGACCCGCGCGTGCAGCGGGAAAAATCGAGCAGCATGCATGGCGTTAATAGGAGGGTGCAACACTGAAACGCGTACCTGGCGGATACTGCGAACAAGGATGAGTGGGTGCGTCGAACCAGGGGTGGCGTTTAAACAGCTGTGACCAAACCCTTTCTCCAACCCCTCCGCCCCATTCTACCAGGAAAGTCTCGAAAATTGGACGGAAAAATATTTTTCCATTTCGTGAACACCGGGCGTCGGTTTTTGGAGCTTTTACGAAAAACTTCTGGCGTGTGTTATTTTCATCTCGGAACTATTACGGGAGATACCGGATAAGTCACGATGGAACTGTAAAGGCGTCTGGAATCAAGATTGTTTTCTTGTTTTTATTTTTGTATTATTTGCATTACTTGTATTATTCGCATTATTGGCACAAGTATTATATCGAAGCAATTGCGGTTGAATTATTGTATTCCGATGGTTTGTCGATTTTTCATGATAATCGTACAGTCCATTTTTGACTCTTAATTTTTTTGAACACATGTGAACAGTAACAAAAAATTTTTTATGGAAGTTTTTATACGCGTATCGATATTTGTTAAAGGAAGTTTCCAGGAATCACTTTCTATATATGTATAAGTGGCGTATGGAGGCAAGAATTTTTTGTCTCTCTTTTATATAACATTATTTAAAGTGATTTAATAATTGGCTGAACTATATAATTATATGAAGGCCCTACATAGCTGTTTATATGTCTGCTTTTTTTTTTACCGATCGAGGTAATTTACTACGGTAATGATGGTAATTGCGTCTGAACTGTACGGTTTCGATAATTTTTCGATTATCCTATACGGTAATCGTTAAGCCTATTTTTAACAGTTAAATTCTAGTGAGTTAATGTCCTCGGACTCGCATTAACCCTTAAACAATTTTCAATTACGTAGTTGTTACACGTTTATGGATATATATATTAAGAACGAACGTTTTCGAAATAGCTTTCGTATTAGTCAAAACACTGAAGCGTCGCGTAGACTTATCGCTTGACCGTTAAAACTCTTCCCTCGAGCGTGAAAATTCATCGCGTCCGCGCAAGGGTAATTAGTGCGCTAAACGAAATGGATTACCGATCACGTGTCTCGAAAGAAAAACCGTGGAAAGTGCACTGCCCGGTGTGGTCACAAAGAACTTTATATTTCATGCATATTGGAAGAAATGACTTTTCACTATAGTTGGCACGTGAGGGAAACTTTCCTTGACAATCAAAATTCCATCGTCAAAAAGTTAGTTTCGCGGTTTGGAACCGGACGGTCGTTAAATAGAGAGGAAGATGAAAAATATCTTTAAAAAAGTTGTCCAAACAATTTTCATAATAACGTATTTTCGTTTACTCAATACGGAAAATAAATTAAAAATTGAAAGCCTCGTACAATTATCTTACTAATTTGATAATCAATGATTGTAAGAAATAGCGATGTAAGATGCAAAAAAATTTCAGTCACGGTTTATCCGGACGATCGGCTCGAAATACCTTTGAACAATTGACGGATAATCGTGACTAACTTCGTATAACCACTTCTAATATTTTTTTTTCTGATTGCAGGAATGTTATCGTCACCTTCGTCTACGTTAGTTCTCGACCGCCTTTCCGTCGCAGTAAGTAAAACACTCTAAGGACTTTTAATTTACCAGTAATCAATACAGAAAAGTATCGAGCAATTTTTAGGTAAATATGATAATTAAAAAACGCGTTTGGTTCCGTTTAGGTTGCTCAGGTTATTCGTTTACCTTTGCTTCGGGGTTCGTTTGCAACAGAAAATATTTAGATTAGCAATTTTCCTCCAGTTTGGATTGCAAGTATTATTTCTCAAAAATCTTTCTCCGGCAACTGCTCATGAAACATTTTTGTTTCAGTACCGATAAAGAGCCATCCGATTCCGTTCTACCTAAAAAAAATTCCAATTCAAAGTATCCGAATACGAAATAAAAAAAATTCGCAGACGCGTTTAGAAATCCAAAATAAAAAAAAAAATAAAAAACCATTTTTGAGGCCAATCCCGTTCGTCAGCAAATTCCTCTCGAGAATAAATTTCTTTCGCCGGTAGTAAAATTATCCGAGCCTCTTTACCTTAATTGTAGCGATACCATGCAATAGAGATAATTTTACAAGAAGCACTTCCGAATAACTCTATTGTTTATCAATTATTGTTTAGCAGCTCGATATTATTTGGGACGCGTTACGGTCGGTCGTAGCGTTGGCAAACGCGGGTTTTGCTTGAGCCAACGGCGAAAGGGCAGCTCGAGGCTGAAACAGAATTAGGGTGACAATGGATTGTTCGGAGGATGGAAATAAAGAATGCAAAGGAAAGGATGAGACGTTCGTTTCACGTCAAAGCGGGTCAGTTAATGCTGTTGACCGTTTACCTATGCGAGGGATGATTTTGCACGGTCTCGCTGGGCCCACTTGTTCATCTTTTTGACTTTTGCTGCAGCCTCGGTCGAGGCAGATTTTCGTTATTGCGGCCAATAACGTACAATCAATTATGTGCGAAAGACTAAGTCGGGTGCTTCGACCGAACTTCAAACTCTGACGCGTTTTTTTTTTCCTCCGCCGGTTTTTTCTCATTTCTTGTTCATCTCGGTACAAGCGATGGCAAACTCCGTTTCGTTTCCTGGCGAACGCACAAAAAACGCCAATAAAATTCTGAAATTTTTAGAAAGCTCAAAGCAGGCAAGAGAAGACTTTTGAGGCTGTAGGTCCGTTTGGCTCGCTTCGTGCTGATCTTTTGCTAAATCCCCGCTGCCTCGATCATTGTAGTTTTGCAATATTGTCGTCAATAATTCGTAAACAATCATGCGTGCAAAAAAACTTTGAGTTTTGGGCCCTGACATGTTTTCTTTCTACGGCCTTTCCTATGTTTCTTGTTTCTTTATTTTCTCCTCCACGGGGCGGTAAAACGATAGCAAAAACCTTTTGGTTTTGTAGCGAAAGTACAAGAGATTCGAATAAGCTTCTGTAATTTTCACAGAGTTAAAAATAAGCAAAATTCAACATACAAAAGTCAAGATTTTCTGTATAATAGTCAAGACCGTTTAGTCGTACGAGGAATAATTTCGTTCAACACCCCGCTGGGCCCACTTCGTGCCAATCTTTGCGAAATTGGAACTGCCTCGGTACTCGCAGTTTTGCGTTATTGTGGCCAATAATCCACGAACAATCCGACGCGAAAGACTGACCCGAATGCCTTGGACCGAGCATTGTTTTCGACCCTCGACGCGATTTTTCCCTCCGCCCGTTCCTCCTTCCGTTCCTCTTCTGGCTTCGTCTTTTTCTTCTTCTTCATGGGTCAGCGAAGCGATCGAAAAGACCCTTTCGTTTTGTGACTGACGCATAAGAAATGCGAAACGTACTCCTATAAAACTTAAATGCTCTTCACCCACCGGATTCTCGGTATTAGATCATGTTTAATTGCCAGGTAATTTATGACCGGTCGGATTATAACCCGTCAAAATGGCCGATGTTGAACGCGCTCTTCGGTACCTTTCTTTTTCACTCTTTCTTTCCGATTCTCGGTCGACCACCCTTCGCTCTTTTGCTGTACCTGCAACAATTCCAACGACGCTGTTTCCCAGTTTTCCAGGAAAAAAAGTGTCTCACTCGTACTATCAATTGGAACCCAATAGGAATAACCGGTTGCTTCGATTTTCATCCTGGTTTTAAGAAACGAACCCTCCATTAACCGAAGACGATGGTTTATTGTGTTAACCCTCAACGTAGATAAATTAATTTTAAAGTCAGTATTAGTGTTAAAAAAATACCGTTTGCAAATAACAATGTCATGTGCGATGGTCGACTATAAAGATTCCGGGTCACATATATTTTTATGATGATTTTGAGAAGAGTAAGTGTAAAAGAAAAATCGATGGTTTTTTTCTGTCTGAACAGTGATGATGAATGAAATAATGAATCGAGTATTATTGAGCGACAAAAAAAAATACTGAAAAATTTCAACCATACAAATCAAGAAAAAGATTTAATTTTTGCTATAAGACTTTTTACTCCTCTTTGCTTTTTCGATTTTTAGTTTTGATGGTAAATTTAAGGAAATCACGCTCGATTCGCAAAAGACGATGGTCAATACTTTTGCCAACATTGTTTTTTTTTTGCTAATACTGAAACATCATTCAATGAATTATCATTTTGGGTTAAAAAATATCCTTATAAAAATGAATTCCATGTCTGGCTGTTAAAAATAAAGATTGTGGGTCACATTACAGATAACAACATCGCGAAAAGCTGCTTTCCATCGAGGACTTTGACGACCGTTAACCCTGTTACCGGTGCGTAACAGTATAGACGAACCTACCTACTTTCGGAGTCAACGGGGCGACAATAAAAACCTGAAGCTGCCGTAAATTATCTCGAAAAATTGTCCACTGACCCTGAAGTGCGACGAGAACGTGCTTGAAAAATGTCGCTCGAGGGATGGCACGGACGTCATTTAAAGTTCATCCCTTTTCCGTCTCGTCGAGGTACTGAATTTACATACAATTTATGAAAATCTACTCCAATGTACTTTTATTTTGTTTTTATTTTTATGATTATTTTTTTACCACATTAAGTTACACGAAGAGAGTTATCAAGCCAATTGGGTGAAAGAATCGAAGAATATTAGATTCTTACAGTATTACGGAGTAGCCTTACCTGTGGCCGCTGAACCTTCTTTTTCCGTACGTTCCGGAGGGTCTCTGCGGTTTTTTTTCATTGCCCAAATAGCAAAATCCAATTATACTTCAGCCCTGTTTTCACGGAAGGTGAATCAATTTCGGACAATGGTGAACCTTCCAGGAAGGTGACCAGCGGCAAAACCTGCGCCCTATTGTTTTCCAGACGAGCGAACAATAATATCCGAGTGTACCGAGCGTCGTGAAAGGGAAAAAACACATGAAGATAGTGGCATACCCCCATCGTTCCTGAATTAGGATCGCGTGTACTTTCGACGCTCTGTTTGGAATAAAAGAGTTTTGACTCCGGTACACCTCGGGGGGTTCGACCGCCCGGTTGACCACGGACTTACACATCGAATCATCCGATGATCCACATTCCAGGACACCTGCAAAAAAAGACTTTTACACGAGTAACATTACAGTTACAACGGTAATGACATTCGTCGAATCGTTGACCTGGACTATGCGACTAATTGATAACCACTTAAAAAGGGTCTTGGAAGCGATTCATTTTCAAAAATTTCACCGCGTTTCGCGTGCACATGTGAAATGACGATGAGCAGAAAAAAAAATACCCGAATGGCATAATAAAATGTAAAGTATACCACGATGCGTTCTAAAATTATTGGAAAAAAGTAATGCAGTGCTTAGTGAATTGAAAAAAAATTAATTGCGTTTCCACAGCGCTTTCTAAATTGCACTGTGGGAAAAACATTTAACTGGAAGCGAGTAAAAAATATTAACTATCACATTAATCAGCTTAATGTTGTGAGCAAAATAAAATATTCGAGTAGTATAACGTAATTTAAAATACACGAAAATTCGTACCAAAATTGTTTCGACAGATAGCACAAATTAATGACCACTTGAAAGGATTGGGTTGCTGATTTAATTTGAAAAATCTTACCGCATTCCACCAGCATGTTCAATTACACGTTGAAGCAGAAAATAAAAATAAACGGCTTTATCAACCTATTAAAATATAATATAATTCAGAGTAAAGTTGTTCAAAGAACCAGCTTGAAATTATTTTCGCAACATCCGAATTTACTGCTCAACATGTAATAAATTACATTGAGGTCTGCGACATTATTGAAATAAGTTACTTTCGACCTCGTCAAAGTAAAAAAAAGTCTTGCATCTCTTAACGCATAAACCAGATTTTCCTTAATATATAAATAAAAAAAAAAAATCACGAAGACATCCTTGAGGACCCTTGAGCAAGAGTGCGCTCGGATTAAAAGTTCTCGCTCAACGGTTGTTTTCCGAGCACTTCGATAATGAATCCGAGACAGATTCAAAGTCTTCCACGGTCAGCCGAATCGGACCATTAAAACAGTCGATTCCGGATGAGAAATGAAAGCCCGGGTCGCCGAAGTCGCTACAAATCCTGTTATTTACTAACTCGAATCCCGAGCCAAGAGACTCTCACCTCGTACAAATCTTCGCGACCGAAATCTCGTACAATAATACGTCGACGGTAACTTGTTTACGTATAAATCGAAGCCGTCATATTTACGACGGAGAAGAAACTCAACGAAAACGGTAACGAGCCGAGGAATAAATTCTTCGACACCGCAATAAAGTCGCAAAGGGGTTTTTCACCCGGTCGATGGTTTCGTGCCACAGATTCGATAGAACCGGTGAGAGGAAAACAGAACGAAAGAAAAGGGCTTTGCGCGTGGAAAACAAAACGACTTCGAGGAGTGTTTGCTGGAAACGTTTTCTTACGGTTAGTGCGGGTTGCGCCGTCAATCGTTCGCAACTTATAACTGTAAACCCGTCGTAAAGTCCTCGTCGAGAAAACGAGGAGAAAGCATCCTTCCCGAGAGAACGAGGAGTGGCTCGGTTGCTCTCACGATGAGGCTGAAAGTTGCTCGAGCGAAAGGCCAGATTAAGCCGACCCAAAGCCGGAGAGGCAAAGGGTTGTGAATCCGGGATTTTTTGATGAAGTCCTTTTCGAACACTTTTTTTCCCCACTTCGTCACCGTCCTCCGCTCGCTGCGAAAGGGTTGAATCCACGATTTATAGCCACGGGACGTGTCTACCTGCAAATTTCGACGCAAACGCTCGTGGCAAAAGCAACATTGCCGTGTTAATTTTCCGGCAAAGCTTCGGGCTCGCTGTACGCGGCTTTCCTGCCGAAAGGGTTAAAGAGTCGAAGAAAAATTTCACGGAAACTATGGAAAGAGGCGCGGTTCGATTGCTAGGTGAAAAACCTTGAGGACCGAGGAAATTTTTCGTTCCTAATACTTCCGCGTGGCATTGCAGAGGTCAGAAAAATCTTTTAACGGTACCGAGTCGAGGATTTTTTTTTTTTTTTTGGTGGCAAAAGAAAAAGCAGATTTCGAAGGTACCGTTCTTGGCACTTTGCTTCAGGAGTGTTACATAAAAAAGTATATGGTGAACGGTGAAATCCATTGAAAGCAAATGAAAATGCACGTTACGGTTATAAATTTATGTCGCACAGCGACCGATGTATACAGTTTGGATTTCACATCGTTCTCTACGTTCTAATTATTTTTGGAGCGTTCTAATAATTTTCCGCAGGTTCCACTAATTTTTGGAGCGTTCTAATAATTTTCCGTAGGTTCGACTAATTTTTGGAGCGTTCTAATAATTTTCCGTAGGTTCCACTAATTTTTGGAGCGTTCTAATAATTTTCCGTACGTTCCACTAATTTTTGGAGCGTTCTAATAATTTTCCGTAGGTTCCACTAATTTTTGGAGCGTTCTAATAATTTTCCGCAGGTTCCACTAATTTTTGGAGCGTTCTAATAATTTTCCGTAGGTTCCACTAATTTTTGGAGCGTTCTAATAATTTTCCGCAGGTTCCACTAATTTTTGGAGCGTTCTAATAATTTTCCGTAGGTTCCACTAATTTTTGGAGCGTTCTAATAATTTTCCGTAAGTTCCACTAATTTTTGGAGCGTTCTGATAAATTTCGGAACGTTTCAATAATTTCCGGAGCATTACAATTATTTTTCCGAACGTTGCAATAACGTCAAGCATATATACTATAGTATATAATAATGAATTTTAATCTTCCCATAATTCTCGATCATTTTCTATTCGGTGTGTGCCTCAACAGACACGATGTCATATTTTTTATCACCGTCGAAGAGAATCTGACGTTCCAAAGTATTATCACCGTACCGAAAAAAAACAATCAAAGAACGCCAAATTTTTTTCTTCCTTCACCGATGTGTTCACTCTCCGTTCCGATTCACCAATCTCAGTCTCTCAATTTCATCTTCATCTACTAAAAAAAAAAAATATTTAAAACTCTAAAAAATTATAAAAAAAATTATCGGAAGTAATAACTCACTTCCGGTCTTAGAGTCTCGAATTCAGTGTCCCACACAAAGACGTCGATTCCCGAATGAAAATCATGAATCAAAAGGACAATAACGGTGAATAAAAAAAAAAATTTAATCGGTAATGTTATTATGACGCATCCATTGGATAACAATTGGGCTCTGAAAATAAATAGAAGAAATGGCGCCTGGATGATGCGGTATTGGTCGCGAGCTCTGGACGCGTGCTTGCTCCATTCATCCTCTCCAGGGGGGCGGGGGGAAGGAAGGGTGACAAGGGGGATGTCCGGGATTTCGTAGTAGAGGATACAGATCGAGGGGTTGAACGAATCGAGAGAGCGTGGAGATGAGAAAAGGAAGGGCGATAGTGAGTCGGGGAGCGAGCGAGAGAGAGTTTCAAGGGTGGTATGGACAAGGGTGCGTCGCACGCGAGAAGACAGGGGGCGGAATCGAGTGGAGTGGAGTCGCGGTGAAGCTGTAGCCTAGGCAAAGACGAAGCATAGTAGCACATAGCAGTCAGCAAAGACGAGATCGAGGAAAAAATAAATGCTGATGGCGGTCCATTGGGGCGAGTGGGGGTTGGGGGGGGGGGGTGCGTGGGTCAGTGATCGCACGCAGGGGTTTCCGAGGGAACCGAGAGAACGAGACACTTTTGGGAAATCCAGTGTTCAGTATCGGAGCCTCAAAGAACGATGCAGGAAGCGTGAAAAAAATCAGCTCTGTTCGAATTTTCGATTTTTGAAGATACCGAATGTTTTTTCGGGGTCGAGAAAAAAAAATACTTGCTGGATTTCCTTGGAGCATTCTTGTTGAATGAAGATGATTAATTATGAAAGACATTTGAGGGGAGATGGATAATACTTTTTTATTGTTTTTATTGGGGATGAAAGCAACTGAGAAAGTTGCGAGTGTTCGTCTTTTGATACGATGGAACTTTTTCTAATTTTTTTTTTTTTTTTTCTTTTGATGAACGATACGATAGCATTAGCGGATGAGAATAAAAGTAACGGATAGGCAATCGGGTTTATTAGTCGAACTTGTCCGCGAGGCTGTCGATACTCAATAGGGGAAACCGTTTCTTGGTAAATTCTGGAAAGGGTTCACAGGATTTTTTTTTTCGTTGTAGGTTGGAATGTCGAGGCTATTAGAAAATTATTTCCTGATTTTTAGGCATATATCTGAGCGGGAAGAAGTACATTATAAATATAATCCCCCGATTTATTCTTTGGAAAATGCAATCAAAGGTATAATTACATTTTTGAATGTGCGTTTTAATTATTTTTTATTTCAATGAATTACACCTTGGGAAACTCTTATTGCTAAGCTGCCATCGACCGAATTCCTTCCAACTTGCGTGATAATATTTTTGGAGTAGATGAGTCAAAATCGAATTATACAAGGCTATACGGGAACTCTAGAATACGAAAACTCACTATAGAGTCTTTCCTGAAGTCGGGAAATAAGTAAAAAAAACGTCAAGGGCAGAAAAAAAACGCCTCCGAGTTACGTTCTCAAAATGCTTTCCAAATACTTATATCTATTTAAAAAATGTTATTCATTCAATATTGGGAAACTTATTGCTAAGTAGTTATCAACCAAGTTCCTTCGAGCTAGCATGATAAGATTTTGCCTTCACTGTCACAAAAGTTTCAAGATTTATTTTTATTACAGAAACGTTCCATCGTCAGGCATTTTTTAATCCCTCCGGTCACCGTCAGATTCGATGAAGACGGTCGAGGGCGGGAATTCCAAAGAAAGAGTCGTCGGTCCTGTAAGTCTATAATGTTCCATATTTGTCTCTCTGCAATGGAGTTTCGAAACACGTAAACTTACACAACTCTTACTACTACTATTGACTACTATTCTCTTTCCGGAAGCAGGAAAATAGTGAAGAATATAAAAGAAAGAAAAAAAATTAACGTGGAACTCGTTTCCCTACATTCTTATAATGTTTGTAGCATTCTGACCACCTTCCATCATTGTTTATTCGGTTTATTTCTAAACAGTACATTTCAGTACAATATTTTGTAGCCAAAACACTGTACCGTAGAAAGCCAGATTTTGTTTGCTCTTACTAACGAATCACATTCGGTTTCGATTCCCCAAAACTTTCTCAAATGTGTCTTACTTCGATGATATTAATTTTTTTTTAATCATTAGAAACAACTGGAGCCAGAGTCGACCAGGAAGATCGTGCAAAAGCACTCCGAAGAGAGGATCGAAGCTCAAGTCTATAAGTCTATACAGGACTCCATACGGGAACTCCGAAACGCAAAAGCTCGCAGTCTCTCGAAGTAGGGAAATAAGTGAAGAATTTGAAAAAAAAGGAAGAAAGAAGAAAAAAAGGGAGAATCCAATGTCGATGGAAGAAAGCAAGAAAGACGGAAGCCTAGCGGGAGCCACGAGGAGGACGAAAAGCAACGAGGAAGCGTGTGTCGTAGCACGAGAGTCGAAAGGGCCGTGAAGGGTGGGGGAGGTTTCTTTGGTCGGGACGTGGTGGGGAGGGACAGAGCGGTTGCCAAAAACATCTATGAATTCTGTCAATCGTTGGGCGGCTATTGGTCGATGGTAGGACGAAGGGTAGGGGTAGTTTCCCCCTTCGCAAATCCACAAAATAAGCCGGTATTTCCTACATCGGAACTTGGCTGTTGGCTTGTCAGTTGAGCACGGACATTCGAGACGCGAGCGGGTGTCACCGTTCGATGTCACATCGAAAAACAATTTCGAGGACTTTTAAATCGTAACGATTGTTTTAAATGTCGGAACAACGTCGACGGTTTCACCGATGAAATTTTACCGAGTCGCCGGTCGCGAGGAAAGGTCGACGATTTATTTTTAAAAATTAATAATCGTGCCCGGAATAAAGATTGGTGATTTTGTGCTCGTCGAACATTGTATTGGTTGTATGTACGCTACGGTCGCACAAGCCGCGGTGTAAAGTGGGGTGCTCATATAATTAATTCTTGCGTCGCGATCATCGATACGACCGTCCGGGGAGTCATCGATATCGAACGTCTTCCGAGCACATCAATCACCGTCGTCACGGCACTTCACTGACTCTACGAAAGGACGACACGCGTCCGGCAAAGGGGTATGTCACGATGTCTCATTAATTTTAATTTTTTATATTTTTATGCTTCGATTAATCAGTGTTTCTTTAAATTATTGGGCAACATAATTTCCTATACGTATTTCTATCGTGCTCCGATTGACGCTCCATCGCCAGAATTTTCATCGGCCACACTTTTTCGATACAAATTTCGCCAATCCATCAGAAAATTTTGTCGATCGATATCGGAAGTTCATTTATAAAAATAAAAAATTTCATGAATGAAATTTGAATTTTATTGATAGGAGTTAAAATGTTATTAGTAAAGTTTCTATTTTTTTTTATCAAAGCGAAAAATTAATATTTTTATGAGTGTGATCCGTATCGTGAAATAGGTTGATTTTTTTTTTTCATACTTTGTGTCCTTTCCGAGAATCGTTCCGTTCGCAGGACTACGAGGTCCTATTTTCGTTACGTGTGTATACGTATATACATATATATTCACAAACAAATGTGTCGGACACTACGAAGTAGTAAGTTCGAGTACAAGCTGCGTAAGAAACCATTGTCCAGTTGTTGTTTAGCCTCGAAAGTTCGAAAAGCTACGTGGTAGTAGTTTCGAGCCGGTACGGTGTGAAAAACAAGCGCGAGGAAAGCCCTTTTGCCGGGTGTGTATGAAAGAGAGTCGTGGATCGAATGATCGCCGATTTCAATCGAGCCAGCAAACGACAAAATGTCTCGAGCGTTTTCATACAAAATTTCAACCAAACAATTATTAAATTTCCCATTAATATAATAACGTAGTACTTGAAAATTCCACGCCTAAAAACCGCGAACCGAAAACCACTGCTCGGTTCATTCGCCATTGTCTGGTTGCGGCTTCAAACTCCTCGCCGCAGCCTCGTGGAAATACACTCAACAGTGTAAAGAATTAATAAATCACAAAAATTGCATCTGTCACAAAATTTATAATAATTTCATTATTCAGTAAATAATTCATTTTAATTAATTTTTTTGGTAAAATCCGTAATTATCGAAAACAAAGTTATTGTTACACATCAGTGTGGTATCGTGGAAACGCCTTGGAATGTTGAAAGAATTAAGTACTAAAAAAATAAAATAAAAAAGTATGGAAAAAGTATTATTTTCAATAACTGCAGTCTCGTGGAAATACCTTCGAAACTTTAGGGAATTAATGTGCTCGAGAATTTTACCATAATAACTACTCATCAAATTTTTTTTTGTTGCTATGTGCGCGATTCATGAAAAAAAATTTGTCACGATTAATTTCATATTTATGATCGAGCTTCGTATCGTTGTTGGCAAGAAATTTTATCAACGGTCTTCGATTGGTTATCACCATCGGTACGGTGAAATAGGGATGGAAAAATGCAATGGTGGAAGGGTCGAGCGGAGTAGAAAAAAACGTGGCTCGTGATAGGGGCGAGTTATGCCGGTAAAGGGGCGGGATGTATGTGGAATAAAGTGCGTAGGTTTCGGTGGCTCTAACCGATCGATCGGTCAATCGAGAAGGAATGACAGAGCTACGGGGCGTTGCTGATTGCCGGACTCGAGAGTTTCGATCACCGATCGCAATTTATTTATTAATCGAAAATTAAATCATCTATTTCATCATTTAATTTGGCACGCGAAGAAAAAAATTACCATTTAATTATCCAGCTGGACACGATTTATATAAATTTAAGATAAAAATGTTAATTAAAAAAAATAATGTTTTGCAATTTTTTACAGAACAAAAAAAATTGTAGTATTGGACTGGGATATTCGGACAAACAGTTTTGAGAACGTGGCCAAAACGGAGCGAGTCAGGCCAGCGTACTATCGGAGCTTTATTTTTGAATTTTTTTTTTCTTCGCCGATCTCCCTCGGTATAGTCGTGGCTATTTCTTTTTCTGTTATCACGCGTCGCAATATATTTTCGGGCCGGTTAGACTCAATGCTTTTTTGCTATTTACTGTTATCGTGTGTGCCGAACTGTAACTGATCGGTCGAATTCTCCGTTTCTTCGTTTCTTATGTACATCGTCGCTGTTTTATTATTTTTCGTTGTTCCTGACGGGATCGAGCCCCGTCGGGAGATTTGTTTTGCCACGACGCTTTGCCACGCGTTATTCTCACCGGGTCATACGAGTAAATTGATTCCAACGAATTTCCGCCAGTCCCGGTAAGAATCGTGTCTTGGAAGCTTCCAAGCGATTCCTGAAAGTTGCAATTCTCACCGTTCACTATCTCTATACGATAAGATTAACAAGGGTTGTTTTTTCTCACCCCTTATCTTTCAATGGAAATTTCTCATTCTATAGTGAAGTGCAAAATTTTTAAATTTGCGAAAAAAAAGACAGAAATTGAATTTACTATTTATACTCAGAAAAAAAATGTATTCGGCGCGGGACCCGCTAATAAATATTCATGCGATAAAAATGAATATTCATTGAATTCAAACGAACATTCATTTAATTCAAATAAATATTAATCTGGATTGAATGAATATTCAATAAAGTAAATATATATTTATTTCAGGGTAACCGCCGTGTAAATTATTTTCCGAGTGCAATTTTCATTTATTAAATGATATTTTCCAATTTTCAAATTTGCGAAAAAAAGACAGAAATTAAATTTACTATTTATACTTAGGGAGAAAATTTATTCGACGCGTGACCCGCTAATAAATATTCATGCGATAAAAATGAATATTCATTTAATTCAAATAAATATTCATCTGGTTTGAATGAATATTCAATAAAGAAAATATATATTTATTTCAGGGTAACCGCCGAGTAAATTATTTTCCTAGTGCAATTTTCATTTATTAAATGATATTTTCCAATTTTCAAATTTGCGAAAAAAAAGACAGAAATTAAATTTACTATTTATACTTAGAAAAAAAATTTATTCGGCGCGTGACCCGCTAATAAATATTCATGCGATAAAAATGAATATTCATTGAATTCAAACGAACATTCATTTAATTCAAATAAATATTAATCTGATTTAAATGAATATTCAATAAACCAAATATATATTTATTTCAGGGTAACCGCCGTGTAAATTATTTTCCCAGTGCAATTGTCATTTATTAAATGATATTTTCCATAAAATCGCGAATCACTCGAGTAAAACAAGAAACGACTCTTTCGAAACGAAACGCAAATTTTCTCGTTATTTTTCGTTAATTTTCCGATAAAGCCAGCCCGCTCGTATAATCGTAATTGCCTCGTAAGCTTTCGAGTGATTCTTGGAAGTCGCAATTTTCGTCGTGCGCTAATCCTGCGTGATCCCGTTAAGGGTTGTTCGTCGCGGCCGATCCTCGACTTCCGTCGCACCCCTTAACGTTCCATTTAAATTTTCCATTCTTCATAAACTCTCGCAAATTCCGAGACGGAAGAACGAGCGACTTATTTATGACTGTCTTGAGGCGAACGGGTCCGCACAATGCGAATATCTCTGAGAGTCAAAATTAAAAGACACCCCGAGCGCCCTCGAAGAAAGACAGAGAAATCGAGTAGGATTTTTGGTCGGCGGTCCGGTGAAATGACGGAAAATAAAATATAAGGCCAAGGGAGTTTTGCTCCACTTGAATAAATCACCCTGGAGCCCATGGTAGTGGTAATGGTTGCCGATCGGTCCTAGGGCATGGTGGGCCTTTTTCCATACACACCCCGAAGAGCTCGAAGCCTTTTCCGGCTTTGCTGGGCAATCCGCACCGGACCGGCTCAGTTTCCCCCGACAAACCCCGGGCAACCCCTTTTTCCAAGAATTTTTTCGGCCCACCGAAACCAGCGAGCAAACCCTTTTTTTTTCAATGACTCCACCGTTGGTTCACGTTCAAGACACAAATGGCGAACGATTTTTGCAATAATCGTCTTTCGGAGCACGCTTAAATCCGTCGAGTTTTTCAGCTTCTTGAATTTCTCTTTGGCTCAAAGATTTTTTTTTTCTAAATTAACGAAAATCTACATTTTTTCCTGAATCATAATTTCATTTTGAAGAATATGAAGTTTATGAAATTGTGGATCAGAAATATTGAATCTTTGGCTCGACGATCCTCCGAGGCGATCGCTCCTTTCACGAATTTTTTCGAGGACACCGAGAAAAATATTTTCTTTGATAAAAATACCGTTATTTCTACGTTAAATGAATTTTTGTAATTTAAAGAAAATTATTGGCGAATAGAATATGCGATACGGTGGGAAAAAAATAGGGTTTTGTCCAGTGGTCGAAAATGTGTAACATCGTTTAGTAAAATTAAATAGTTTAAATTACTGACTGAACGTTGTGCGAACAGTCTAAGATATAATCTTTGAATATATCGGTATTCGACACTCGATTTTTCATTGACAAAAGATGAAAAAAAGTGTATCGTGACGAATGAATGGTTGATGGAAAAAGCGCGGTGCGGACAATCCCTTCGCTGTATGGAAAGTAGTCTCGAAGGTTCGTCCCCTTTTTTGAAACACTTTCAACAAAAACCCCTTTTTTTCGTGGCCAGCTGTGTGTCCTTGGTCCTTTTACCGGAGCGGCAGTTTAGAAAGCTTGAGAAGAAACTCTGCATTTATTCGGACAAGAGAAATTGTCCTGTCGCTCACATTTTCCGAACCACCAAAGCGTACACGCAGCATGCTCCGGTATTGCCAGAAAAGTCCCAAAAAAAAAAAAAAATGTTTTTTTTTTTCGTCGAAAAATACCTCCGCGTCGCAGTTGAAATAACAAAAGTATGTCAGCGCTATTAAAAAATTATTATTTCGCTTTTTTGAATTATTAGATCCTAAACAGTAAAAAAAATTATGTCCACGAATGATTATCCGGTTGATTTCGATGGTCCAAGTGGTTCGAATTTTCCAACAATTTTTCGTCGATGAATAAATTGTGTTCAGGTGTTTCTGTCGTCAAGCTGTTGCCAACATTATCCCTACCGAGTAAATCATTGAAGTCAGATTAAAAAAAAAACAATCTGCTTTAAAAAATAAAAAATTGTCTTCGTCACAAAAAATACTCCAAAATCGTAATAGTAATAACGAAAATCCTAACTCAATAATGACAAAATGTTTTGAACCGTTTATTCATTCGATTGTCAAAGGCTATAAAATAAAAACAAAATATTGCGGAAGTTGATCTCAATATTTTTTGCGAATCATCCTTCGACCAATTCCGGTCGGGCGACTCTGACGATGAGCCCCAATCAACGTTACCGTCACCGCGCTGACGTCAGCAACGACAATTGCATTAATTTACGAAATTGATCTCATTTTTCAGGATAAGAAATGCGAGGCAACTGGGAAACCGCGGAGGCGTTGGTGCTCGCGCCGGGCCAGCAGCTTCAGCAACAGCAACACAGCATCATGGAGGAACAGCATCTGCCCCTCCATTCGCCAACCACGCCCGCTTGGGGTGGTATCACGGATAGAATAGTGGTGAGTAATCGCGAGCCCCTACTCGAGCTCTCACCCTCGCATAAAATCTCTCGCTCTCATCTCTTTCCGTCGCGTGCTAAATCGCGGCCGCAGAGTAGCTGCGCCTTACTTCCCCTCTAACATCCTCATCTCGGACCCTCGACGTCGACGGCATGGAAGTCGCAAAATGTCTGCTTTCATCGACAAAACGCGTCGCGAAACTGAAACAACTAAAACCGCCGCTGGAACTCCTGGAATTATTTCCTACTCAGCCATATTTATTTACTCGATGATTGGATTTTTTAAAGAATTTTTTTGTTAACTTTGTTTAGTAATTTTTTGAAATAACTGTCCTTTAATAATTTTGTTTAATAATTTTTTTCAGTCCTACTCGAGCTCTCACCCTCACATAAAATCTCTAGCTCGAAACAAACAAAATCGTCGAAGGAACACTCGGAATTATTTTATTAAAAAAAACAAATAAATCGATTTGTTCCAAGATAATAACGCTTAAGAAAATCTTGAAACAAAAGACATTTTTTATCTGATTTTTCCATTTCGGATCTTTCATGATCATTATTAAATAACTGTAATTTTATTTTGATTTACAGAAGGAGGAACCCACGGAGGACAAAAACAATGATTCCGGAGTGTCACCGGGTCATTACACGAGCAATTCAGCTTCACCGAGAAGCAGGCGTTCTTCGTCGACGGCAAACTGCAGTTTATCGCCGGGGAGCGCTTCCTCCCAGGATTCGAATGTCATGCCGTGCGTAAATTTCGATTACAGCCCGCAGAGTATCTACAAAAATTGCGGATCACCGCTCGATTACGTGAGGATTCATTCGATGGACGATATGTCGCAGCATCAACAGAACGAGCATCAGGCGATGGACGTTGTGTCCAGCAGTATGAAGTCTGCTTGCGAGGAGTCCGAGATCGGTCAGGACACGCTTCAGTGTCCGGCTTGCCCGTTCACAACACTAAACAGGTAAATTAAATAATTAAATAATTAATTTTCACCAAAATCGTATTGGAATACTGTGTTGAAATACCAAAAAAAAAAAAATTGATAAACTTTAATCGAATCAAGTCGAATTTAAATATTTATAAACCGAAGATACTTTTGAGATCATTTCGCTTAATGGCAAAGTATAAGAAAGAGTGAAAAAAAAAAACAATTATAAGCTCTGAAGGATTTTATTAATTTTACCAACCCGTTAATATTTTCAGATTGCAGTTTACTGGACATCTCGCGGCTCACTACGCTTCAAAGTGCGAGACGCCGGATTTTACAAAATCGTTGCTGACCGGTCACGAAATTCACAATCATCATCAGCAGCAACAGCAACAACAGATACAGCAGATGCAGCAAATGCAGCAAATGCATAATTCGATGAACGCAATGGCAAGCATGGACGAGGAGAATCGTGCCTCGCCGTCCCAGGGGGAGCGCTCGGAGCAGGAATCCGAAGAAGCCGACGAGCCCGGTCTGCGAGTTCCACGGGTAAATTCCCAGGGAAAAGTGAAGACGTTCCGTTGCAAGCAGTGCAACTTCGTCGCGATAACGAAACTCGAATTCTGGGAGCACAGTCGTGGTCACATAAAGGCCGAGAAGCTTCTCACCTGTCCCAAGTGCCCCTTCGTCACCGAGTACAAGCACCACCTGGAGTATCACCTGCGCAATCACTTTGGCTCAAAACCCTTCAAGTGCGACAAGTGCTCTTACTCCTGCGTTAACAAGTCGATGCTCAACAGTCACTTGAAGTCTCACTCGAACGTTTATCAGTACAGATGCGCGAATTGCTCGTACGCGACAAAGTACTGTCACTCGCTGAAACTGCACCTGAGAAAGTATTCGCACAAGCCAGCGATGGTCCTGAACGCTGACGGTTCGCCGAATCCCTTGCCGATAATCGACGTCTACGGAACTCGGAGAGGCCCGAAGCAGAAGCCGACGAATGGCGTTCCGAAAAGCCAAGAGGAGAATTCTCACATTACAAACGGAGATTTGTCGAGTCCGGGACAGCCTTGTTCGCTGTCGGGACAGTTGGTCGTCCAGCCGCAGATATCACCGATCAGCCATCGCATACCGATCAACCCCATGAGCGCGATGCACGCCCTCAGCAACGGGGTCAATCAGGGCGTAATGCCTTTCCCATACGGTCAAATGTTCCCAGGATTTCCCATGGCCAATCATTATCCCATGTCCGACGAGGCGACGGAGAAACACCTGGAACATCTCAAGACCAATCTCTTCGCAGAATACGCCAAGGTGATGGCTGGCGAGAGAATGAACGTCGATTATCCTCAGGAAACCGGCCTAAATGGATTCAACAACTCCAGCCTCAACGTCAGCCCAGCCAACATCCAGGAGATCCCGTCATCGCCCGTAGAAATCGGAGCCAACACGAATAACGAGAGCGAACCAAAGAAACTGGAATCCGAGATCTCGATGGAGCACAAAGTTACGCCCCTGGACCTTAGCAAACCGGACGTTGTCGCGAACAACAATAACAATTCTAACGAAAACAACAACATACAGCATGAGAAAATTCAGTCGAACGGAACACATTCAAACACAAATTCGCCGAGGACGTCTGGAACGAGCAGACGCAAAGGTAGGGCTGTGAAGCTCGACAGAAGAGTCGTCGAGGAGGAGACCGACGAGGAACGAGAGAGGGATACCGAAAATATAGAAGCTTCCGCTCTGATTGAACGGAGCTCCTCAGCGGAGATATGCAAAGAGAGCTCGCCGGAAAGAAGCTGCGGTGGAATTGGCATGAGCAACGAATTCACGTGCCAATATTGCGAAATTGCCTTCGGCAATGTTGTCATGTACACCGTACATATGGGCTATCACGGCTACAAAAATCCATACACGTGCAACATGTGCGGTCACGAGAGCGAGGACAAGGTCTCGTTCTTCCTTCACATAGCGAGATCCAAGCACACGTAGTTCTACAATGTTCGATCGAGGGGTTTTTTTTTTTTTTTTTTTTGTACTTGCAGACTTCGAGGCACGGTAATCGAAGCTCGTATACGTGGAGATTTTTTTTTCCGTGACCTCGGAATAAAGCGTTGATTATATACGCGGTCGTCGATAAGCGACGAGGGTAGAATCAGGTAGAATCTCTGCGTTCTAGTCAATACACCGGGCGGACGCTGTGAGCGTGGGACACAGCTCGGGGTGCAATTTAACAATAATGAGTCAATTATAACGCGTAATTCGAGCCAATGAAGATACATTATTTTAGCGGACGCGCTAAAATTTACTGATTTACATGAGACTCGCTTAAGAGACCTTGTCGGATCTGCCGAGAGCGTACCAGATGCGAGTTCATTACGGAAGAGATTATCATGATTATCTTATAGTTTATATGTGTGCATTGACGCGTGCGAATATGGATCTCGTTCGATAAAATTAAACCATTTTTTTTTTTTTCATTTTTTATTGTTTTCAAACCTTTTTTTTCTTAACTGCGATAGTGCTCGTCTAGCGAATAACGTCGCATTGCCCTTTAAAATACGAGCTCTCGAGCGAACGGAGAGAAGACAAATCATCCGTCAGCGAATCCGCACATTTTGTTCTTTTATCGAATTTCATCGAACAAGACTTTTGTATTATAATTTTTTTTACTCGTTCGGAGGAACGACGAAATTTTTAAGTCTTACACTCGATGACCCTTTAAGTCATTTTTTTTTCGTTTTGAAGAGATTTTTTTTTTTGCGTGACCGATTCGCGGTGGTGAGAATTTCTTTATTTCGATGGGAGTTCGAAGAGTTGTAAATAATGGGGGTGCACCACGGTTCGAGAAATTTTTCTCGCCGCGGGTCTCGTGCGCGATTCGATTGCGACTGGAAGCCGCGCACGGGCGTTATTCGCTAATATCGTAGAATTGTACAGAGACGAATCAGAGACCTCAGAAGAAAAAAAAAATTGTAAAGACTGATCAATGGGATCGATTGCGCATGCTCTTCTGCAGCGACGTTTCCTGCGATTATACCTCATCAATATTGTTACTGCAAGTAGGAATTTAATAATTTTTATTTTATTCTTCAGGCCATCGATACGTTTTCTCTGCGATACTAGTCGGTATAGATTGCATGTGGAAACTATGTATTGCAATGCTACAATAATGCAGTAAAAATGTTGACGATGAATTATATGAGACGTGAAGACGTCGCAATGGAAAATTGAGCGCAACATTCCAGAGCCGCATATTTTTCTAAAAGCACGTGCCAACGATAATTAGATAATAAACTATAGCCATTAGTTTTTGGACATAGAAAAGGCGAGTTTATATTGAATGTATGATAGATGAGACAATGTGGAATGTCTCGATACGCCGACACAAGTGTACAGGTTCCTAATAAATAGATAGATTATATATCGATAAACATATAACATAAATATATTTTTCGAATCGCAAAGATCTATTGTTAATTGATAATATAGCGGAGGTCGAGACGGAATGGTTTTTTTTTTCTTTTAGTGAGAAAATTCTCGTCTTAATTATAGTACGTTCCTTCCATCTCCGAAACAAAAACATTAAAACTCCGTCAAATTGATCTCTAATCAATGTGCTCCCAACGCGAAACGAGCGAATTCTTTTTCGAATTGTGTGAGCGATAAGAACCCGTTGCGGACAATCTTCGGTTTTATTTTCTTTTTTTTTTGCGTTCTGCATTATGACCTGAATTTGAATGATTGAGCCGATTTATTATTTTTTTGATGTTTTTTTTTTTTTTTTTCAAGTAATTAGGTGACGTTAGAGAAGTGATTGGACATCTCTTGATCTACTTTATTAATCTCACCCTACATATATTTTATTTTTTCTTTAATTGCCAATGGTTTTATTAAAAAAAATTGCTTGCGAAAGATTCACGTGCGATCTTCTCGTTCACACAATTACGTTGATTAACGTTATCGATAGTATGTGTATATTATTAAACATTCGGAATCTCGTCGTGTGACGCGCAACAGAAGTATACGAATAAGAATGAGTGAGCTTACGCGCGTTACTGTTACTATTGGAGTACCTTAATCAAATCACGAGTTATCAAAACAAAAAAAAAAAGGATCACCGAAATAAGGTGAAGAAAGAATCGACAGGGCGGTTGCATGAGGCAACATAGCATAACTTAAAATGATGTAATAAATGGACATTCCCTCTTACATGTAGCTGCAAATACATAAGTTATTTATCCAATTAAATTGACAGTTTGAAATTATTTTTCCGTTCCCATTACCTTATACGTAATCAAGATAATGATTTTAAGAATCCTCGAATATTGAAACAAATTGTATGAACAATTGACATTTTTTTTACAAAGACAAGGAGTGGCTCTATATTGAGAATTTGCCATTTCCGGTTCGAAAATCTCATTTGTCGACGCAAAAATATACTCATAATCTGGGATATAAGAAAGTATGATATATATTTGTAATAATACACTAATTATTATATATATAGATATGTATATAAAATAGTTGTGGGGAAAAAAATTTGATGTTTGCTGCCCACTCCGTCAGTAAGAAATTAGTGTAGTTCTGGTCCATACGTTTTATGACTACTTGGAACCATTTTGGCTCATTTTAGAAATCCCCCCAGAAGTTAGATTTTATAAAACATTAGCATTTTCACTATTACATTTGCCTTGCAATACATAATGATATTATGTTCTTTAATACGCGTGAAACACACGTCAATATCATCTCTTCTTCGGTAGTATAGTGGTAAGTATCCCCGCCTGTCACGCGGGAGACCGGGGTTCGATTCCCCGCCGGAGAGTATTATTTTTTTTTTTGTAGGAACAGTTCAAAATAATTCTCAAAAAAAAAAATTCTCTCCGGCGGGGAATCGAACCCCGGTCTCCCGCGTGACAGGCGGGGATACTGACCACTATACTACCGAAGAATTGACGTTTCTGAATTTCCTTATAAAAAATAATGTGTACGGAGAATTGTAAACACTACCCTCCAACAAACGAAAAAAGCGGATTGAAGAAATTTGGTTTTTCCCAGAAAAAATAGCAACTCTGTGAGAGACATATTCGACGAGTGCAGTGAGGAAGTCAGTCGAAATGATAATGAGCAGCCATAGAAGATTCCGACATTACCGACAGCCGGCTAAGCCTTTAACTATGGTCGACCGAAGCGCCACCTATTCTCGAACGAGAAAGAGTTTCAACAAAGTACGTGCATTGTCCTAATCAAATGCTTAAATCTACCAGTATTATGTTTATACGGTCTGGCTGATGAGGCTCCAGACAATATTTTTGGCAATGTCTGCGCTTCGATGAAAACGTTAAAGTCCATTAATTTTTTGTGTGTTTGTTAAAGACCGCTTCTGTGCAACATCACGTTCTTTCTTCATGGATTGGAGAATTAATTGTGGAAGCTTCTGTAAAGTTCTTGGAGTAGATCAGCGTCTACAAGTAACGTTAAGTAACACGTTGTTCTGATTGTATTTTAAAGTGTATTGTGGTTTTATTTTTTCTCAATTTTTATTGTTGATTTATTTGAATCAAGTTATGTGCTCCTGAATCCTCATGTTTCTAACTTATCATACTATAGATTCATATTTATCTTAATGTTAAGCATTGTAGTATGTATCTTGAGTCGGTATGGTTGTGCGCCTAAACAGGCTTAGCTTCCAAGTGCCATCAAGTGAAGTTCTTATAACGACAAGTCATTGTAACAATTTCAATTTTCAACTTCTGTCTTTTAACTTTCAACTTCCAACGTTTATACAGAAGCTTTATAAGAATTTGAATTTTTAACTTTTTTAAACCTGATTTCTCTACCTTACCGACGAAACTAGATAATTTTTCAGATTTACCTTAGCGCTGTTTATATATGCTGCGCGTGTGCGTCAAGTCATGCACGATTACGATATTAACATGAATGCTGCACTGTGCAGTTAAATTCATTAAATGGAAACTTTCAAGAAAATAAGAAAACCGAATGTTATAGTTTGCGAAAGTGTTTAAACGTAGTGTCATGATTGACACACAGGTGGCTCTGCATTATACCACACGCTACATCAGCTATCCTATGTTCTCTGGCAGAGATGCACGTCTATGTTCTCTGTCTCTGGCTACATCCGTGCCGATGTCATTTGCTCCGATCACCTGTTGTGAGTCGATAGATTAAATGAGCGCAGTTTAAACTATGCGCGATTATCCTTTGATCGAGCAGCTTTCCGACCGTTTTGAAATATTCGGAGGATTTCAAAACATCGGCATGCCCACTCTTTTCATGTCTACGAGATCTAGAATTTTTTATGTTCTACAGAACGGATGCGATCGACATTTCAGCAGTCAGGTTAGTTTTTGCGACAATTTGTAATATATAAGGTGGAGTATAATATTGGTCTATGCGTAGAAAACGATGAAGTCGTTTATCTTGCCGAAAATAAGCGACGTGACATTCGACAACAGGTATTTTTTTAAACAATAAATTTCAATGTTCTATAACTTATGAACGTTTGAGAATCCATTGAAGTAAATCTGTTATGTCTCATCGGTCCATTATATATCATGACAGTATAGCGTGGATCCTGACAAGGTGAAAAAAGTTTATTACAGATTTACATTTCGACCTGTCGAGAGACGGGTGAAGAGCGAGGTGACGCATTGCCGACAGATATTTTTTGGAATCTGCGGAATTCATTCTCACCGAATGTTGGGTGTAATGAATTTGTTTGATTCTAGATTTTCCCACGAACTTGTCCTTTGCTATAAAAAAAAATAGTTATTAATGGTGATGTTTTTATTTTCAAATGTGCAGGTTGATCCGGCGCAGCGAAATGTTTTCGTCACATTCCTCATGATGCAGTTCTAGAATTTTCCAGTTGTTTGTATAAATTAATTAGATGACCACTCCGAACAAATCGTCGCCTCGACGATGTCGTATGCGGATTGTGAAATGCATGTTTCATAAGGGACTTAATAACAGTGGTGAAACGATAATTGATGAATAAAAAATGTATTAGTATTTTCAGTGGAAATAATATTGCGCAATGGATAATGTGAGCATAACACAGCCCCGCTGGAATCTCACTTGGACAGTAATACAGCCTATACTGTGAAACAGATATAGTATCAGCATGAAGGAAGAATCGCTGTAAATGCAAAAAAGAAGTATGCAAAAACGTCATTTGAATTCTTATTAACTTCTATTGAGTCTATCACTACAGTTGGACATCTGATAAGTTGAGACCTTTGGGCAGGCAACCTATCTCACATTATATTTATCGTCAAATCTTACTATGTTGCCAGCTGACCACGGTCGATTATTAACCAGCGTGTGAACCCGAAGGGGATAATTAGTAAGGATATATTTGCGGATAGGGTCATAAGTATTAGGAGATATATTCGATCATTGGAATATACGCATAGCCAGGAAAAATTATATTTGATCACACATCTATACCAGATATGGATCTTATCTGATGATATACAATCAGATATGAATACGTATATCTGTGCTCCGTAAGGTTGTCGTTCATATGGGGTAAGATCCTATATAAGGTGATCCCTTATCATTATATATGGGTTCATATGTGATTATATAATAACATATCTGATCAGATATTAATCACGCTTGATCATATCTAAGCATATCTAAGCATATCTAAGCATATGGATTATCTGGTATCAGATTTGAATTAGATTATTCCTAATGTATAATGTGTATTAAGGAAGATAAGAAACGTACATGAATGATGGCATGGTTGAAGTAAAAATGGTTTATTACCGTCTGAAAAGAACCATGTTCCAAGTCCTATTGTTCTTCAGACATCACTTATATACATGTTATTCGGATACTTCATTACGAAAGTCCTCGTGACCGAGTGATAAGTGATTTGATACTTGGTAATCCTGGTTACAACGCTCATTGACTGGGTTTTTAATTTTTTAATCAATCGTTTTTCTAATCAATTTCTAATAATTTTTTTTTCAAATTTCGTGTCAAACATGATCCTATCTGATCAGACCTTGCAATTTCTCTGCTCTGATCAGATATGATCAATCGCATCTAATCCATATATGATCGTGTATGATCTTCTTTCCTTAGGAAGTTACGGGAGAACACGAAATGATCTTGTATGATCTTCTTTCCTTAGGAAGTTACGGGAGAACACGATAACTGACTTTACACCAGGTGAAATATGGCAATATTTTATATGAAGTATATAAAAAAAAATGCTTAAGCGGTTGTACACAATGAATAATACATTAGCAAGATGCAAAAGCAGACCGTGCAATCAGCCTGTGTGCGTCGCTGTATTCCACGTGTTTTTCACCGCCAACTGGAATTATTTGTCGGAGCACATTATCATATATACGTGAGTTTTTTTATATTTTAAAAAGAATATTTTATCAGGGTGATTATGGTGATTAGTGGCAGTCCTCGTTGACCAGGATAACGTCGCGCACGTTTCCTTTCGATATTTATACTGTTCACCGTAATTTGGGTCGAATACGCGAAGCTAGCAATCTGCAAAAATAATCTCTCGTGGCCCTAATTCATCTCTTCGACTGACAATGGCCATTGCGGTGACCGGAATAATGGTCATGATTTTACTCTTTTGTGGGATCGTCGCTCTGTTACTATTCCATCTCAGGCGACTGCGTTTTTACATCAAGGCTGCTAAGTTTCCAGGGCCTCGAACGCTTCCAATTATTGGTAACGCGCATTACTTCATAGGAAAGTCTTCCGGTAAATAATTACATTAATAATCTATCAACGGATTCCTCCTCTCGTAGTTCAGGATATAATCACATAATGTTTACAAAAATGTTTTCATTTTAATTCTCAACCCTTTTGGGTAAAAAAAACAATACACAATCAAATTGATTATAATAGTTGCGAGATATTAAATTGGGAAAAATTAAATGTTAGATTATTTCAGTTGCAGTTCAGATAAAAATAAAAATAATATAAAAAATTTACGTAGTGCGATCATGGGAGCTTTACTTTCTGTCTGATCATAGAGTCTACATGCGGAATGAATGATAATTTCTCATCGAATATTCATCATTAATATTTCTCATCAAATTTCTCATCGTTACTGTTCCTCATCGAATTTCTAATCATTAATATATTCATCATTTTAGATCATCTGTTATAAGACAAAAAAAGAGAAATACCAATAGCTAAGGTATTGTTTCTTATCAAAAACCGAGAACGATTTACCGATAATTTCAGATATCGTGGACAACTGTATTGGACTGGCAAACTCGTACACTTCCCTCTTCAGACTCTGGCTCGGTCACAGATTGTTAATAGTCGTATCCGACCCCGAACAGCTGCAGGTACGAATAATGATTATTAAAAAGAGCCTCGTGTTATCACACCGAGAAACTGATCTTACCTTGAAATTTTTATTTGCAGATAATTTTTCATAGTCGGTCAACTATCGAAAAAGGAGACATGTACAGACTCTTTCGTCCTTGGTTGGGATCAGGAATATTTACTGCTTCAGGTGAGTTTTTCCTGCTGGAAAGAAACGTCCAATGCGAGGTTGCAATAATTCCACACATCCTTGTATCAGGTGTGCAACTTTGCTTCAGCCGTTTTGCTTCGAATAATCGCTTCAAAAGATGACTAGTTTTTTCAACGCGGAATTCGCACGGTGCCCGAAAGACTGGAGAAAGTAGTGGCGATGGACAACACTTTGAATCATAAATGTACAACCAGTTTTTAACAATAAAACCTCGAATTTCGTAAAAAAAAAAAAACGGGGGAAGCAAATTTGCACACGTAATATATTATGTAGGCGAATCTTCCAATTTTGATTATCGCAGTGATAAATGTATGCTTTCCTTACTCCAATTTTTCCAAAGCAGTAACGCGAAAGCGTGACGACAAGAAATTAAGAAATCACAAAAATAGGAAAAGACGAAAGCAGAGATTTATTCACGCGAAGGTATTGGAATAAATAATTATTTATACACATGCTTTACACACCACTCTTGTAGATGGTACATGGCCGAGTCATCGCAAACTGATATCAGCATCTTTCAATTCGAGAATTTTGGAGTCATACGTCGAAGTTTTTGCCAGGCAATCGGAATTCATGGTGAAGCAGATGAAGAAAGAATTGGGAGGTGATGAATTCGATATATATCGCTACGTTTCGCTTTGCCTGCTGGACATTGTTTGCGGTGAGGGACAATTTACTTAATCATGGAAATATAATTTCCGCGAGGAATACTTTAAATATCAGGTTCGTGCTGTATTTTTAGAAACCACTATGGGAGTCACCATGAACGCTCAAGAGAAGAATAGTCGTTACGCGAATGCAGTGGCTGGGTAACGTATTATAAAAGCTATAATTTTTTGTCAATGTAATCGAGTATAAATCTAACAAATGTTTATTTCTTTCGCTCAGTATTTCCGAGACGATAATCAAGAGGAGTATTCGGGTTTGGTTGCATCCTGATTTTATTTTCAATCTGACAAAGTTGGGAAGAGATCAACGGAAGTACTTGGAGTACTTGCATGGTGTGACAAACAACGTTGTTCAGATGAAAAAAAGCTCACACAGGAGAGAGATCCGAGTCGAGAACGAGAATGCATGTACGTTGGAATAAGTAACGATTCAGCACGTAAGTGTGTAAAGCGTTTTAATGATTTTAAACAAAATTTTAAGACGAGCGACGGGACCAGAAAAAGGTTTTTTTGGAGTCATTGCTAGACCTGTTGAAAGACGATGAGAAATTAACGGAAGCGGAGCTTCGCGAACATGTCGACACGATGATGTTTGCTGTGAGAATATAATTGATTGAATCTATGAAGCTCGTCAATATTGTCGAAATTTTACGATTCGGGTTTTTCTAGGGGTCGCATTCTTCTGCAATGCTCAGCATGTTTACTATGGTAATGCTCGCGAATAATCCGGATATCCAAGTAAGTAAACCGATCAAACTCTCAAAGTCTCATAAAATGATGCCGGTAAAGTTTGCGCCACGATTAATTACATGTTACAGGAACGTGCATATCGGGAACTTTGCGAAATCTACGGCGACCAAATATCTTCCGAGACGCCGGTAAAAAACGAAGATCTAAATCGCATGGTATATTTGGAGAGAATAATAAAGGAGACACTGAGACTTTTTCCTGTCTCTCCGGTCATCGGACGTGAGGTTACCGAAGATCTAAATATAGGTTTGAACATAATGACGCTTGTGAATGAATACATAATGAAATGTTCATGCGATGTATTTATCGAGCCACATAACATTTTGCCAACAACAGTAACATTAACAGGTCTTCGTGAAATCTTAGAAACACTTTAATAACTCATTATTATGTAACGTAATTCATTACCAATGAATTACCGAACTCATTAATCGCATGAAAAATAAGCTTTTATCGTCTTTAGTAATAACACAGTTTTCCGAAAAATGTAATCAGAGGTTGACTTCAGATAGGGACGAATTATCATCTCTTTCACGGCTGGTCAGTGTCACAAACGAGCTGCTTGTAGCGACCGTTGGTGGATTTTTTCCGACAATGTACTGAAATTTTGTGCCCGAAACTTTTGTTGCAACATCGATGGCAAACAGCAAAGCTTCATAGCAAGCAAATTCCCTCTGCTCCGGTTGGTAATCTGGTTGAAGTACAATTTTCCCTCACAGGTGGATATACACTGCCGAAAGGAGCCTCCGTAATGATTGCGCTTACACAAACTCATCGATCAGAAAAATACTGGCCGGATCCTCTGAAATTCGATCCCGATCGTTTTCTGCCTGAAGAAGTTGCGAGGCGTCATCCCTACTGCTACATGCCGTTCAGCGCTGGACCAAGAAATTGCATAGGTATATTGTGCTACTCATTATTTAATTGTTGAAAAAAATAACACAACAACAATGATGTAACTTATAGGAATCACATACGCAATGAACGTTATGAAAGTGGTTCTCGCGACGGTGTTGCGCCGCTACGTTCTGAAGAAAAACAAAATCTTGGATGTAAGGGATATAAAATTGAAAGCAGACATTCTAAAGCCTGTAGAGACTACGACTCTGAAAATTTCTGAAAGAGTCAACGAGTATTAAGAAAAAAAATTCTATGTAAAGTGCGCTTTGGTAAGCACTATTCCTTTCATCTGTAGTGAAAAAAAAATTCAATAGTCAATACAATCGTGTAAGATTTAAAGCTTATCCGTCCCATAGTAATGACGAATAGTGAAAACTGAGAAATCACCTATTTTAGTCGGTTAAACATGAAGGTCCAGGATCACCTTTATGTATTAAAAAAAAGTAACTCAGATTACTTACGAAAGAAAAATCTAAAAAAAAAATGGGACGTGAACTAACAACATCGGTACAGACTTTCGTACGCCTAACTACACATCAGCAATGCCTAATTGTAGGAAAATATCCCTCGGAGGGAATTTTTGAACACGGTAAAAGGTAAGCAAGGGAGAAAAATAGTGGAGGAATTCGGCATTTCTGCTTCAAAGTACTCTTCTGAAGTCCAAATAAATCTTTACTTACGACTTATGTTTATCTGCACGCTTGCTTCAACTATTTGATGAAACAAATTCGATTCAAAGCAGCCTTTCAGCGACACCTATATAAGAATACAATGTATACGGTATTTTTCTGATCTTCTGAACAGCTTCTTGACGGGAATGAGTTTTCGCTAAAATAAATAGGACGCTAATGTTGATATAGCGATAACCGAAATCGAGAACATACTTTCCCACAAATCATAATTATTTTTTTCAACCAGCCGTTGAAATGTACAAAATGAACGGTCGTCAAGGAGGACGTAAAAGTAATTCACCAAAGTTTCGTCGAGACTCGAGCTTGCACCGAAAAAGCGTTGATGTAAATTCAGAATTCTCTTGGACACCAGAACTCTTCGGGCCTGTATTTACAACCGAAAAAATTTCCTTGCGTCAGGTTGAAATTTTCGTTTGCAAAGTACAATGCGCATTCATATTCATCGGATGTTCAATAAATTTAGATATTGCAAACCTATCTGACTGACAGAAGAACGAAAATGATGGCGACTTTTGTGCCCGATGAATTAATTTATGCCCTCGACTTCACGAAGAAAAATTTTCGCGAGTTTATCGCAGTAATGCTCCTTGTAGACATCTCCGGTTAGTATCGATGACAAAATTGTAATACTTTCGCGACACAAGAAAATTGTAAATTTAATGTACAATTAGGAGGAAAAATTAACTTACTTTTCATCGATATTAAAAAAAATTATAAAAATTATATTTCCATACCAGGCACATTGATAAGCATGAAAAAAAAAACAGTAGTAACGAGAAAAGATTTATTGACAATATTTTACATTTTTACACGTAACATCTTATGCTAATTTTATATCCAGATCTAATTGTGTACATTGCCAAAGGTCAATCGATCTAAGTCCATCAATCAGTCTGATCAACAATTTTAAATTCAAATACTTATCCCAAAAGAAGTTTCCCAAAATTTGTAATAAGAACTGTTGGTTGTCTGATTTCGAACTGCATGACTGCAAATTTACGTTGTGTTAATGTTTTCTTCACAATTCATATTTTGCAGCATTCAACAGTATCTGGGAAAGATTTAGCTGCGCGGAAAATCACGGTAGCAATGGTTTCCGTTCTATATTAAATTCCTACACGAGTATCGTGGTCGAGGATATTTACACCTCTGAAGGCGATATAATTAAGATTTCCGGTAAAATTTTCAAGTGCTCATCCGTGTACTAAGAAAAAACTTTTTTAAATTGAAAATACAATTTAAAAAAAAAATCATAGCTCAAGGAATCATCGCCATGTGGAAGGTGAGGAAGGAAGAATTTATCGCAAAAACTGTAGATACGGTTATAGGATGCGCTTTGCACCTCCAAAGCGTCATGGAATATTTTGGTGATAGTTCAAAATCATTGACGAAAGGTAATCGAAATCCATTGCAACTGTGCCTTTTATTTATTATTTTAATTTCTTTTAAACTATAATATAATAATTTATTATTAAATTGCTCCGTCCGAGTATCGACTGTGAAACTATAATGCAATAATTTATTGTTTAACTGCTTCATCGAAATGTTTCTCGTGAAATAATAAAGTTTTGTTGTTAACAGTAAAAATGGCGATATCGACTGGAACCGTAACTTTTTCCGTAATCGGAAGCGATGGTCAACGGGATTTCATCGTTGTTGGTGAACCGGTCACGGAACTTCGAGGGGCAACAAAAAATTGTCTTCCAGGTGATGTCGTCCTTACCGAGAGTGCTTGGAGTCACGTTTCACCGGAAAATTATGAATTCGTGTTAAGGGATGCTTACAACGTTAAGGTTTGCTATTTCGAACAGACTCGATCGATCAGCGACAAGTAAGCGATAGGATTTCTTCGCTTAAATTTCAGATCATCAAGGTGAAGGAAGATTCGCCGAAATTCGATGGAAAGTCAGAAAAAGATAGCGTGTTGTACAACGAAAAAATATTTTATCCGGCAAAAAACGTGTCAAAGGCCAAGTCCAATAAACGGGAATCGTCAACATCAACGACACGAATTTCCAACGTTTCTTCCCTGAATCCGTCGATGGAGGAATCCGAATTGGAACGTAAAATATTTACAGGTATTTAATCGAAGGAATTTTGGAGCAAACCGTGAAGCGATAATTCACTTCGCTTTGAAAATCAATTTCGACGATAAGAAAAATTATAAAAATTTTGTGTCTTTGCTTCTCAGGTCGATTCTCAATGGGAGAAGCTACGAGGAGAAAACTGGGGACTCATCTGAAGAATTTCTCGAAGAATCCGGTAATTCGACAGGTATTCTTGAATCCCGTTTCCAATGTACTTAATCAGCTTTATTGAAGTATCGGTCAGCAGGGTACAGCTTCGTGCTGGCATTCTCGTGTCCCATACTTTCACAATGAATCAAGTCACGTTGCTGAGGTCGAAGAAGAAATCGTAAAATTTTTTATCGTTCCATTAGATCGAGAAGGATCTTCCGATGGAACATTTAACGGAAACTCGAAGACTCACCGTGGTCGTCGTTAATCTTCAGTCGACGAGCACTTCGGTGCACGACGTGATAAATCTGATAGACCAATGTTACATATTTCTATGCAGGTGTGTATTTAAAAAATTTAATTTTTAATTTTATACCTTTAGTTTGGTCATTCGTACCGTAACTTTAATCGTCGATGCTTCAACTACAAAAATCCATTTACATTGGAAATTTGGATTTTTTTTTTTTTAATCTTATACTTTTATTTTATTTTTTGATTTTTAGAATTTTTATGTCTTGATCTTATTTTATTAAATAGAATTATAGCCAACTGAAATGAACTGATTTAAACTATAATGAATTGCAGTATAGTGTCTGATCACTTTGGATGCTTAAATGCCGTCACGACTTACGCGACAGACATTAATTTCATCTTGGTATTTGGTTTACCGAGCTCCGCGACGGGCGACGACAGCAAAAATGGAATTCTCTGCGCTATGAAGAGTGTCAGAAAACTGAAAAGCTTACCTGGTGTTCGTGGATTGTCGGTTGGTATCTCGACAGGTGAGTCCAAGGGATGTAAGGATGAAGATAAGATTCGTAAGTTTTTTTCCTGCTCCATTTTACCGTTTCGGATCCCAATCCATTGATATAAAATTTTTATGTATTTTAAAATGAATTCGTGATGATTCTCGATTCTGAATATTGAAACTGTATGGTTTACTGTGCAGGTATGGTTTACTGTGGAGTCATCGGCCACGCGGATAGAATGGAATACATGATTTTGGGTCCGTCCGTAGAAAAAGCAATAGCAATCATGTCCATCTCCAGTGACAAGGTTTATTTTATTATTATTACTATTATTATAACATCGATTTTTATATCATTTTTATTTTCTTCCGCTTTGTACTAGAACGCTTCTTAAAGTTGTCGTTAAATTTCCAGATAAGCTGCGAATTCGACACGATATTTCACAGTCGCTTTCCCCGAAAGAAAACTCGTTCTCGAGGTCTGAGAGAGCTGGAAGGATTCGGAAGATGCCACATTTACGAAATCATCGAAGAAAGATCGTGAGAATTGTTCGAGAAATCGTCAGAAACTACCTTGGAATACCTTGGAATTATTATTTACCTCAGAATAGGCGAGAGCTTCGACGGGCTCGGAGATGATAATTTCTTTTACCCTGTGCTTGGTCGACTTCGGGAACTTGACTCATTCACTGACGTACTCGACGACATATGTGCCTCGGATAGAACTTATTGTGGATTACTTATCGAGGTCTAATTTTCTTTACATTGACCAGCAGATATTTCTCAATTTTTTTCCGATGTGTTACATTCTCATATAAGTTTTCAATCTACTCAAGTAAAATTAATCAGTCACTATTGTTTCTCTATTTATTATGATACGTTTTTTTATACATATAAATTTTCATTGTAGTCAGTTAATTCGTGATCAATTCTCTGAAGAAAATTACGCATATTTACTCTACATTAACTTTTTAATTTTTAATGATAATTCAATAAAATCAGTCGTTAATTGTTTATTTTCTAGGGAACTGGTAGAATCGGAAAGTCACGACTTCTGGATGAGATCATGATGATCTCCAAATCCAGACAGATATTAGTGCACAAGTTGTGTCTGCATGAATCGGACGCTTCAAACCATTATTCCTCCGTTCATCGTCTGCTTCTGGATGTGAGTCTTTTTTTGTTTATGAAAATTCTCAGACGGGTTGCGAAAATTGATTTATGAATAAAATAATTTACTGCCTGTCAATATAATTGCAGTTGCTTGGTGCCAAGGATAGCAAAACGATAGAGGATCGTGAAAGGGCGGTAACGAGGAGTCTGTGCAATATCGTACCATGTGAGGATTTTTGTTACACGAACATCATGATGCGTGTCAAATTTCCTCTGTCCGCGAATTACTTCTCGAAAAGCGAGGAAGAAAGGTTGGCACGCTCGCTTGCAATTTACGATGCCCTTCTAAAATCGGTAATTTCGCGTTTAAATAAATAATTGCATAAAATAGTGCATTCTGTAATTTATATACTGTTTCGTGACGAAGGAGCAAGTTCTTTGGGTTTTAATTAATATCAAAATTGATTCTCAAATAATATATAAAATAACGAATAAAAACATGAATAATGATTTCAATTTATCTACAATTGAATTAGTTGCAAGGTCCACGTTGCATCTTTATTGACGACGTACAATACATCGATCCGGTGTCCTGGCAGTTTATATCGCGATCGATGGACAACAGCAGAATTGTTTTGGCTATGTCAACACAAGTGATAATTTCTTCCAAGCTCTTCGGTGGATCGGATCCATCGATCAGCAGCGATAAAAGGATCTTCAGATATAAGCTTCACGCTCTGGAATCCATTCACATAAGCTCTCTGATTTGTCAACTGCTGAACGTACGAGCGATTCCACGGAAGCTCGATAAGTGCGTCAAATTCTTATCAGAACCCGCTCGCATGTTTCCTATAAGGATGTACAATAACTTGAATTCTTAAAAATTGTGACAAACAAACAAAATCAAACCCATACTTATATTTATATATATTCGAAATTAATTGGAACTGCATCGTCGACTACCGAAAGCGAACAAACGTGGGCAAATATCCAAATTCAGAAAACAAGCACAAATTTATAACATGTACGCAAGATTAAATTTTGAATAGATTAAGAATATTAGTTATAGTAAGATAAAATCACAAATTTATTTAAAATTTTCAATACTACTACTATTTAGTAGTAGACGGTGGATAACATAAAACAGTTTTTATATTACAAAATTCAATTACATATGTGCTGCAAATTGGTCATCGACCGAAATGTAGCTACGGTTTTTTTACATTGTTTTAACTATTCGTACTTAAGATTGATTAAAAACATTATTTCACTTTCCACGTTCTCCACAGCATATTTAAAACCCGAAGCGGAAATCATCCCGGCTGGTGCGAAGCTTTCCTCACTTTGCTGCTGCAGAAGGAAGTTCTGGACGTCTTGCTCTTATCGCCTGACGAAGCTTCACGCGAAGATCTTATTTTTCCGGATCCTCGATCGATATCGAAAATTCCCAAAGATGTCTCACCGGAGGAAGTAACATCAGAACTTTCATGGCCTTATGGCAGAGGGAACGTGACTGCGTGCTTGACAAACGAGAAGTTCACGGAAGATATCGATGCTGACCTTAAAATCGAAGGGATTTGGCGTGCGATTTATGATCGATCGACACCGTATGAAAAAATTATACTCCAGGGCGCAGCCGTTCTTGGCAATGTCTTCGCCCGATACATGCTGCAGAATGTTTTGCCGCATCCCGCAGCTCTGAACACGGCACGAGGCAAGTTCTTCTGCATATCAATACATATCGACATTTGTCGATTTTTGTGATGACAACCAAGTTTTTATTGGGTTCCCAAATTTCTGTACAAGAATCATTTATTTTCTAGCACACAGGACAGTTTATTTAATTCAGGTCATTAATTTAATTTATAATTATAGTAGTTTTATTCGAATTAGTAATTAATAACTAATACTTTGTACTGATTTTAATAGGTCGTGACTGCTACCTTCTCCACCACATGAATTTAATTATTTCGTTTATATAAGTTCAGTCCTTTAACGTAAAAAAAATCTTTGCAGTCGTTTCGCGAATGATCGAGTTGAGAATTCTCGAGTGTGCATCAAATAATCGTCAGAACTTCAAAAACGATGACAAGACTTTGTGCACGAATATGGAACGAAGTACCTTCTCGGATATGCAGCATGCCGTGCAGTGCAGTTGCACAGTCTCCAGTAAATATTCAAAACATAATTTTTTCTTCCATTTCATTGACTGAGTAACCGAGTTGGTCGCAGGTGATTTTTGCATTTCCGCTACCAGCAAACACGATACGCCATTTGTTTTTGTTGTTCCTTTTATTATTACTCAACTAAGAATTTTTTGAAATAATTAATACGTTATTATATTTGTATGTTTGGTTCAAAGAGGTCAGAAATGTTGCCGATCCGCCACGCTATTCGACCTGCAGATACCTGGAGTTCAAAGTCACCGCTTTTCGGGAATTTATCTACCAGCAGGTAACGATGAGTCAGAGAAGAGAGTTCCATTCAAAAGCGGCAGAAATTTATGAACGCGATGCAAGAAGGTGCACGTCGTGCGGCGGTGGACGTTTCATGAGAATCCCCGGCACAGAAAAGCCGGTAGGTAATTTTTATTTTTCTGATCTAAAATCACTGATTATTAAAAATTCTCTCATTTTTCGTCTCAATTGCAAAATCGACACGATAGCGATTTAGTGGCTCAAATGTTGTTATTTCCCGCAGGTTGCGGCCCGGAAGTCGTTTGATGGATTTCCTGGTTTTAAACCCAAGAGACGCAGCTTCCTGTCCATCAGCAACGACGAATTAAGGACACGACCAAGCGAAACGGAATTCCGAAGGATTTCCATCATGCCTACTTATTCCGAGTCGGACGAAGGTGGTGAAATTTCTAAATGTATGATTTTGGCGATTACATTTTGGATTTTTACTGACGCTCGCATGCGCGTGTCGTTCAAAGAGTCGACACTCTCCGTAGATGCAACGAACATGGTTGTCAATGTACGGAGGTTTTCCGGCATCGATGAAGGCGACGAATTATCAAAATTTCGCCGAAGAACTCCGACATGCGTTCTTGCAGTTGGGAACGATCCATCCCGCATTTCCCACTTGAAGATCTTCAGCCACATAGACTTTCGTAATTGCCGGTGCAGTGAGATCGTCGATTGTCTTTTCTGGAAGCTGTACCAACATCTCAAAGTTAACGGTATATTCATATTGCATACGACTTTGCTGGGTACATTGTTCTTACACAAAAATTATTGATCGATGGATCAATGGATCGATGGATGTGTTATTATTTTAGTAATTTGGATAGATGAATTCATAGATCAATGATTAATTATTCGCAGGTCATTCCGAAAGACTCATTGGATTTATGATAGATTACTGTGCCGGACTGATTGAAACTGGTCAAGCTTTTCGAGCAGTGACACTGCTCTATTCAGTGTACAACGACAACGAGGTAATATTTTCTAGGTAATCGACATGTGTCCTCCTCCATGATTTATCAATCTATCGTTCGAATTATTTTGTTCAGTCTCCAAGTGTCGACATTCGGCTGCCGGAAATTAAGCCACAGGACAGTCGACTTAATCGTGGTGCAATCCTTGCTCTGATAGGTAAGTTATCTAGCATGATTATGGCGATCACCGAAGATATAAAAGCCTTTTTTATAAACCTTCAGGTGATGCTTCTATGGATCTTGGAAATCTTGGACCAGCAACAAAGTACTACACGGAAGCCGTTCGACTCAGTGTAAACGTAAATGGCACTCAGAATGTGAACTGCCTATCCTATCGCACATTCGATGAATCCTGCAAGCAGAAATTTCATCAACGATGTCCTGATTTATTTGTCAACCGTGTAACTGGAAGTCATGTTATAACGAAGTTGAGCGTCGCGTCGTATTTGGCTCGACTTTCTATAGCTCTTCTGGTAAAATTAAGGTTTGATTTAAGCCTTTAAGAGAACTTGGAGGCCGCAATGAACATTCCCGCTAAGAAAAATTAGTACACATTTGACTTCAGGAAATTGATATGAAGCAAATTTGGTAATGCAGGAAACGGGTCAGTCTGCAAATTCCCAGTTGGCTGCACTTCAAAGTTTCAACAGTGCCTTCTCCTGTTCCGGAAGTTTTTTGGAAAAATGCGACATTTACCGGAGAGTTGCAGGGCTTTTTCGGGATCTCGAAAATTTATCGTATGCCCATCGTCTTGAAAAACCGATGTTATACACCATAAGAAGGAAACACTGGTGGTCAGATGCCGAAGAAGTGACAGCAGTGGGACTTATTTTCAAGACAATGTTCGAGATAAGGTAAAATGTTATAACGACCTAGCATGTTGTTTTAGTTCGTACGCTTCACGGTCTCGCTTTCGTTTATGGAATTTAGAAACTCAAAACTTAAATTTCCGGACACTACCAAAGATTCTTCGGTGCCGGTTTGAAACCTTATTTTTCACCGGAAGTGCTGTTGTAGCAGAAAAACACCTGTCCGATCGTAGAATGAAATCTTAAAACTAGAAGTGATGTATTTCCGGTCCATCCAAATTGAATTTCATTTCGTATGCTTTGTTCACTGCCCGACCGTCGTGAGGTCCGCTACCAAAATCCATATCATTTCATCCTCAATCATTCCTCGTCTCAAAAAATTAAAACTAAAACTACGAGGCAACTTCGCATTGAAGGAACCTCGAGGATACAGCTTCGAGAACTGATCTGCTAAAAGATAATATATGGAATAGCGTTATATTATTTTCACGCATGTCGCTGGTTTAAAAAATTATACTTTTTTTCATTGGTGACTTATCCACATAAATTCCTAGTCCGGCCGAAAGCCGAAAGCGAATTCCATACTAGTCAGAGAAATAACTTTCCAAAATACAAATAAAATAAATCAATCTTTACAACCAATATTCAATAAAATTACACGAATTCGATAGTCGACCCATTTTCTCCGTAAATGCATTTAATCTTAACACCTGATTACTTGATTCGACTTAGATTACTTCGTGGCGAATACGAGGGAGCACTTCTAATGGGTATCAGGGTTCTAAGAATATCTGGAGTGCTGAAAATGAGTAGGACGAAGTTGGTCATTTTGCCCCAGTTAATCCAACTCACGGTAGTAAAATTAGACAATTTAATAAGAACCAAAATGGTGAATGCGCTTTAATGATTTAATTTCTTTCATGAATAACCCAGATAAGAACCAAACGAATACACGAAACGGTCGACCTCATGAGGGAGCTTTATCACTCGGCACCCGAAGACACAGACGAGTCCAGCATTACCTGGTATTACGCACTTTGCCTAGATCTTGCACTCGACGCTGGTATGATTTTGGAGTCGATCGAAACTTGCATGGATTACGCCAGAAAGATCACAGGTAAAAAAAAAGCCCGTGACACAAAAAATCCATCATAAACCGAAGAATTCTACTTTCAGCCGAATCCAAACACGGACCTTGCGTGTCCCGAGATCCAGACAGTCTGAGACGATTGTTTACCTGTCTCTGGATATGGCAACTTCGAATGTAAGTCAAACATAAAATATTTATAAAATGTATGATATTGATAAAATTTTAAAACAGTTATTTCTATTTAAAAAACCTGTATTAATGACGTTTGAAAACGATGATTTTTAGAACCGACCACGATGGTAATTTATATCTCCTGATTTTTTTTACTCAGGGGCGTTCCGGTCACAGCGAATTTTGCACAGACATCGAAATCATATACGAGGGACATTCGAGCCGATAATTATTGTCACGTACTGACACTAGCTAAAGTAACCGAATTTGCTCAACCACGAGGTATTTTCAAATAAGAATTTTTGGAATCCCAAGACCGTTCTTCAATCCGCAGGCATTAGAGTGTTACCTTCTTATACTGACGCGCTGCATCAATATGAAGAGAGGTGATCAGCTTGCTCGACTATTGAACGACATCGAGGCCATCAAAAAAGTTCTTCATCGAGTTTCGGCAACAACTCTTTTCATAAAACCGCGTTTATATCTGCTGAAAGCGTACTTCGAAATTGTACACGGGTGCAAGCTTTCTGCGATGCGATACTTGAGGAAAGGATCCAAATGTGCGACGCGTCAGGGGAATATTCTGATGCTGGCATGGATTCGTCAGAACGAAAGGGTAAGGGACCATCGAATTTAAGGAGGTATGGGACGTTAGGAATCTACCGTCCAGTCAGATACTCCCGTCTCAGACCGCATATGTTATAATGATATACATATCTATAGGGGGAGAATAAATTTGTCTTAAGACGGCCCTGTAAAAAATTGAAAATTGTAGCCAACAATAAGGGTCTTTTAGCATGTTAAAATTTATCTTGTATAAAACTTAAGGTGAAATTATAACATAAACTTTCGTAATTGACAAGAAATTCAAATAAAATTATTAAATTAACGAACAAAAATCTTTGAAAAATTAATAACAATTCCGGCAACGTTGCAAATCCAATCGCGTTTATGACCATAAAAATATCTGCATCTGAAAAAGAATCTCTTTGGCAACTCAAAGCGCTTTAATTATCTGTCTAAGACAAAAAACGTGTGAAGACTTTTGTGTTTGTTATTTTGGTTCTTTACTAACATATTTACTCGGATTTTCTCTTCATTCTTTGTCTTACTTTTTACGAATTTAATATTTTGGCATGCTGCCACGGAATAAATAATAAACGAAGAGAAGAATTCTTAAGAACTTTTATTTTCTTCTTTCAATTTCACACGAATGCATTTCATTATAAAATGTTGATAATTTTTTTTGGGCTAATTTTCATGAATTGTTAAATTCATGAAGACCAGCCCAAAATGAAACTTTTAAAACATTTTTGGGCTGGTTTTCATGAATTATTAAACTCATGAAAACCAGCCCAAATTGAAGCTTTTAAAACATTTTTGGGCTGGTTTTCATGAATTATTAAACTCATGAAAACCAGCCCAAATGGAAGCTTTTAAAACATTTTTGGGCTGGATTTCATGAATTATTAAATTCATGAAAACCAGCCCAAAAAAATTTTTGAAAATTTTATTTTGGACTAGTTTTCATGAATTATTAAACTCATGAAAACCAGCCCAAAATGAAATATTTAAAAACATTTTTGGGCTGGTTTTCATGAATTATTAAACTCATGAAAACCAACCCAAATTGAAGCTTTTAAAACATTTTTGGGCTGGTTTTCATGAATTATTAAATTCATGAAAACCAGCCCAAAAAAAATTTTGAAAATTTTATTTTGGGCTAGTTTTCATGAATTATTAAACTCATGAAAACCAGCCCAAAATGAAACTTTTAAAACATTTTTGGGCTAGTTTTCATGAATTATTAAACTCATGAAAACTAGCCCAAAATAAAATTTTCAAAATTTTTTTTGGGCTGGTTTTCATGAATTATTAAACTCATGAAAACCAGCCCAAAATGAAACTTTTAAAACATTTTTGGGCTGGTTTTCATGAATTATTAAACTCATGAAAACCAGCCCAAATTGAAGCTTTTAAAACATTTTTGGGCTGGTTTTCATGAATTATTAAACTCATGAAAACCAGCCCAAAATGATTTTGTTTGTTCAATAATTTTCTGCTTTTTTTGTAAACAATGAGTTTTCCAAAGCATTCTCATCATTTTTTCATCATGAAGTTTATTAAAACATGAGTCAGTGTATGATCTGGTATATCATAACAATGTTAAAAAACCTATTTTTAATCCCGGTTTATGAAAAAACTGTTTACCCTAGATCTCTGAAAATTTAACACAACACGTATTAAATATATTTATATCGTTCCCACAAATTTTAAATTGATCTCATGATTTTGACTGATCTCCCGTACCTCCTTAAGATAAGACTGAATTCTAGGAAACCAATTATGCTTACAAGGTCATTTTGCGCAAAATGTATCTGTTGTTTGATGAGGTTGGACTCCAGTGTCATAATGGTTTTTTTCCACATTTTCAGGCTTGGACTTTAAAGCAATTCACGACCATGACACAGTACTGGATGGAACGCGTGGGCTGCAATGATGGATGCGACTGGCAAAACATTGATTGTTTTGGCATTAAAGCATGGTCATCCACGCTTTATCCTATTCCAGTACCCGACACATTTTTGGGATAATTAAACGGTATCTGCAGATAATTCAATAAAAACGAATTCTCGTATTGCAATTTTTCAACTACAATTCAGAATTGAAAATGCAAGGGATGCGCGGAACAGGTTCATTTTTGTAATTGTAAAAGTGACGAATTTTAGCGAAAGGTTTAAGATATTTTATTGAAGGCGTTAAAGTTTTTTCAAAATCCTATAATATAATAAAGATATTACGCTCACATGGCGAATCGCGTGATATTGCACGATATATCGCCGTCGAACATTACAGTTTGATTTCTCGATACTGTATCCACCCTTCGCAAACATACTCTGCGAACTTCTTCAAATTCGCAAAGCCCACGATGATAATTCATCTCGCTCTCATGCGCAAAAAACCCTTTGCGACCGGCTAATAATAATACGTTACGTCATTCGCGACTTTATACACATTATGATCCTTAATTTGATTAGAAAACAAAATTCATCTATTAATTAAATTTACCGATTACGTCAAAGAATGAGCCTTTCCTGCTTCGAGATGCATGTCCTTCGCTCCTTGCAATATTAACATTAATTATAACGAAAAACAAAAAAAAATATAAAAATGTATACTCAACAACTTTCAAGTTTACATTCGGCTTCGCGTAGATGAACTTCATGATTTACAGAATCACAGGAAATACTTTAGCCTGTGTACTCATAAGCCAATGTTTTTCTTTATGATTGTCCAAAAAATAAAAGAAAAAAAAATCACAATCAGTCGTTTTCTCGATTTCGAAGAAGGAAAGCTACTGCGGACACCGCCTATTTTGACGCATTCGGCCTATACATACGATAAAATATCATTTGATCAAGGGAAAATAAAATCTTAATAGTCTTAATGCGATCCTTGCTTCAAAATCTACATAAAAATGATAATAAAAACGATCAAATTAAAGAGATTTATCAATAGTGGTGTAACCGATGCGACGATATGGTTGATTGATGTTTCAACTTGTCCATTCTGTACTTCACGTACTGATCTTGAATTATAGTTAATAAATATTTATGCAAAGTGTTTTGTGGAAATTTGTAAAATTAGAGCAAATTGGTCGTTCATACAGAAGTTGTTCGAGTAGTTGAAAATTGACATTCCATATTGTAACCGTCCCTAGTTTTTCTGTTCCTTCTGAACGACACGACATTATTGCCAAAGATTATTAACAGAATTTCTCGCAAACTGCAACTCGCAGCCAATATGTACATAAAGATTATAATACGAAAGTCATTTTCTACTGAAGTATATCATGCTTTGCTATCGTATGCTAAATAGTTTTACAGGCTCTATCGAATTTTTAAAGCAACGATTGCACCTAAAAGATAGCTAGAATATACATAGGTATGTAGACGGTAGGTAGGGTGGGAAAATTCCTAATCAGGATCATAAGGATCATCTTCAATTAAAATTGCTGGTGGGTTTTTTGTTGCTGTTTTTCTGAAGATTATCTATCGGATGAGTAAATCCGATTGGACATCCTCACTTCTCGACTTCGTTGTCGATACGACTGCTGCGAATTCCGGTCTTGCCGGTCCATGGGTAAATGTCCGGGCAGGGTTGGCATGTCTTCATGTATCTTACTCCACTCTTGTGCCATAAATTGCAGACCTTCGGGTTGTTGCACTTCTTCGGCCGGTCCTGTAAATTATCGAAACACAACAACAGTCACATAAAGTTCCCAAGCCGATTATATTTTTATTTTTATCTTATACTATATTATAAAAGAAGAAATAGCTCACGGGATAATTGCAGCCGAATGGTTCGAAAGTGTCGAGTAGTCCGAGGGGCGTTGGGTTTCTGACCCACTGAAGGGCTTGCCAGTTGGTGACTACCCATACGTCGTCCATGGCGACTATCGTGTCCAGGAATGAAATGAAGCCTTCTTTATGATGGGGCTGGGTGAACCAAGCGGCGTGGTAGAAAAGACCGAAGGGTGCTCTGGAAAAATATCATAAAATTAACAACTGCTTTACGTGTAACTTTGAGGGATGTTGCAGTCACGTAAAATCCATATGTGTAGTTTGAATTATTGATTGTTAGTTGTCTTATATAAGACAACTGACAATCAATAAATGCCTCATTAAATACGTGTGTGAAATATTTCTTCTTCATTCAATCAGTATCAATTTAGTCACCTCGAACAATTAAGACATCTCCAAACCTCTGAAAAATTGGCGAGTAATGTCACAAATAACGGCAAAGGAACATACTAAATTGCAGATTTCCATCGCTTCTTTAAAGTGTTTGTTTTGATTTTTCCTTTTCACTAGAAACGGACATTTAGAAAAATGAAACATGAAAGTCCTGAGTATCCCGAGTCCCGAACTATTTATTCACGTTCCTAGTGCATCGCCTTTAAATTTCACCTTTAATACGGCTTCAACATTTTCCTTTGCATTTCGACTTTCAATAGAAGCTTCAATTTTGTAAAAAATACAACATGATAGTTCAGACCGAATTATTTCTCATTATTATGTCTCGCATATTATGTCACACATTATCAGCATTATTAATTATTCATTTTATTATTTTTGTTATTCCTTTTGACTGTGACTTTTAATTTTCATTGGAAGCCTATATTAAAAAAAAAAAAAAAAAAAAAGAAGAAAAAAAAATGAAATGCAACAGTTTCAAGTGAACTTTTTTTTTTCTGAATACTCCATTCTCAGCGACTTGCCTGTTCGTGGTGTAGTGTCTCTCAAAATTTTTTATGAGCATTTTGTAGACGCCGTCGGGTGTCGGTGGATTGCTGCAAGCGTCGCCCATGGAGCATCTGCCTCCGTTAAGATCTTGCCACATGACCATCGGCACTTCCCAGAGTCCCGGATAGGACCTTGTGGGGCAAGGTGGAATCATGCAATCGTGGAAGAGCTTGTAATCCAGAGTGTACGGCCAGCTGGGCGGACGGTTCTCGTAGATGGGCATCGATGAGTCGTAAGTGAAATTCGTGTCCCAAAGCATTTTGAACATGTTGTTGCCACCGACCGACAGGAATGGCGCTCTCATGCCTCTGACGTCTTCCAATTTAACGCCACCATACGCAGCGAGGATTTCACGTTGACCAGCTACTTCGCGGGACCATTTTCTCGCCGAGAATTGTTCACCAAAGCTGTGACTATTTTTTTTTTTTTTTTGGAAAATTGGAAACATTCGTTATTATTTTGGATGGATGAATTTTTTTTTTTTTTTTTAAGATTCGACGGGAGATCTCGGAGGCGCGAGCAAGAAGCGTGTCCAATACAATGTTCGGTGAAATCATCCGAATGGTCGATGAAGCAGATACGATGAGTCAAGAAAGAAAGCCGATGATCGTCGATAGTTCCAAGCAGCAAGTATATTAGTTCGCCTCTAGAGATGATATCGCAACGGTTCATGACACTAATTGACCCGCGAAAGTTGGGCTAATTTTTTATGAATTCAGTAACTCTGACAGTGATTCAGTGAATTTTTTTTTTTTTTTTTTTTTTTTTTTTGCAGAGACGCAATAAAATATCTCAGCGTTTTGAACCTAATTTACTTTGCACGGGTGAATCAGTCGATTGGCAATTGCAACGGTCAAAATTGAAAAATTCTAGCTGAGCAGAAATCAAATGAAATTATGAAAAATAAATGTGATATTGTTTCAACCGATTTCTATTTGTATTTTGGCAATTGTAAAATTCGTCGATACGTCATTTTTTTTTTTTTTTTGTAGAGACGCAACAAAATATCTCAATCTTTTCAACCTAATTTACTTTGCACGGGTGAATCAGTCGATTGTCAATTGCAACGGTAAAAATTGTTTTCAATTTTGTTTTAAAAAATCCAGCTGAGCAAAAATTCAATGCAATTATGAAAAATAAATATGACATTGTTTCAACCGATTTCCATTTATATTTTGGCGATTGTAAAATCCGTCGATACGCCATTTTTTTTTTTGCGGAGACGCAACAAAATATCTCAGCCTTTTCAACCTAATTTACTTTGCACGGTTGAATCAGTCGATTGTCAATTGCAACGGTAAAAATTGTTTTCAAAAATGCAGCTGAGCAAAAACTAAATCAAATTATGAAAAATAAATGTGACATTGTTTCAACCGATTTCCATTTGTGTCTTGGCGATTGTAAAATCCGTCGATACGCCATTTTTTTTTTGCGGAGACGCAACAAAATATCTCAGCCTTTTCAACCTAATTTACTTTGCACGGTTGAATCAGTCGATTGTCAATTGCAACGGTAAAAATTGTTTTCAAAAATGCAGCTGAGCAAAAACTAAATCAAATTATGAAAAATAAATGTGACATTGTTTCAACCGATTTCCATTTGTGTCTTGGCGATTGTAAAATCCGTCGATACGCCATTTTTTTTTTGCAGAGACGCAACAAAATATCTCAGCCTTTTCAACCTAATTTACTTTGCACGGTTGAATCAGTCAATTGTCAATTGCAACGATAAAAATTGTTTTCAATTTTGTTTTCAAAAATCCAGCTGAGCAAAAATTCAATGCAATTATGAAAAATAAATATGACATTGTTTCAACCGATTTCCATTTGTATCTTGGCGATTGTAAAATCCGTCGATACGCCATTTTTTTTTTGCAGAGACGCAACAAAATATCTCACCCTATTCAACCTAATTTACTTTGCACGGTTGAATCAGTCGATTGTCAATTGCAACGGTAAAAATTGTTTTCAAAAATGCAGCTGAGCAAAAATCAAATCAAATTATGAAAAATAAATGTGACATTGTTTCAACCGATTTCCATTTGTATCTTGGCGATTGTAAAATCCGTCCATACGCCATAAATGCCCTAAATGCTGAACATCGTGAATCGTCAAATTGGTCAAACGGTAGAGTCGGGTCGACAGTACTTACGAGACCGTGTGGGAGGCAATTTCGTGACCGGTTGCGTACAGATTTTGCACTTGGCTGTAGTCGGTCCACTCGTGGGACACGTAGAAAGTCGCCGAGATGGGACAGCCGTTCGGGTTTTTACGTCCCTTCTCAAACAAATCGGAGTAAAGTCCCTTGTTCAGGTCGTTCACGGAATCGTCGAAGGTGAGGACGACGATTTGCGGTATCTCCTCCGGCAGGTAGTCGCCTGTTACGGGACGAGGAGAAGGAAAGTTGAAACGGGATCCAGAGAGGTGTCGATGGGTCAGGTGTGGATGGCGTAGGAATTTTTGTCACGATGTGTTGTATTTTTTTTTTTTAAGTTTACGTTTTTTAATCGTTCAATTTTGAATTGTCATTTGGAATCGTTTAATGGTTGTGCGAATGCATAGGAAAATATTTGTGTGTGGGAATTGGTAATGAATTATCGAAGGTCGGGACAATTTACGAGTGTGCAAGTGTAGAGACGGTAGAATAAGAAAGTTTAATGTCGAGATGGTGATTGGCAGATAGAGAGAGAAGAGGAGAGAATGAGAAAAAAAAAATAAAAAAATTCATGTTAGTACTCGGCGTTAGAAATAATGTTTGATAAAAATATTGGCTTGACGAGAGCTTCGATTTTTACAGGTGATCGTTCGTCAAGTGCATGCTGAGTCTACGTAATGTGAACACGATTTGCAACCGAAGAACAACACCTTTGGTTGCGGTAGAGCGAAGCAGCACGAGAAGAAAGCAAAATTCCTGGGTTAACGAGAACCAGAAAAGATTTATCGTCGCTCCTGAGAAGACGGATTGCAGTGCGATTACACGAGCCGACTCGAGGATGTTGCCAATGGTATTCACTTTGCGTAAGTTTCGGGAGAAACGAGAGGAAATTGCAGACACTTTTGGAGTGTTTGAAATTTTGGAAAAAAAAAAATCAAGCTTGGTGAGAGTGGTGGAAACAATAATGTTGCATAATAATGATTGAAAAATATCGTCGACATAGTCATGAATAATCAAATGTCTCAATGAATCTTCTAGGAATTTAACTTTTTTTTTTTTTTATGGAAACAATTCGATTCTGATCACCCACGAATTCTACAGATTATGCGATTTACTTTGAATTCTGTGATGTTCCAAAGATCCTTTCCATAGAAAAAAAATTATGAGGTGCATCTGAAAATATGCAAAAATTCATGGGTTCTCAGAAATGTGAACGAAACATTTCTTCACAAAAGAAATTAAGTTTTCGAGAGATTTTGTAAACAGTTTAATTTTTTTTATCAATACGTTGACAACATCTTGGAATTATTATTATCCAAAATTAATTCTTTCCGACACCTCTTATGCGTTGGATTATTTGCCCGGAACATATATTGTCCAATTCTCTCTCATTTCCTTGAAACTCATGCGAAGCGAAGATTATTCGCAAGAGACTACAGTGAAAAAAACGTATGCGAATATATAAGCGACTAACAACCAAAAAATTAAAAAAACGTTCACAATATATAATAATTTTTTTCACAATAAATTTCGATACTGTGCATTAATTTACCATGGTTAATTAATTGGAGCGAAACCAAAAATGCATGCTTTGTTCGAATATATCTTCACATACGATTTTTTTGTACTCTCCGACGGCGATGAACAATAAAGAGTTATATAAGTAGATAAAAAGAGTCTAAGCTCTATTACATAAGCTGAATATAGAGATTGACCGCTATTATGATAATCCCATATGAATTCCTTGATTTATATGGAATATCGCCGATCGACAATGTTTAATGTTCTATGCGTGGCGTGCTCGCAGCTCCCTGTATCGATCTCGATAATTCTAACACTCGAGATCGACTTACGAAACTGTGTGAGAAGCCAGCTCGTGTCCATCGGCGTACAAGTTTTGAACCTGGCTATAGTCGGTCCACTCGTGAGACACATAGAAAGATGCGCTGATCGGACACCCGTTCGGATTCTTTCTACCTCTTTCGAATAAATCCTCGTACAGCTGTTTGTTAAGATCGTTAACTGCGTCGTCGAACGTCAGTAGAACGATCTGCGGCGTTTTTTCAACCGGAATTCCACCTAAGATTATATTTTGTGTAACACATTTTCGAACACTGTCAGACTAATTCCAGTCGACGATTATTAATTCTATCAATTGCAATGAACTCGTACACTTTCGTTGCAAATGACTTTCCGTTAAAACTTGAATCAACATTCACGTGTTTTTTTGTATTGTGGATGACTTGGAATCGTCACTACAGTTCCGAGTCAAAAATAATACCCAAAAGTCCCAACTATTGATAATCTAAATCCCCAAATTATTCTGACCTATTAAATTATTCCTAAAGTTAAAATTTTCAGTCCTGGTAACTATTCACTATTCCTTGAGGTTTGAGCCAAATAGCTTTTCCAGAAAATTGGACAAAACGAACCCCGAAGAATTACAATGAACTCCGGCCTATCAATTGCTACTGAGTTTCCGGTTGATCTTGAATTTTCATTTTCTTTTTTTTTTCTTTTTTTTTTTTTGTGCGTGACTTGGAACCGACGTGACCACCGGGTGATACGTGACTACGGACAGTATTTCATGTAGCATAGCATACGTGTTGACGGAATAAATTTGTAAGTATCGGAGAGCATCGAGTCTCGAATCTAAACGAAGCGACGAATGAGGAGGTGCGGTCACTAAACGGGGTACGCGGATCTGTTTCACTTTCGAACGTCCACCGTGTGGATAATGCGTATGTAACGTCGGAATCGGTGAAAGTCCCGGCACGGGGCGTTCTGACCGCGGTTGCGATTGATAAATTCGATCGTTAAAATCAACATTCGGATTTAATGCCGACACGAAATTGCATCATGGCTCCGGTGATCCGTGCCGTTAACCGCGCCGATCTTCATCGTCACCCGCGTAGGCGTTCACCTAAGAACATTTTTAATATATTTTTATTATCATTCAAAAACTTCGGGACAATTAATTTTCTGTATTACACGATAGAAACGAATAAAAAAAAATAAAAAAAAAAAAAAATTGAAGAATAAACGAGGCGCGTCGCGTTACCGATAATTCCCGTGATTTTCAATCACCCTGCAGTTTTCCACGTCGATTCTCGTCGACACGGACGAGTATATAATTCATTTAATTTATATATGTATATTAATTTTTATCGGAATTATTTTTCACCATTAAATATTTCCCAACGAAAATCAAATGTAAAAATGAAAAACCGTGAAGAATTTAATTTAAACGCATCGCTCTACCAATTGTTTCTGCGGTTTTCATTTTCCCTCACGTAACACGTGGTGTGGAGATGGAATTCGACATTGTGAGATACAAACTCGGAGAATGAAATATTGGTATTTTGCAATAATCCTGTTCGGAACTTCCTTTTTCAGCGAGATAGTCGAATCGTCAAGCCCAATAGTGGCGAATAGTTGTGTAGTGTAAACGAGGAGAACGTGCTTCCAGCGATGAGGCAATTATTACAGGACCGATTATACATATTTTTATATGTATAAACATATTATATATAGATATAGATAAATACATGTATCCGATTTCGTCAGTGGACATTCCAAGACGTTTAGTTTCATATAAATACATAAGCAGTTTGCGAATAATCCACCAGCTCAGCCTCGAGAAACTGTGGTTTTATTACACGAGTATATTTATGGATGAGGAGAAATCGTTTCGACAAAATTAACGAGTCATTATAATCGGATCGGTATCACGGACATGCTAAAAAATTAATACGCGATCGCAACATATTCACGTGATTTAAATATTTAAATTAACCCTTCACAAGTCAGATCGCCAAAAAACATACCGAAACGGGATTAAAGGCGCGGAGCGGAGACGAGGCGTTGATACAGTTGTGACTTGTAAAGGGTTAATTAAGAAATTAATTGTTAAGCCTAATTCGAAAGTTAATCACGAACCGTTTCTGATTATTGAAGCGAACTGTCTGAACTTTCTTTTGAAACTGTTCCTGACAAGGTTTATCATTGTGAGGTCAAAAAAAGTGCGTCTAGAAATGAGACCGTCAATAAAATAAAATACGGCGTGATTGTAAAATTTTTCTTTTTTTTTGTCTTAATCAGTTAAGTTAATCACGAACCGTTTCTGATGATTGAAGCGAACTGTATGAACTTTCTTTTGAAACTGTTCCTGACAAGGTTTATCATTGTGAGGTCAAAAAACGTGCATCTAGAAATGAGACCGTCAATAAAATAAAATACGGCATGATTGTAAAATTTTTCTTTTTTTTTTTTTGCATCAATGTTTTCATTGAATTATTTACGACTGCAAAGTGAAAAATCATTATAGATTCTTGGAAGATTCACGCTCAGAAGTGTCGGGCCTCGAGAAGGAGTCATTTGATTTTAATAACCCTTTAACTTTACTGGCCACACTTTTTACTTTAGCTGACGGTTCCTTTGAAATTAATTTTCAAAAATTCAGCACTGCTCTGTCCCAAATTGTAAGCTACTTTTAAAATTACCGAGCGCGTCTTTCGTCAATAATAATTTGTGTAAAATCTTACCGGGTATGTCTGCACCACCGCAGCTGCAATCCGGAAGCAAACAAACGTCTTTCCGACATTTAGCTGCAGGCTTATCAACGGTCGGAGTGGGATAGATTGGTCCAGGCCTCACAGGCGGATATCTGTAGATGTCGATGTATTCCTGAGCCTTCGACACTATCGAAGTTGACGGTTTCAGGGTCGGACGCAATCTCCTGAAACGTGTTAAAAATTCATTAAACGATAACAGATTGACGGACCGTGTATAGACAAGGACACGTGGCTTCAAGAAATAGTTAAACACAAATGAGCATGAGAGACAGAGGAATTAAATTTTTGAAAATAATCTTGCTCCGAAAGGCTTCTATAAACTGTAAAACGATTTGGAGCTCTCACTGAGCAAAAAGAAACACGCAGTGAGCTTCACAATTATTTTGATCTTATAAACCCTCCCGTGGAAAAATAGATTCAAAATATTTTCAAGTCGAGTTGAACTTTAGCCCCGCGTTACGAATAAATACCGCGGTCGGCAGCAAAAACTGTAATTTCCTTTCTTCCCGGTTGGTTGAATGCTCCGTCGAAGAAGAAGTCTCTCGTCAATGAGACTTTTGTTTAGTACGTACGTACCCGTGGAAATAAAAAATTACTACAGTTTTTTGATGTTACACTCGAGACGATGTGATGTAACGATTGGCAACGAAAACCGAATGCCGCTTTGAAACCGCAGACCGGCTAGGAAAAAGAAAAACGTCTTTTCCTGCATCTGCCGATTCCCCAGAGGAAGACAAATTTCTTTTTCCTCGAGGGACTGCGGTCGCAAAACGGTATTCCGTACAGGTTTTGTTATCGGCGGCGGTGTTTCATATCGCCTCAAGGCTTAATAACGCATCCACTCCTATTGTATAAAAGTTAATTGAAAAAGCTTTTCGCAAGCCCATTGCGCAATCCTTCATTATCGTCGCGGTCCATTGTCGATGACAACGCGAATGCAATTAATTATTAATAATAGACTCGCGATGTAAGTTAATAAGCAACGCTCGAACTTGTATGTGTCAGCGTGCTATTCTCCGTACTGAGATAGCGAAAATGTTGAAGAACGTGTTGCACCGAAATTAAGAGTAATGAGCAGCTGACGCATACACGCTCGGTTTTACACACACTTCGCTATTGTACAATATAACGGCGAACTTACGGTGGAGCAGTGCCACGGTTAACTTGCGGTCGGCCTCGGCTGTGAGAATGAAAACAAAACAAAAATGAATTAAAAAAAAAATATGGAGTAAAATTGCGAGACTGTGCAGAACGTTTGCAAATCGCTTCCGGCCGCGGAACGAAAGCGAACGGGCGCTCATTCGTACATTCGCCGGGACGAGTGAAAGCAGGTATAGTAACGGTGCGCTAGCGAACTTCGTCGATTCCGCTCGATCTCGCGTGGCGACCGAGCGACTCGAACGGGTCAACTAAAAAATATTGCGACAGAGGGTCTCGATCGAGGCAAATTTGTTCGACGCGTCACACTAAGCGACCTCGACTCGATTCGTAATACACAATATGGAATATACAATGAGTCTGTCGACAGCTTAAGTCCTGGACTTTACACTTTTCGATTTACAATTACATATACATAAGTGCATAGATAAATGAATTGTAAAATTTAGGCGACCTTCGGAACGCTTAGAAAATCAAATTTTCTATCCGATAGAATGTTGATTCAGACAAATTGATCTGCCCGTTGGCTTACATACTTTTCGTTGGTCACACCTTTTTTTCCTTAATCTTCACATTATAATTGACCTCGACTCATCCGTAATATAGAATACATAATCTGGGCGTTGATGGGCTGATTCTTGGACCCAAAATTTCTCTATATAGATTTACATATATATGAGTGTATACGCATAGATAAGTGGACAAAAATTTACGCAATCTTCGAAACGTTTAGAAAAAATTACAAATTTTTTTCGGGCACAACGAAAGTAAAAATAAATTTGACTGCCGTTGATATGGAAATATTTTGTATCCGGCGGCATTTTTCTCTGGCGACTACAGCGGGGCACATTATTATGCGTGTGTAAAAGTCGTTGCAGTTAATGTTGTGGTGTACTGACTTTTGAACAGTTACGGTGTAAGGACGAGCTGTAGTGGTGGGTGGAGGCTGAGTGGTGGTCGTCAGTGGTACGTAAGTATCGACTATAGCGTTTGGTGTAGTCACGTGGAGCACTGGATGACTTAGCCCGTTCGTCCTGTGGCATAAAAATGAGCCCGGCATGAATCCCGTTCGATATTAAAGGTCAATGACACTGTCATGCCCAATTTTCATTGATAAACCAATTTAGAAAAACAAAAAAAAAAGTTTCGAAAATCTGGGAAAAATATTTTTTTCCACTGAGGGTGAATCGGTTGGCAAAAACCAAATGGCACCGATCGTAACTCACCTGAGCGATTGTTGTCCATCGGATATTCGGAATTTGTTTTTCAGAGGCTAGACACGAAAATAAAAAACCGATTAGGGAGATTACGAAAGCGAATCCATCGAAAGCGACATAACGAAACGGAAGTTAATGAGCGAATATTCAACGATACGTTGAAAGAGACGTACTTGACTGTCGTAGATGTCGTAATCGGAAACCGTGACCTCGGGACTGAGATTGTACTTGTCAGCATCGTTGACCGGTATTTTCTTCGGCTTCTGACTGTATTGGTTGGAATTTGGAGTGACCTCGGCGATCCGGACGTTCTGGTGCTGGTGCTGGTGATGCTGCGGCTGCTGTTGATGATGTTGTTGCTGAATCTGTGCCGTGTGGTTCACCGTGTACTGGGCATAGTCTTTAACAAAAATTAGTATTGGTAGAAATTAATTGAAAAAAAAACAGAAAAAAATAACAGAAATAACCAACGTTCCGAATTCCAATAAATGTTCTCGAATTTGAAGTTTGACAATTAAGCTCATCCAGATACTCTTAATGAAATCATGTTCAATCCGGACCATTTTGAAAAAAGAAGATTATTTGTAGGAATCGATAAAAAAATAATGGAAAACCATTCAAGGTTCTAAACTTCCAATCAATGTATCGAATTTGTGAGTCCAAATCTTCGCTTCAGCCTGTCGTGGTAATTTCCACGAATCCATACTGATACGCTCGTCATACACTCGATGACCGATTTCTACTCACCGTCGTCCTTGTATATGGATACGTCATCGTCGTAGATGGTGTAATAAGGATAACTCTGATCGGCATCGCTGTAGTAAGCTTTCGAAACTGGTGCCGCAGTGGATGCGGTGGTTTTCGCAATTCTTGGCGATTCCGACGAGATGGCCCTGTCGATTAAACGAGCGTTATCAGAAGAGCTAATAAATTTATGCTCCGAATCGATAATTAGGTAAATAACGCAATGAAGTTTTCTCACCTATAATGGCTCTCGGTCTGACCACGGGAATTCACGACACGGTCCTTCTCTCGATCCTGCAAACGAATTAAAGAGAATCGTTATATTGTTCGATCCGATCGACGGCTACCCATAAAGGAAAGGCTTTATGGTTTTACGTTCTACAAGAGAGACGTCTACGAAAGAATAGAAGAGTGCAAGCATGAGCAGGCGTGATAAGTAATAGTAATAATACGGTAGTTGTTTAAGGGGTATTCGGGACGTGAGAATCTAATGAAGCTTAGATACATTATCGGCCCACGAGTCCAAGACCGTCTCATTTTCGCTCCGTCACCCCGAGATCGAAGAGTTTGTTTTTTTTTTTTTTATCTCACGATTCGAAGTGCTGTTTGCATTAGTCTCGATTCACGCATGCGCATCATGTCGTAAGACGCGCGTGCCGATTTTTTTTTTTTCGCATTGCAATATACATTATACAGACGAATCTTTCCGGCAGAGGATGAAAGAGGCGCGTGACGTCGATAGGAATGCGAGTCAGAGTTTCACGAAGAAGTCGGCGCTCTTTTGCGACCCGTTCGTCATTTTTTTTTTTTTTTTTTTCGTTCTGCCTCTTCTTCTCACCGTCTCTTACTTCACTCTTTTCGTTTTTTTTTTCTGCGTGTCTCTCATTATAATATACAGGTATTTTTTTTTTTTTTTTCATCCGCATCACACTGTTTCGTAGCTTTGTGGAAACGGAGCGACAAACCGGGTCCAATGTTACAGGTCATCTTCTCAATTCGCCGGTTTCGGTCTTCGGTGGTGAATACAAGCGGTACTGTTTTTTTTTTTTTTTTTTTCGCACATGCTTATTTCCGAGGTAGCCAGAAGACAGATTATAGCACAGCATAGTATAGTACAGTGGTAGGTGGTTTTTTTTTTTTTTTTTTTTTTTTCATTTTATCTAGAAGGTTTTTCCAGTTTTTGGCGTCGGGTAAGTTGGGGCCGATGATACGAGGACAGTCACAGTTGCTTGAGATGTGGACTTACTGGTCTCGAGCTCCTCTTGTTTCCGTCCTGCGGCTTGCGCCGCGATTCACCTCGGACGCCGGCCCGTTGACGAGAACGAACTCCGACGGATGGTCTTCGCGAGTTTGGTATTTCGTTTCCCTCGGGCTCGTTTGGCTCGCCTGTCGATGACGGAGAACCGGAGCGTCGTCGACTCGATGATGGCGAAACGAAAATCTCATTTCTCGCCGGGTCCTCGAGACTTTCATTTTTTTCCAGATTCTTAACATTTTTATCCTCGGCCCGATCGGAGACATTTTTCCTCTCCTCGATCGTAGCCTCCTCGGCAGTTGGAGGAACGAAAGTGGTTTTAGTATTTTCCGTGATTAGATTCGGAGTCTCGTTGTTATTGGTGGAAACCGGTCGCTGGGAAGAACCCGCGGTCGTCGACGCTTCTTGGTTGTAAGAAGAAGATCGTTGCTGCTGAACCGAGGGAATATAATATTTTTTCTCTCCAAGACCGTCCCCTGATGAATCAAGCTGGACAACCGTTTTGTGGATCTTCGGATCTTCGACGGAATTTCGCTGGATGGTCCCTGCGGACACGTTGGCCATTTCCGTCGTGGCGACCGACGAGTAGGGTTGAACCGAAGCCACGTAGTATTTACGATTCTCCTGATCAGCGAGGGAGTTTCTCCTCGCCACCGACATGGTAGCGATCGAGAATCGATCCTCGGCGATCGTTTTGTGACTCGTCGGTTCGTCGACCAAGATTCGCTGGGCGAGCGTCGCTGAATCCTCAGCGGTCTCCGTCGTGGTGGCCGAGTAAGGCTGAACGGAAGCCACGTGGTATTTTCGATTCTCCTGATCGCCTAGGGAATTCCTCCTCGCGGTGGAAACGACAGAGTTGGATCGTCTGTCTTCGGTGATCGCCGTGAACTTCTCACTGATCGGCGGTGGAAAGGTCGAAGACGCCAGGCCGGTCCTCGATCGCTGACGAATCGAGGGTGGACTGACCGAGACTTCGAGAGTCCTGGATTCGTCCCTGTCGTGCTGAGCGACCTGCGGGGTCGTCGACCTCTGCGGAGCGTAGGCAGCCGTTACCGGAACCTCGTCGTCGTAGGAATCCGGAAGATCAGGTCGAATGCGCTTGATCATGAAGCCCCGACCTGCCGGGCCGGGACTCACGGAAATTTCGTTTCTCTCGAGATCCTCGGTCGATCGGAGCCAGGACGGCGACGAGGACAACAAATCGTCGTTCCTGTTCCTATGATTGGGGTTTCTGGAGCCGGTCGCACCTGCAGGACTGACTCGTGACTCTTCGGGACCGTCGCTGAGGACGAGCGTGGACCGTTGACGGAAAGGCGACGAGCTGGTGACGGAGATTTCGTTCTTATCGAATTCCTCGGTCGATCGGCGCCATTGAGCGGCGTCTGAGGATGGCGAGGAGAAGGCTGCTTCCTCGCTTCGCGAACGAGGCTGCTGAAGAGTCGAGGGAGCTGCGACGGTTACGAAAATCTGACGGTCGTCTTCCGCATCAGATTGGAGAACGGAAGTTCCCTGCCGAGTCGCGATGGAACTTCGATGGACCGGATTCGGAGTCCTCGTTTCTTCCGACTCGTCCCTCGGTCGCTGAAGTAGCGTCGTCGTCGTCGTGCTCGAGGAGACGCTCGTCACTGTCACGCTGACTCTGTCGTTCGAGATCTCATCCTCGAGATTCTCGTCGAACGGGGATTGAACGTGCGAGGCGGATCGGTGGTTTGGACGATGACGGTCGGGCTGAGTGTCGATGGAGGAAGCGTGATTTCTCGAGCGACGAGGAGCGGGATCCGGTGTTGGGTTCGGGTGGAAATCGTTTTGCTGACCGTCGTCGAAACGGTCGCGTCTTGATGAGCCCTGATTGACAATATTGTTGTTCGAGGAAGCTGCCTGATGGCGCATGTCTGCGACCACTGACGACGCTGAGGACGATTGATGACTTACGGATATTATGTTACGCCTGAGACCGTCGCGATCTTGCTGAACCTGCCCGATCGTCGACGGCTGACCGCGATAGACACGCTGCTGACGGTCGCTCTCGATCTCCGTTGCTGGCTCGTACTCGTCGTCCTGGTAAGTCCTCTGCTGGTGTTGCTGTCTCTGTCGGGACTGTCTCTCCGTTATCTGTGAAACTGGCGGCGACGACGATGTTACCGTCACCTGCGGCTGTTGTCTCTGGATCTGCGGACGCTGGTGCGGACGGCTCTGATGCTGCTGATGGCGTTGCTGCTGCTGCTGCTGTTGCTGTTGCTCCAGCTGCACCGACTCGGCCTTTGCGGCTCTGAAAAAAAAAAAAAAATGCGAACGATTAGAAATATCACTGATCATGTTTTTCCTCGAAGAGAGAATGTTCAAGCTTTGAAGTAAATTGAAAAAAAAAAAAAAAAATCAAAATTCTATCAAAACTGATGACTTTGATCAATTTTGGTGAAATTTGATGAATATGAGATACAAAATATTTTTTGGAGAAATGAGCGCGGAATAAAATAAAATAAATTAATATATAAATGTATGAACACACTGATAAACTTTAGTTGGTGTTTTTATAGTTTGATGTGAACTATCGTTTCTTCATTAAACAAAAATTTATATCTGACATGAGAGCAAGCTCAGCCACTGCAAGAAACGAAAAGCTGATGGAGCTGTTGGTTCGATCGCACCGTTCGATTATCCAATTCGCGGTCTTCGGAGACGGTTTAACGATCGCGAAACCGGGAGAGGAAGCACGGACAGGCGGAAAATTGCCGGCGGTTCTCTCACGAGATCCAAGCAGTCTCTGTTACGGCAACTGGGATCAAAGGTGCACTCTGGAAGTCGCCGGCCTCGATTCCGAAATACCGAGAGCGGGACGAGCGAGCATGGAAATCGTTAAGCTTCCTCGTGACTCGGTGAGCGTTTCCGGCAACACCGGAGAGCCCCGAGCGAAGCAGCTTCCACCGAGATTCACCCAGAAGTCATGGAGCCTGCCACGATTGTATCCTGAACGTTTGCAAACGACGTAATCTATAGTAGTGCAGATTCACGACCGAGTATTGTTTTCAACGCCTTGTCCAACGACATCTCGCTTGTTCCGCTGAAAGTTACACGGAACATTGTACTTGCTGCTCGTTACGAACGGTCATAAACGTGCTGGTTGCAACCGCGAAGCCAAAAGTACTTCCGATCTGCTCCACCGACGCTTGACCAGAATCGAAGCAACGGATAAGATGAGAGGGAGCAAATTTGGTAAAAAAAATATATATATATTTAGAAAAGATAGTTTATTTTTTTTATGAGAAAAATTATGGATCAAAAGTTACGAAAGGTAGAATCAAGTGTCGAGAGGGTGAGTAGGAGTGAAAAATTGCCTGATTCGTCAATTTTCAACCCTATGAATAAACCTAACCGAATAAATTCAACAAAATATTAAATTAAATGATTTTAAACATTACCAGGAGGAAGAGTTTGATTAAACTACCACTTGTCCTTTGGTACTTATATTTATGTATAAAATTTTGTATATTTACCGACAGTAAAGAGTTCGTTCGAATAGAAATATTGGGGAAAATTTCTGCGGCTGAGCTCTTACGTAAAAGGCGATTTACACTTCTTTTTACAATTCGTCAAGAGACGAAAAACTTAAAAAAAAAATGTTGCAGCCAGAAAGATTCTTGCACCAGGAGCATTCGATGATGACCACTTGAGACGATCAGACAATCATATTTAATCAAAAGATTACATTTTATCTTTTAAAGTAGCTTAGATAGTCGACACGACCAACTATAAAGAGTCATTTCACCCCTTGTGTGCTCCGCAACGAAATTGACTTTCGTGCATTTTTTTGAGTTTCAACGGAGTTGACATGGGACGAACCAGTCCGGTGGTTACCGTTGAAAAAATTTGTTGATCGCCTTCAAAGGCAAACCGCTTTGGAGACCGCGTCAGGATATCGGTAATTGCACGCAAAGCCTATTTTTGGGGATATTTCTGTTACACATAAACGACGTCGGAGCTGGAGCAACTTGACTGAGACGAACCGGTCCAGTGGATGACCAAAATTTGGTCATCGCCTTTACAGGCTTTAGATACTGAGTCGGTATTCGGATGCGAGGTGACGGTAATTGGAGATATGGGTGATTCTTATATAACTGTGATTTTTACAACCCAACATTTTTTAAAATAAAAAATGCTTCAAAACTTGTGATCTGGGTGCTATTGGTCTTTTATTATGCTCAAAATTAAGCCTGTAACGTAGCTCTACTGCAACTTCGATAGAAAAGAAGCTAGAACAAAAATTAGAAATTTCACTACCACGGTACTGACATCAAAATGAAATATTCAAAATATTCGGCTAAATTTCTTGAAATAATAAAACAAATGATAAATTATAGGATTTTGATAATTACACAGAGACATTCACGGTATTTTCTTTCTTGATTTTAACAATCTTTAAAATTTATTAACAGTAGAATTGGCATAACAATTTTTATAATAGTCTTGGAATAAAACAAAGTTTAACATCAGTTAAACATTGAAATTAATCGAAGTTTTTAACAAATTTTTATAATACCAGATCAATTGAACACGATAATGGATTGAAACATCAAGGAAATATTCATTTAAATGTTATTCGTTTTGTTTACCATGGTACTGACATCCACGGTACTCACATTTTCCATATAATTTTGCAAATTATTCGTGACCCACGAATAAATGTGCTTCGATATACATTGTCGACGGTAAGACACTATCAAATTTATCATAATTATCATTTTTTAATTAAAAAAAAAAAAAAACATGTCAAACAATAAATCAAGTACTGGACATAAAAAATCACAGCTATTTGAGAATCACCCATATCGGGTTCGGAGCGCCGAAATGCGAACTGTAATTTTTTTTTTTTAAATCTCTATAGTCACCTCCGCGGAACAGTCGCGACCCGATAGCGAAACGTGTTGAGAAATCGCACTGTACTTTGTACGATCGCCTCTACACAATACACCTTATAATGAGTAACCACCGCGCGCCGTCTACGCGCTTGCCCAACTACTGGTACCGGTGAGAGATTGCACAACGGGACTCGCCAGGCACCGGCTGCTGCTTCCACTGCCCGATTCGGAGTTGTGTCACGCGGAAAAGAGAAAGAGTCAGCGGCGGACTCGAAACCGACAGGGACTTGGCTAAGATAAAAAGTGATCGAGAGCCATCGTCGATATTCGGACGACATCAAATTTTTTCGAATAATTATTTTTTAATGCTGGATTCAATGAAATATGAAAGAAAAAAAAATATATATTTTTTTTCTGAAGTTCAAACGCGCTGATGTGAAATTATAATAAGTGAGTTTTATCGAGTACAAATGTCGTGGGTAAACTTATTTAAATATCTACGATAAATTGTTCCTTTCTGACGCTGATCGGATGATTTTTTTTTTTTTTTTTTTTTTCAAGCACACTGATTTCTCATTGTAGTAATAAAATTTATTTCCTTTCTTTTTCTGTATATCGTCACGTTTTTTTTTAATTCATCTTTTCGTCAAAAAAAATATATATACAGAGTGTTAATTGTATTTCTTCGAGACGCGAGTAACGAACCAGAGAAATACTTTGGACGCACTGAAAAAAAATTCGATCAACAACTGTCAACGAAATTTTTATTATTTCAATTCGACCTTTAATTCCTTTGATTCCATGCGATATTGAATAATTGACGACGAGACTGTCGACGAGACTGTCGACGTTGTCGTTTCAACCCCATACGAGATTATGAGAATTTAAAATAAAATCGGAGCAACGTTTCTTTTTGGAGCAGGCAAGCGGATTTTACTCGAGTCATTGATTTTTTTTTTTTTTTTCAGCGTGCCAAACACGAGCTTCGGACACGATATAAGGTGAAATGTGAGTGAATTCTGGACGAGGAAAATTGCGCACTTTTGATAACAATGAAAGGGTAATTATCGGTGGTGTAATAAAAAAAAAAAGAAAAAAAAAAGTAAACTCGTGTTGCACTGGATATTTCGTAGTTTCAATTTAGAACGGTCTCGGCAGTTCTTAACAGCTGAGTCGTGGATAGGCCGAAGTAGCTGACTCTGGGAATAATGGATAATGCCGCGAGACAGAGCAGTGCATTTATTTTGTTTCGGTAGCTCAAGTCACGAGTGAAGTTGAGTAATTTGAATGGGCGAGACCGCAATGGATCGCTGGGCCAGCAATAGAACGCTTTTGGTATTATAATATTGGTGAAGCAGGCTCGTATCAACTCATCGTGACGGCACGACAGGCCGTAGGTATTTATGTATTGGATTGGAAACCCATCGAGCCATGCACCCTTCTTCCAGGCTGTTGTTATGAATTTTTTTTTTTTTTCCAATTAATCCGAGATATTATAACTCCTCGATTTAAGTTTTTCTGGGACTATATACAAGTACTTAAGAAACATTTGAACACGATAATTTTATAAAAAATTTAATTAACGAACGACCGTAATATATATTTTTTTAAATGAATTTTATCGTTGTAATTGAAAATAAATGTGTTAGAAAAAAAAAAAAATTTTGAGCGGTCAAGACGGAGCACTTTATTTAAGGTATTTTCATGAACCAACAAGCAACGTTTGCACTTGAAAAAAAAAAACTATTCATTATCATATTTCATCTGCGCTTTTGAGAATCAAAAAAAATCATAATTCATATTCAATTCAATTCAACATGAAGACAGAAATATTCGAAAAGGTGAATATCGAATGAATCTCGAAAATATTTTTCAATCACTTCTCAGATACCGCAAAAATCTTTTTATCTTTGCTCCGACTCGCACTGGCACGACAGACGAGTCGTAGATATTTATGTGTTACACTGCAAACTCATCGAGCAGTACACGCTTTTTACAAGCTGTTGTTACGGGTGTATTTTTTTTTCTTTCTTTTAATTAATGCGCGATAGTGTAATTTCTCGATTTATAGGGTTTCCCGAGACCAGGTACGAGTCGTTAGATTGCGGGTATCGTCTCACGCTGCAGGATGTTATCTAATGGTGGCATAATTATCCTTTGTATCTCACCTTTCCAACAGCGGATCGTCTTCCTCGGTCTCCTTGGCGATGCTGCCACCTCCGAGACAGCCGACGTTACGTGGCCAGTCGCAGGTCTGCAGCTCATGGCTGTTGAAACAGAGAATAGAAAAATATAGAAATTGCAATACAAATATGTATGATTAAAAAAAATAATGAGGTATGTGCTTTGCTATTGATTGTTGTGCTTTTTTTTTTTTCAATTCACGATCTACGGACAGGTGAACTACGACACGTATTTGTTTAAATTGATTAATTACACTGTGACAATGATTATTATCGACGATAATCCTTAAATTAATAATTGCTGAATTTAACCCGATGATAACGAGTGATGGAAAAAAAATTTCAAGTGCCAGATCATTGAATCTAAAATTTATTTTTACAGGGTAATTATTTTTTTTACAGAGTTAATTATTTTGTTGCTCGTGTGGACGAGCCATTGACCGATTTTTCAGTCCCGTCATTATTATTCAACTAACTCTGGTTCCATAGCAATTTATTGATTTCTGATTAATCAATCGACTGCATCTTCATCGCCGAAATTATTTCTCAATCGCCGGAGAAACATTTTCAACTTCATCGCTCATAAACAATAAAAATAATTTATTGTTGCTTCAAGTAAAATATTCATTGGACTTTATTGAATATATCTTTGAAGAAAAAAAAAAAAAAAAAAAAAAAAAAAATTATTTATTTGCCGGGGCGACCGTCAAATAAATTATTTTACCGGGTGCAATTGGCGGAACGTCGGTGACGAATTCTTCAGCTTCGAGAGATCTTCGTCTATCGTTAATTGTGTTTCCAGACAAGATCTATCGAGACGTCTATCGTCTACACACAAATATACGCTATATAGGGCATATTTGGTGCCGCGGCCCGAGCCACTGTACCATGATTTATCCTTAAGGGGATCGCGTTTACCATTAAGGACATCGCCGCCAGACGCGTTTTGCGTTCCGTCCGCGTGCGAGCGAATTCTCTCCCTACTTATGCATGCACGTAGGTAATGCCACGTATATAGACAGATCAAACAACGTGCGACCAGACTAGCTTCCAGCATTCGCTGAGACTTGGGTGTGGCCGATTTTTTTTTTTTTTTTTTTTTTTTTTTTTTTTTTTCCATTAGGGTTGATATATCTACGCTCAGCCGGATATACCCTTTTACCGTTGCCTTGGCGCGTTGCTGCAACAGGCACGAGCGCCCGTCCAATTCACCTGGACTCGCTCATTCGCTTTTCTATTTACAACAGAATGCCGAGAAATTCGTTACCGACGCTTTTCTACGTAAATTTAGTTCTTCGGCCACCAGTTACAAATAAAACGGATCAACACGAATACGCATAATAATAATTATATTTTATTGTTGTTGTTGTTGTTGTTATTATTATTATTATTATTGCTGCTATTAGTAGTAATTTTATTAGAAATTCCCAATGCCAAATTTTTGGAAATCCTGAGTGTCCATTTTTTGGGTTGCGTTACGATTAATTTAAATAATTTAGTCTGCAGTTTAAAAGGCGGTTGGAAGTAAATGTATTTTTTTTTTTTTTTTTAATACCTTGATATATAAATATTCTTCTCCTCAAGCTAATGAGCCACTGATCGGGGACTTTCAGTCCTACTATTATTATCATTCTCGTTATTACTGTTATTATCATTAATGATAATTATTATTAATGATAACGGAGTAACACGAATACGCATAATAATAATAATTTTTTATTCTTGTTATTATTATTGCTGCTATCAGTAGTAATTTTATCAGAAATTCTCAATGCCAAATTTTTAGAAATCTTAAGTGTCCATTTTTTGGGTTGCGTTACGATTAATGAAAAAAAAATTTAATCTGCAGTTTAAAAGGCGGTTGGAAGTGAATATATATATTTTTTTTTTTTCAAAACACCCTGATGCATAAATAATCTTATCCTCAAGCTAATGAGCCATTGATCGGTGACTTTCAGCCCTACTATTATTATCATTCTCGTCATTACTGTTATTATTATTAATGACAACGGAGTAACACAAATACGCATAATAATAATAATATTTTTATTGTTATTATTATTATTGTTATTATTGCTGCTATCAGTAGTAATTATATCAGAAATTCCCAATGCCAAATTTTTCGAAATCCTAATTGTCCATTTTTTGGGTTGCGTTACGATTAATGAAAAAAATAATTTAATCTGCAGTTTAAAAGGCGGTTGGAAGTAAATGTATATTTTTTTTTCTTTCAAAACAACCTGATACATGAATATAATAAAGTTCTTATCATTAACGATAATAATAATTGTTATTAAACGATTATAAAAATTTGTTTGCATCTTGCTTGAAATTGCTCCATCGGTGGCGCTGTGATTGCGGCAAGCACGGAGAAAATTTAATTGTTCGCGAGGTGTTCGCGCCGGACAGGGATAAATAATGACGAGAGAGGTTCGGGTTCCGAGACGTCAGCTCGGCGCTGCCGAAGAGAAGGCTATAAAAGATAATGAAAGAGAGGATCGTTCGCACGCGCCTCGAGCGAACGCTTCCCCCTTTGCCTTCTACGGTAGCTGAAGCAGAAGTCGACGAGCGCCCCGTCCGACAAATCTCACGAATATTTTATACCCCCTTAATGCAAACAATACCTGGGAACCTGCGCGAGCAGCGTCAGCGCCGTGGATTTCGCACAAGCGGGACAAGCTCTGTCTTTATGTGCGGATTTTTTTTTTTTTTTTTTTTTTATCGTTTCCGAACGCGGCACGAATAAACGCTATATGGGTGATTCTCAAATAGCTGTGATTTTTTATGTCCAGTACTTGATTCATTGTTTGACATGTTTTTGTTTTTTTATTAAAAAATGATAATTATGATAAATTTGATAGTGTCTTACTGTCGACAATGTATATCGAAGCACATTTATTCGTGGGTCACGAATAATTTGCAAAATTATATGGAAAATGTGAGTACCGTGGATGTCAGTAGCATGGTAAACAAAACGAATAATATTTAAATTAATATTTCCTTGATGTTTCAATCCATTATCGTGTTCAATCGATCTAGTATTATAAAAATTTGTTAAAAACTTCAATTAATTTCAATGTTTAACTGATGTTAAACTTTGTTTTATTCCAAGACTATCATAAAAATTGTTATTTTAATTTTACTGTTAATAAATTTTGAAGATTGTTAAAATCAAGAAAGAAAATACCGTGAATGTCTCTGTGTAATTATCAAAATCCTATAATTTATCATTTGTTTTATTATTTCAAGAGATTTAGCCGAATATTTTGAATATTTCATTTTGATGTCAGTACCGTGGTAGTGAAATTTCTAATTTTTGTTCTAGCTTCTTTTCTATCGAAGTTGCAGTAGAGCTACGTTACAGGCTTAATTTTGAGCTTAATAAAAGACCAATAGCACCCAGATCACAAGTTTTGAAGCATTTTTTATTTTAAAAAATGTTGGGTTGTAAAAATCACAGTTATATAAGAATCACCTATATGCGAGTGTATATTTATAGCTATATACGTATATTTATCAGCGATAAAAAACATTATGCAGAATTATCGCTGCGCATACTTTCGATTCTGAACAATCTATCCAAGTCGCGGCTCGATTTCATGCCGTAATTCATCGCCAATCGCACATTATATATATACGGGGCGTTCCGTGTCATCTCGAGATAATTCTTACATTTTAGGTAATATATTGGCTTGGTCGAGCGATTTTTGACACGACTGAACTGAGTCTTGATATCGGTCAGATTAAAAGAAATTTGTTTTTTTGTTTTTTTTTTTTTCAATTATTTATAATTCATTGATGAACTTATCGAGTCACAATTTGGGATACTGCAAAAAAAATTTCCAGTGTTTTTTATATTTCAGCTCAATATTTCAAAGTTTCCAAACTGCAGGGGTTAATGGAATTATTTTATTGACTGTGGAAAATTATTAAAAAAATTTTTAACCATCTAATTAAGAAAAACATACATTTCTTTCAGAGTTATTTTAATCATAAAAAAAAAAATAAAAAAAAAATCGCGAACTCAATTCACGATACAAAGGTGTTCGCTCCAGGTTCAAAATTACATAAAAAGCTCAATATTTCAAAGTTTCCAAACTGCAGGGGTTAATAGAATTATTTCATTGACTGTGAAAAATTATTTAAAAAATTTTTAACCATCCAATTAAGAAAAATCTAAATTTCTTTCAGAGTTATTTTAATCATTAAAAAAAAATTTGTTTTTTTTTAAATCGCGAACTCAATTCACGATACAAAGGTGTTCGCTCCAGGTTCAAAATTACACGAAAAGCTCAATATTTCAAAGTTTCCGAACTGCAGGGGTTAATAGAATTATTTCGTTGACTGTGAAAAATTATTTAAAAAATTTTTAACCATCCAATTAAGAAAAATCTAAATTTCTTTCAGAGTTATTTTAATCATAAAAAAAAAAAAAAAAAAAAAATCGCGAACTCAATTCACGATACAAAGGTGTTCGGCTCCAGGTTCAAAATTACACGGAACGCTCCATATTTATGTGTATCGTTATTCGAGTCCACTATGTCGGATTTTGTGGAATGCATCCAGTCCACTTTATTTCCCGACAATTCAACATAGGCTTTATAGCCACGGTGTCGTCTTATCGGGGTAGAAAAAGAGCCTTTGACCGTTCAATAAAACGTCCGCGCAAATCGCGAGACACCGGCCGGATTCAACAAAACAAGAACGGTGTCGCGACGAAGTGGAGAACGACTAATCGTAAACTAGTTCGACGAGCAGCGCTCTGCGGCAATCGAGATCCGGCGTGGGCGATCAATCGCGTTCAGGACGTCGTCGCCTTTGTGATCGCTTGTTTTTTTTTTTTTTTTTTTTCAGTTCCGCCGATAGGTCGGGGCTCAAGGTGGGTAAAGAGTGTGGGCTGTTATAGCGCGTTCCCGATACCGGCGCTTATTTATTCCAATTTTTTTTTATTGTCCGCAACGGTATCAGACGAGGCGCCGTATAAGATGTTCGAATGCAAAAGATGAACTTAGGACTATAAGAAAAATTTTATTAAAAAAAAATATATATATGTATATAATTTTTTTTTATATTTCACAAACTTTAAGAGAATGTTTTTACAAGCGGCATTTAGTTTGACGATCGAAACATCCCGATAAATTTTTTTATTATTTATAAGTTGTATTTTTTTACTTATATTTTTATTACTTATATTTTTTGTCTGCAATGGTATCAGACTAGGCGTCATATAAAATGTTTGAATGCAAAAGATGAACTTAGGACTATAAGAAAAATTTTATTAAAAAAAATAATATATATGTATATAATTTTTTTTTATATTTCACAAACTTTAAGAGAATGTTTTTACAAGCGGCATTTAGTTTGACGATCGAAACATCCCGATAAATTTTTTTATTATTTATAAGTTGTATTTTTTTACTTATATTTTTATTACTTATATTTTTTGTCTGCAATGGTATCAGACTAGGCGTCATATAAAATGTTTGAATGCAAAAGATGAACTTAGGACTATAAGAAAAATTTTATTTAAAAAAAAATATATATGTATATAATTTTTTTTTATATTTCACAAACTTTAAGAGAATGTTTTTACAAGCGGCATTTAGTTTAACGATCGAAACATCCCCCTAAATTTTTTTATTATTTATAAGTTGTATTTTTTTACTTATATTTTTTGTCTGCAACGGTATCAGACTAGGCGCCGTATAAGATGTTCGAATGCAAAAGATGAACTTAGGACTATAAGAAAAATTTTATTTTAAAAAAATATGTATATATAATTTTTTTTTATATTTCACAAACTATAAGAGAATGTTTTTACAAGCGGCATTTAGTTTGACGATCGAAACATCCCGATAAATTTTTTTATTATTTATAAGTTGTATTTTTTTACTTATATTTTTATTAATATATTTTTTGTCTGCAACGGTATCAGACTAGGCGTCATATAAGATGTTAGAATGCAAAAGATGAACTTAGGACTATAAAAAAAAATATTATTTTTTTTATGCTTTGTATTTTTTAATGGACTTTGAACGAACCTGTACATGAGACCTCCGGTGCATGATTCCAGAAGTGCGCCACCGAAAACGCAGACATAATACTGGGTGCAGTCACGTGGATGAGGGTAGTAGCCAAATTCCTCGGGACATTCGAACTCTAAAGATGCGTCGTTTCTGCTGGCGCGAGCGCTTCTCGGGGTGTTTCGTACACATTCTGAAAAAAAAAAAAAAAAAATGGAAAAAATTAATAGAGACAACGGATAATGTGTCACGAAAATTTTACGCGTTCTACATCGAACCTTTCGCATGTTCATCTTTTTTCAAAACTTTTTTTTTCCATTGCGTCTTAATAGTCGAATAACGTTTTAAGAGTAAGAAAGAATCACGAAAATATTTCGATCGGATGAGATTAAAAAAAAAATTCAGTACACGGAAGGTGTGAAAAAAATTGTTTGCGCATAATATTAATTCCAAAATGTTATCGACGACTTACACAAAATAAAAAAATGATAAAACACGGTTGCCGCTTTAATTTTTATCTTCGACATTTTATCCTCTAACATTTATTCTTCGGTGACTCGTTAACAAAATGTTGAAGTTCTTGTGTAAAAAAAATTTTTTTTTTCCAGCACCGTCCACGTGCTGATTTTTGTTCCATCGAGAAGTCATCTTTATCTTACTCCTTCTCCGAACTTGGGTGGCGTAAGACATCGCGAATTAATTCAGCTCACGCTATATGGGTGATTCTTATATAACTGTGATTTTTACAACCCAAAATTTTTTTAAATCAAAAATGCTTCAAAACTTGTGATCTGGGTGCTATTGGTCTTTTATTATGCTCAAAATTAAGCCTGTAACGTAGCTCTACTGCAACTTCGATAGAATAGAAGCTAGAACAAAAATTAGAAATTTAACTACCACGGTACTGACGTCAAAATGAAATATTCAAAATATTCGGCTGAATCTCTTGAAATAATAAAACAAATGATAAATTATATGATTTTGATAATTATACAGAGACATTCACGGTATTTTCTTTCTTGATTTTAACAATCTTTAAAATTTATTAACAGTAGAATTAAAATAACAATTTTTATAATAGTCTTGGAATAAAACAAAGTTTAACATCAGTTAAACATTGAAATTAATTGAAGTTTTTAACAAATTTTTATAATACCAGATCAATTGAACACGATAATGGATTGAAACATCAAGGAAATATTAATTTAAATATTATTCGTTTTGTTTACCATGCTACTGACATCCACGGTACTCACATTTTCCATATAATTTTGCAAATTATTCGTGACCCACGAATAAATGTGCTTCGATATACATTGTCGACAGTAAAACACTATCAAATTTATCATAATTATCATTTTTTAATAAAAAACAAAAACACGTCAAACAATAAATCAAGTACGGGACATAAAAGATCACAGCTATTTGAGAATCACCCATATATCAGCTGGTTATCCTTCGTCGATCCACCATTTTGAACCTGTACACGAATATGTCTCCATAACAAAAGTACCGATACATGCAAAAAATAATAACATATCGAGTTCGAATAATTATTTCGCTGAGATCAGTCACGGACGCTACTTGGCTGAGCCGTCGGGGTGAAAAATTTCTCGGCGATGAGTGCCGATTTCACCACACGCGATAGATCGGTATGGCGAGCGGTCGAGGAACTTTGATCCGATCGACAGGCGCCTCGGTGCAGGACGAAGAGTCGTTCGTTCGATACACGATTCCTCCTGCTCTTACGTTATTCGTGCACGAACGTTAATTTTTGCCGGTGGTTAATTGGAGGGAAGCCGGCGATCGGCAGGCTGGGATCGGCCGGAGTTCGTGCCGTTGTCCGATCGCGAAATAATTTCTCATGCTGCGGATAGATTTTGTGCAAAGTCCGTGGGTGCCGAGACGGAAAAGAGCGTGTGCCTCGTTGCGATTGCGACGATCGGTAAAGACGAATTAGCCCGGATCGGCGGAAAATCGGCGAACAGCTTGATCGAAGGCGCAGCGCCGTTTTCGCACCCACGCGCCTGCTCGGAACTTCCAATTCTACGGTTCGGATCGACACACTGTCCAACAACCGATTCCCGATAATTATTTAATGATCGTTAAAATAACAACAAATTAATTGCCTTCGTTGTGGAGATTCGATATTTTATCGGTAATATTTTATTAATAAAATTTCGAAAAATCGATGCTATCGAATTAAAGAATAATTAACTGAATAATATTAGCGCACCTACACGAATATTCCTAGGGATTTTTAATGCGGCAAACCCGATCAATCGATTATGCAATGTAGACGATCGTTACGTAATTAACGATTATTGGAAATATAGCAAATTACGAAATCTTAATAATATTGATTAACAAAATACCGAATTACTGTGATATTATTTTGTGAAAATAATTGAATAAAAATAATATTAATATGATTATTAATTCGATTATAATAATGGAATAATTTAATCGATAATTATTGGTGGTTTCGGCAACGAGCCGATTTGCAATTAATTGCACTTATGCACGTAAGGTTCTCGAATTTTTGTGCGTCGATATTTGGATAAATTGCGAAAAATTGCGTCGCAAAATGGAAAATAAACGGGGCTGAGAAAAAAATTCCTTAGAACTCCAGGGTGGCCGAAGCTTCCCTATCGTTTACGTACTGTGCGCACCTGCACGGACACCCTATTGAGAAAGACCTCTCAGCTCCGAGTGAAATATTAGAAGCCAAGCTCGGCCACTTACTCAAATATCACCGGAGATAACTTGGCTGGCTCAGTGCAGTGGCATTTGAAGTGACGCAAATATGAGCCAGTGCATTCCACCGTGCATATCATAATTAATTCAATCTCGATCCCAGAGTCCTCGCCAGAATTGTCAAAATTATGGTGGAGGTGAAAACATAATTGGAACAGAGATAGGCACGATTGAATTATTAAAAAAAAAAAAAAAAAAAAAAAAAAAAAAAAAATCCGTCTCTGTCAGCGTGGGTAAAAAAAAAAATTAATATTGGCGATAAAACACCAGTAACATAAATTATTAAATTTTTCAATCGATTAAAAAAAATATTTTTTTTTTCAGTCAAATTAATGTCCATCGAAATTGTTTAAATATTTATTTGAACCGAAGAAATATTTGTTTGCGATTCGCTCGTCGAGTCAATTATTTTTCTGCACGGAACCACTGTGGATTAAAAACAAAAAAAAAAAATGATCGATTATCAGGCGGAGTTTAGAACGGAAAGGAAATCGAGGTCCGCGAGGCAATCGGTCGCAACAATTTCTATACCGATTGCTTCGGCACAGCTCGTGCGTGCCCACGGTATAACTATCGAGTGAGTAGCGAGCTGGAGTAACAGCGGCAACGAAACTTCCACGTACGTGCTATCCCTTTCGTTTGAGAAGCGGTTTCTCGCCCTCATTAAAATGCGCGGACGCAAATGCAGCCGATTAACGCGCGCCGGTTGCGCAACGCGACACAGAAAAGTAACTGGATTTTCGGTCGACCTTGCGATCGTACAAACCCATGTACATATTATTTATTTATTACCTCTGAAAACAATATTTTTGCCAAATAATTCGGAAAAACGGCAAAATTATTAACGAATTTAACATTGACCCCTCCATAACTTTTGAATTAGTTGATTAATCGAAAAATGATATCACAACTTTTTTGTAGAGCGTACAATTCTCTACGAAAATAGTTCATTGAAATTGCCGCGCGATTCATGGTTCATTGATTATAAAAATCGGAACAGAAAAAAAAAATAAACGAAAATTTTAAGCTTGGTTCCGAGAAAAAAAAATTTTTTTTTTTTTGAAACGCCCTAATATACAGATATATAATGTGCTCTTTGTTGCACACACATGCTGGGCCCACCGTTAATTAAGACCAGTCTGAGCGCAGCCGATGCTGAGACACGTATAAATTTCTTCAGAATAAATCAAGTGCGAGATACAAAAAATTCACATATTTACCAATTACATTAAATTTACGAAAATATGGATTAATTCAGTAAAAATTGTCCAGCTGAAAAAATGATTACGCGAAAACAGGTAAGCATTGCTTGCTCGTTTATTTTTTTTTTTTATTAGCCTTTTTGGAACCGCGAATGACAATTTTTTTTTTTTTTTTACGACATGTATTACAGTTTTTTTTTTCGAATTTTCTTGAGGTCAGTGGAACATGAGGAGGCGTCGTTCGATCGACGAAAGTTAGAAACGTGTTAGGAAAACGTGACGAGTTTGGCGACTAAGTAAAGTCTGGACGTCGAACGTGCGTTATTATGGGCATTGGGATACAAACGGATGCGACGTGTTTCATTATTTTACCTGACTTTTTTTTTTGACTGCTTCGACGCTCTCTATTTGCCGACGGATGGGAAGTTTATTGCTGTGGATCGTTGGAAATTAAACACTGTCGGCGATTAATCTTCTCGTAACGACCGGATATATTTAAAATTTCTTCGAGATTCGATCGAAAATCAGCGGAAATTCTGTCATAGATTAATCTCAAAATTTTTCCAATTTTAATGGACGCCTGGAAAAACATATTTATCGTATTTGGCTCTTTAAAAAAATATATCAGGTGAATTTAAACTTGGACTTTGAGGGAAGGTGAATTTTGTTGTTATCGATTCATTAATTTCGCTTCTTCGGTCAATTGAATTTCGCTAAGAAATTTAATGCTCGAAGCAGCCGAAGCCTATCTAGGACAACACTGGTTTACCCATCAATTTTTTGTACAATTGTTTCCATTGCAGCTGAAGATGCGAGTCATTAAATTTAAGTCAGTCTACATTAAAAACCTCCAGAAACATGTGGTAAATAATCGCAGAATTATCTTGAGTTTAACAACTGCGAAACAATTTGTTTTATTTGACTTAACATTTTTTATTTTATTTTATTTTTTTTTTAATTTTATTTTATTATTTTTTGTTTTTTATTTTTATTTTTACCACTTAAACATTTTTTTTTTAATTTAATTTTTAATTTTAATTTTTTTAATTAAATTTTTTTTTTTTAATTTTTACATTTTTTTTTTAATTTAAAAATTTTTTAAATCACCTGCAAGGTGGACTTGGTTCGTTATCGGTTATCATTTATTTTTCCTACGAGACCAGCTGTTTTTTTTTTTTACCGATAAATACAAAAATTTGAAATGTCCACGTAGAAATGTACGTAAAATTCCGAGTAAATCGGCGCGTCAGTAATGGAAGTTCCGACGAAAAAGGACATTTTTTTTTTCAAGCCTATTGGGCCATGTCGCGACAACGTACTTTCAAACTAATTTATCTGTTATTAATACAATGAGTTTCTTGTGCGCGAGGAAGTCTCACAGTCCAAAAAAATTAGATCCCGATTCTCGGTAGTCAAGTGCATTCTCACACGGGCTCGTGTCGCTTTTGCGTCACGATCTTACAATGCATGGGAGCCGCACGGAGCCGGAGAAAAGCAAAAGTTCGTACGATTAATTCTCAGTTTGTCTCGGGCTGAAGAAGCAAAAAATGTTTCGCAAAAACACCGCTCAATCACTCAAGACTGGAGCGTGAAACGATGTTTTTCTCGTGAAAAGTTCAAATCGATTTCCGCGACACGGAAATTACAAATAAGTCCCAATAAAAAACAATAAAAAAAAAATAAAAAACACTTTTGCAAAAACGCAAATTTTACTCGAATTCAATTGAATAAAAAAAAAAAATTAAAAAAAAAAGTCAATTTTTCCTGTTATTAATTTTTTACTTTTAAGGATTTTCGTTGAGGTGAAAATGTTTGTCGTGTCGACGAGCTCGTTGAATTTTCCGACAACAATATCAGCGATCGAAAAAACGGATACCAAATTTCACGCGAGCTTTGCAAGACAGACCCGTTACATCATCAAATGTGTATTCGTATATGGGAAAAAAAAAGGCGGCTCATAATGCATCGTACCGATTACCGATCAACGCCGCAATGAGAGCTCGCCTCGCGTAGACCACAGCGTGAAAGGTTAAATGCATAATAAAAAAAAAAAAAAATAAGAATAATGATAATAATCGCTTCGGTGGATTTAACGAGAAGGCGGTGCCCGTTGGTCTCACGCGCAGCATAGATCAGGCGAAAACAGATACGTTGTATGCGAGCAGTTAAGGTGCACGTAACAGTCACCTGACAACTCGAAAAGACAAATTCGAGCTCGGCGGTTCGCACGATGCAGGCCGGTGCGTTTATACTCTGGAGCTTATATCATTTTTCATTCTCACCCGGCTTCGTACTTCGCACATGGGAATCCGAGCCCAAGGCTCCAATAGGTTTCCTAATTTTCGACGCTGACTTTAAAATCCCAATATTTAAAAAAAAAAATTTTCTACCTTAAATAAATATTTTTTTTTCAATTATTGGGTGGTCTCTTCAACCATTAAATAATTTAGTTGACTTCAATGTCCCAAACACTTTTTAATTTTATTTCTACCTTAAATAAATATTTTTTTTTTCAATTATTGGGTGGTCTCTTCAACCATTCAATAATTTCTTTGACTTCAAAATCCCAAACATTTTTTAATTTTATTTCTACCTTGAATAAATTTTTTTTTTTCAATTATTGGGTGGTCTCTTCAACCATTAAATAATTTCTTTGACTTCAAAATCCCAAACATTTGTTAATTTTATTTCTACCTTAAATAAATATATTTTTTTTTAATTATTGGGTGGTTTCTTCAACCATTCAATAATTTCTTTGACTTCAAAATCCCAAACATTTTTTAATTTTATTTCTACCTTGAAAAAATATTTTTTTTCAATTATTGGGTGGTTTCTTCAACCATTCAATAATTTCTTTGACTTCAAAATCCCAAACATTTTTTAATTTTATTTCTACCTTGAATACATTTTTTTTTTCAATTATTGGGTGGTCTCTTCAACCATTCAATAATTTCTTTGACTTCAAAATCCCAAACATTTTTCAATTTTATTTCTACCTCAAATAAATATTTTTTTTCAATTATTGGGGGGTTTCTTCAACCATTCAATAATTTCTTTGACTTCAAAATCCCAAACATTTTTTAATTTTATTTCTACCTTAAATAAATATGTTTTTTCCAATTATTGGATGGTCTCTTCAACCATTAAATAATTTCTTCGATTATCAAACAATTTCGGCAAAAATCGAATAGTTTCTTACACTATTAAATATTTTAATCACTATTAAATACGATTAAAAATTCGCTCTCGACGATTCACACGATGCAGGTCGTTGCATTTACGCTGTGCCGGTTATATCATTTTTCATTCCCACCCAGCTTCGTACTTGCACACACAGCGGAATCTAAGCCCAAGCCTCCAATGGTTTCACACTGATCTGCTCTCTCGACTTCTGAACCACGAGATTTATTTTTCTATTTTTTGTTTTAATTTTATTTATTTTTTCTAACAAATATTACATCTACTTTTATTAAATAGTTTCGCCAACTCGGCCGAGCCACGGGAACGATGACCGAGCGGAACGAATCGCAGCGGATTGCGGACCGCTGAGAATTCTAACCGCGCGATTGGCGGGAAGGTAAAATAATCGGAATCGCGAGTGCGAGCCGGGAAAATGTTGGGACGCGATGGTAAAGAATAAAATTCCGGTAGAAGGAATGGGACAGCCGTAATAATTATTAAGCAGCTCCGATCGCTTCTGAGCGGTCAGTTATAGAAGCGGAATAGGTACGTCGGCCACAGCCGTATAATGTACGCGGGTAATTACCGTTAACTACACCGGGACGGCTAACAACGAACCTAATGGATTTGGTTTGCCGTCGGGAGCCACGCGGCAACATTTGTACTCCGGTTCTTATACGTATATCGTACACTGTAGGATGCAGGCAACGCGCTATTATTATTATAGACTACATATGCCAGTGGTGCATAATAGTCGGCCCTATTATCTGTGTACCGGCTGACGGAATTGGAACCTCGAGGGCTCGGAGATGGAAAGATCACATCCGAGAATTTATTAAATATGGGATAATTTAATAAATTTGAATATTAACGAGTTACGAAAATTATTTTTAAAGGGGGATTTAATTATGTTTTTTTTTTAATGGAAAAAATTGTTTCGAGCAGGCAGTGAGTCAACTCATTGAATTGGAACCTGGAGAACTCTGAGATGGAAAGATCACATCCGAGAATTTATTAAATATGAGATAATTTAATAAATTTAAATATTAACGAGTTACGAAAATTATTTTTAAAGGAGGATTTAATTAGGTTTTTTTTTTTAATGGAAAAAATTGTTTCGAGCAGGCAGTGAGTCAACTCATTGAACTGGAACCTGGAGAACTCTGAGATGGAAAGATCACATCCGAGAATTTATTAAATATGAGATAATTAAATTAATTTTAATGGAATATTAACGAGTTACGAAAATTATTTTTAAAGGAGGATTTAATTATGTTTTTTTTTTAATGGAAAAAATTGTTTCGAGCAGGCAGTGAGTCAACTCATTGAATTGGAACCTGGAGAACTCTGAGATGGAAAGATCACATCCGACAATTTATTAAATATGAGATAATTAAATTAATTTAAATGGAATATTAACGAGTTACGAAAATTATTTTTAAAAGAGGATTTAATTAGGTTTTTTTTTAATGGAAAAAATTGTTTCGAGCAGGCAGTGAGTCAACTCATTGAATTGGAACCTGGAGAACTCTGAGATGGAAAGATCACATCCGAGAATTTATTAAATATGAGATAATTAAATTAATTTAAATTGAATATTAACGAGTTACGAAAATTATTTTTAAAAGAGGATTTAATTAGATATTTTTTTAATGGAAAAAATTGTTTCGCGCAGGCAGTGAGTCAACTCATTGAATTGGAACCTGGAGAACTCGGAGATGGAAAGATCACATCCGACAATTTATTAAATATGAGATAATTTAATAAATTTTAATGGAATATTAACGAGTTACGAAAATTATTTTTAAAGGAGGATTTAATTATGTTTTTTTTTTTAATGGAAAAAATTGTTTCGAGCAGGCAGTGAGTCAACTCATTGAATTGGAACCTGGAGAACTCTGAGATGGAAAGATCACATCCGAGAATTTATTAAATATGAGATAATTTAATAAATTTAAATGGAATATTAACGAGTTACGAAAATTATTTTTAAAAGAGGATTTAACTAGGTTTTTTTTTAATGGAAAAAATTGTTTCGAGCAGGCAGTGAGTCAACTCATTGAATTGGAACCTGGAGAACTCTGAGATGGAAAGATCACACCCGAGAATTTATTAAATATAAGATAATTAAATAAATAAAAATAAAATATTAACGAATAATGAAAATCATTTTTAAATGAGGATTTAATTATGTTTTGTTTTACTAGAAAAAATTATTTCGAGCAGGCAATGAAAGCAACTGAAGGTGAATATAATCGGCCCTATCATTCAGCAGTAATCGTCGAGTCCATCGGCAAAAAACTGGAGACGGAAACATCACACGCATCTATAAAAAAAAAAAAAAAAAAATCAGCCGAAAAAATGAGGTCGATGGCACGTTGGCAAGGAAAAAAGCAGACGAATATACGACGAGAATAATTTCATAAATGCATCAGCATCCTCATACCATGTAACAATTATTATTGTCGCTAAATAAATTCACTGATACTTCTCCTACCTCACTTTAATTATCATTATTTTTTTTATCACACACGTGAATGAAACAGTGAAATTTCGGTATGCCAAAAAAAGTCATTTTTGTCGATGCAACCTTTGCTCGCGGCGAGTCACCCAGCAGGCGAATTGCAATTAAATGCATAATTTAATTATTTAATTAAGTCACCGGGCAGTCGAAAATTAATAAATGTCTAAATTCACTACAGAGTCTCTGAGCGAGGGCGAATTTTCATTGCATTAAATGTCGTATCGACGACCCGCTGGCATTATTCGAAGTCTACGTATGGAAATCAAACGAGAAGCACGGCACAGATCGGCACAGATCGGCATAGATCATCCAGTCGATCGAAGCAACCAGCTTCGATCTTCCGGGAACTGCGTCAATGAATAATGGATTAACGACAGTGGTGCCGAGATCCGCGTAATTACAGATGTCGCACCGCGATTTCCCGACGGCATTGAAACGACTTCGATCGCGGAACCATCGAAGTCACGGCCTCAAACGAGCAGCGGAAGTTTCTATCGATGGAGCGCTGAAAATTAGTCAGCCGAATTATCAATTCGCCTTCAAAAAAACTTTCGAAATCTCTACATTCTCCTGTCTCAATGACGGAAGGAAAAATTAATTTTTTTCGGCATATAATCGCGGCCTTGATCGAAGGTCGCGGATTACGCGTGAGGTCAAATTTATTTTATATATATATATATATATATATATATATATATATATTAGGGCGTTTCAAATTTTTTTTTTTTTTCTCGGAACCGAGCTCAAAAATTTCGTTTAGATGCCAAAGTAGGCCTCTGAAAATTTGAGCCCTTAATATTGGTATTAAAAATGTGCGCATCGCACTTTTCGATTTCCCATAAGAATAACACAGAATTTTTTTTTTTGTTCCGATTTTTGTAACTGATGAACCATAAATTGCGCTGCAATTTCCATCAGCTATTTCCGTAGAGAATTGAACGCTCTACAGAAAAGTTCTCGTATGATTTTTCGATTAATCAACTCATTTAAAAGTTATTCAAGTTCAAAGTTGAATTCATTATTGATTTAGTCGCTTAAAGTATTAATCAGAAAAAATTGTTAAGTTTCTCATAGAATCGTCGAAGGAATTTATAATAAATTTCGAATTTATCGCTTCGCAGTGAAGTATTAATTAAAAAGAATTGTTGTTAACCTTCTCATAGAATCGTAGAAAGGCTTCCTGGTGTCAGGTGGGTGTAACAAGAGCCGGAAACTCGAGTTGATAAATCGGCTAAAAAAAATCGAGTCGATAAATCGGCTAAAAAAATCGAGTCGATAAATCGGCTAAAAAAATCGAGGCGATAAATCGGTTAAAAAAATCGAGTCGATAAATCGGCTAAAAAAAATCGTGTCGATACATCGCCTAGAAAAAAACAAGTCGATAAATCGGCTAAAAAAAATCGAGTCGATACATCGCCTAGAAAAAAACAAGTCGATAAATCGGCTAAAAAAAATCGAGTCGATACATCGCCTAGAAAAAAACAAGTCGATAAATCGGCTAAAAAAAATCGGGTCGATAAATCGACTAAAAAATCGGGTCGATAAATCAGCTAAAAAAAATCGAGTCGATAAATCGGCTAAAAAAATCGAGTCGATAAATCGACTAAAAAATCGGGTCGATAAATCAGCTAAAAAAAATCGAGTCGATAAATCGGCTAAAAAAAATCGAGTCGATAAATCGGCTAAAAAAATTCCTAAAAATCCACAAAATTAAAAAAAAAAAAAAACTATTACAATTTTCGTTACCAAATGAAGACGTTTAATTCCCAATCCAAGTAATCTATCTTATAAATAGTTCACTCAATAAATAGTTCACTCGCTTCGCAGTGAACTATTTATTGGGACCGATTGTGTTTCACCTTGCAGAACCGTCGGGAGGGCCTGCAATGATTTTTGTGTCTAACATGGCGAACCCCAAACAGCCAAGGTAGTCGAGTCTGACCAGCGTGCGCGTTTTCGCGGGGGAGGAAAAATCGGGCTGAAACAAGGATACTCGCGGAGTCGCGCACGGGCCGTGTAAGTGAAAGTCATGCGAATGAAGGAGCGAGACGGCGTTGCAGGCCCCGGGATAAAAGAGTCAATTCCCCCCTCCCTGTCCTTCCCCCGCTGAGTGGATGAGTGAAAGTGAGTTGGAATACCGAAGCCGGGGCTTTGAAACTGGAGCATGACTTGCATAATGTCGGACAGCTTGAGCGACCAAAGGCGTTCCGTCTGCAGTGTGTGTATCCGCGCGAATGCCCGCCCGACGTCTCCCTCGGGTGTCGATCCTTCCGCGCTTACACGACCCGCACAAATATTTCGTCGATCAACGATATCGGATCGACGGAAAAAAAAAAAAAAAAAAAAAAAAAAAAGAACAACGATCGACAGTCCCGAACCTACTTTCGTTTGAGTTGCTCAATTTATTGTTCGGAGCGGAACAGCTCGGAAAAGAAAATTCATCGAATGACTTATCGATGAGTTGCAACGCAATCGATCGCCGAGACAGTTTCATGAAAATTTTATTATTTACGAAAAAAAAAAAAAAAAATCTTTCGATACCTTCTCCATGGATAATTCGTTGCGTTTGACTTGCGTTTGCTTCGACATGTTGAAAAAAATTAATTATACTGATAATTTGATTCGGAGAAAAATTATAAGATTCCACATGGAGTTGAGATCTTATCCGTATATAAATTCGAGAACAAAGTGCAGTTGAAATGCATTCGGGAATGCATTATGCATATTGAATATATCTACTCGAATTGATTATTGATCTATTTATTGTTATATTATTATATAATAATATATATAATATTATTATTATATTTATTATTATATTATTATATAATAATATATATGATATTATTATTATATTTATTATTATACTATTATATTATATTATAGTATATTGATTGTTGATTTAAAATCACATCTGAGAACGAAGACGGAGCAAAATTCGAGGGAGGGAGCATGCACTTGTATATAAAGGGTACAGCTACATATTTATTTTGGTTTACTGTTTGTTATCGTAATTCTGAGCCACTGTGTTCACCTCCAACAAGCGGTAATACGATTGTCCAGCGTATCTGTATGCACTTCGGTGTCGTGGCCATTCGTGCGTCCAGAATCGAAACTCGTGACAGGGAATATTTCTTCACGGCCGTGCACAAATAGAGAGTGAAATAGCCGCGGTGAATTGGACGCATGCGTATGGTACGAAACGACGAGACAGACCGCTTGGGACATTTAATCGAGTTAAATGACATTCGAAGCAATTTATTACGACAAAATTAAATTAACTGCAAATTATTTGCGGTGACTTAATGAAATTATTTCAATGAGCGAGTAAATATATTTTTCGGTATTTTTTCGCACACCAATATATTGTTTTATGTTAAAACAGCACGGAAAAAAAAAAATACGCTCAAATCTCGTGATTTTTCACCCTCAGCGTAAAAATACCTGCGAAAATATATTGTTTTGTGTCGTTCGTATTTTATACCAAATATTAAATGTACTTTTAACGAAAAAAAATTATATTTAAAAAAATTTATATAAATGTAATGGCGGTATAGAAATTTTATATTTAATTACGGATTTTTTTTTGTTTTTCTTCTTATTGTTTTTTTAGGTTTTCCGTTCGAGATCGAACGAAACGATACGACGGACAGCGAGACACTATGTCGCGGTGCGTGGCGCCACGGGAATGTATAACGAGAAATTAAATCGACTGCAGATTGTCCGCGAGCCATAATGAATTCAGCTCGATAAACGAGTAAATGTGTTCTTTGGTATTTTTTTAATACGCTGTAATAATTTAATTTTGTGAAAAAGGCACGGCAAAAAAACACGACTCAATGTAATAATTTTATTTCCCCCAATAAAAAAAAAATGTCTGAAAATATATTATTAATACCTTTCCATAATTTTATAATGAATATTCTACATATTCAAAAAAATATATATTAAAAATTCTTTTTATAAGAAAAAAAAAAAAAAATGTATAAACGAGTAAATGTGTTATTCGGTATTTTCTTAATACGCTGTAATAATTTAATATAGTGAAAAAGGCACGGCAACAAAAAACACGACTCAATGTAATAATTTTATTTCCCCCAATTAAAAAAAAAAATTTGCGAAAATATATTATTCATACCTTTCCATAATTTTATAATGAATATTCTACATATTCAAAAAAATATATATTAAATATTCTTTTTATGAAAAAAAAAAAAAAAAAAAAAAAAAAAAACATTTATAAACATTATATTCGTCGTATAAAAAACGATATACAGCGAGACTCTAGTTCACGGTGCCGAGGGAATGTTCAACGAAAAATTAAATTAACTGCAAATTATTCGCGAGAAATAATGAATTCACCTTAATGAACGAGTAAATGTGTTATTCGGTGCTTCGCTATCCGCCAATATAGTTTAATGTTATAAAAACTCGCGACAATAAAAAAAACACGAGTTAATGTCGTAACGTTTACGATTCGTACAATCTCCTTATTTGCGACTCCCCTTACCCGCGGCTCCGGTGCAACTGCAGTGCCCGAGTAATAACAAGCTGTGCGCACAGTCATGTGTGAGCGGCAACACATTTCTACCGCATACGGAATTTCCGGAAGTTCGCGCAGAGCATTGCCCGAGGAAATGTCTTTTTCGACGCGCGCGGCTTCGCAACACGAACCGCTTGAGATTTAGTATCGGAAATCGTATATAACACATCTCACGAGAGCGCGAAAATTATTTTACCCGAGAATAAATAATTATTTACGAGCGAATTTTTCTGCATAGAACAGAACGTTTTCATTTTTTTTTTCTAAAATTAATAAATTTGTGAAAACGTCGATTAAAGGGAAACAGCGAGATCGTCCGCGTTTTTCAGCAATAATCGGTTCCTCGTGAATTCACTAAATCACAAATAAAGTTTCGTAATTGTTATTATTAAAAAAATTTCCATCCACAGAAAACAGTAAGTCAATTTTTTTAATTATTTTTTTCGTGGATATTTCTCATCTCTCGACTGTACTTTACACAAATACGTGGTTTTTTTTATCATCAGTAAAAATAAATGTCTGTAAAAATGAAAATAAATAAATAAATAATTTCTCCCGACATTTTTCGAATTTTCTTTGAAAAAAAAAAAAAAAAAAAAAAAAATCATCTTTGACCCAAACGTTTGGAAGGCGTTTTACAGGATTTCTCACTGTGTCGATCACGCCTGCGATGACAACAGTTCACGATAAATTGCACCGTGACAATAAAAAAAAAAATTGACGATTTTTTTACGTGCGCGAAATTTTTTTTGAATTAATGAAATTCGAACGAGTCGAAATTTCAAACGATTCGCTTTTCCGCGTCGTGCATCGACGCCTCGCGTGTCTTCGCGAGCTGAGATGCGACGAACGCGTCTCCGCGACTCGATGCGATCAGCGTATTCTCGATTCTCATGATAGAAACGATAACGTCATCGCGATGGATCGTTCCACGCTCACGATGAGATTCATAAACGGAGGTTGCACACGTTAGAAAAAGGCTGCCGATGAAATGTCTGGTAGGAAAGAAGCGCGAGACTGTGAGAAAGCTCTTTTGTGTTTGTCCAATCGCCACAGATCCATTATCGATGTTACAAGAGCGCACGATTATTATTTACCGTAATGCCCGCTTAAACGGCTGAACATAATAATTTATCGACAATCTCGCCTCGTCTCATTTAATTTTATCGTCCGCGCGAATATGACGGTGAAATTTTACCGGCAAATCGTTCTGTCGTAACTCTAAACGCCTTGCGTTTTAATAATCTGTCTGTCGTCGATTAATCTCACGAAAATTTTAATTTTCCCCCCTTAATTATTGTCCGCAACCGCGCTTCGTTATTCATTGATCGTTCACGATTATCGTCGTTTTATGGGGCGTGAAAAAAAAAAGGGCTTTGCGAAAATATATTATCAGCGTCTTGAAAAAATTTTAGACCGAACGTGAAATATTTTGCACAAAATAATGTATCGAATGTACTTTCGATTCGGTGAAATTAAAATATTAAGAAATTCGATTGAATGGAATTAAAAATGTTAAGGGCCGAAGAAACCGGGTCGATGGCTCTTTGCCACGGTGTAAAATAAACATTGAATGTGAAATTTAGCACAAGCAGATAACTGTGAATATCAAGCTTGCCATAGAATTTGTTTCACCACTAGTATATTACGTATACTTTTTTTTACCAAAAAAAAAAAAAAAATACATAAAAATGTATACGATAATTCCTATGCAAATAACTTAAATACTGTGAAGAGAGATGTGCACAACCGTATCTTCACTCCTACTGTATTAAATATACTTATGACCAACACAAAAAACAACTCAAATAAAGAATATTCATAATTCTTCGATAAATATATTTTTGGTATTTTTTTTTTTTTTTTAATTTCTCGCAGCTAACTCGAATTAAATTGCAACTTAATTATTTCAATGAAAAAAAAAAAATGAAAATAATAATAAAATTAAATTATGAGCGCCTTGTCGTCTTCAACGTCGATTGCTGGATCGACGAGGGAGCAGCGCAGATTATGCAACGACCGACATAAATTTGCGATGCGAGATAAAATTTGCCAGTTCCTTATCACGGAGTCGGCGGATGCTGCCGCGGGGTATTGCGTACGCTCGCGGCGCAATACGCGAGATTACTCTATTACTAAACGCCAAAGCGTGTACTGCAACACGGAGGTGCAGCATCGCGGATCCGCTCTTGCCCAATCTCGCGTTTGTCTACGACTTTATCTCGCCAACGATTTGTCCGTTGTCTGGTGTGTCCTGATTTTTTTTTTTTTTTTTTTTTTCGCGAGCCTCGGGCGACGCGCGTTGCGTTATTTAAATTTAGCGATGCATCGCTTAGCTGCGCGCGGAGCGTGCGCCGAGGTCGCGTTCGCTGCATCGGTTCGAACGCCTCGGGTGAACAAAAAAAAAAAGTCATTACCACAAGGCACATTACTCAATTGAGATTGTTCAACTTGGCAGTCGATTTTCAACGATGGAAAAAAAATGTTCGGACACACACACGTGCTCAAAGATTTTTTACCGTGGATTAAAAAAAAGTCTTGTTTACTCGAGAAAACATTTGTTATCCATGTATGTACGCACTGTAAAATGGAATTCCTACGGACAATTTAATGCGCCGGTAATGGAATTTAAATTGCGTGTTGGAGTTCGACGAAAATTAATGTGATTTTAATTGAAAATTTTTGAAATCCTTTACTTGTTGGTCATTTATTTTTATTTCACTGTATAAGTTTTTTGATTCCTCGTCGCAATTTCGCGTTGAATTATCGTAGCGATTTTTTTAATGCGAACGGTTTCAGTCCGGAAGAATAATTTTAACAATTTTTTTACATGAAAATACGATTTATGGATAACATGTGTTGACGAGAAAATCAATTGTGGTGAATAAATAAAATCGTTCTTGCTTTGCATGTAACTCCGAGGCCGTTTCAACATTAAACATACCGACTACTGTCATCGACTATGAATAACTCATAGTCCAACATATCGTTTCTCCCGGGGATTCCCCCATACAATTTATAACGAAAGAATCTCGAGACGACAGGCACAACGAAAAATCCGGCTAAATTCCTGCGCCAAACCGCGTCTCAAAATAAATCACAATTTAATCCGCACGACTCACAATTAATCCAATTAATTTTCACAGCTTCGAAAATCAATGAACGTCAATTGCATCGACAAAAATGTGTCGAGAAAGTACGTTTATGTCTGTACGATTTTTTTTTTTTCGTGTCGGTGACCAAAAGTGCAACAACAAAATCGTGTTCGCCCACCTAAATTCAGACGGATTTGAAGATTTTCTTATATTTTTATTTCGAAAAACAGGAGTCAAGGCGAACGTGAATGTTACTAACGAAATATTCCACAGTCTCGCGTCTCGGCTTGGCGCAACGCCGATTAATATCTTCGTGTCTATGTGATACGCCTTTCCCAACGCGTCCTAATTTCCGTCCATCGCCGGTCTCGAGATTCTCGCACAGCGCATGCCCGAGGAATCTCTCTATCCGGCGACGTACCTCGATACTTCCAACGAAGAAGCTAAACCGCGCGGCAATGAACGGACCTTGATTGTAATCAAGGTGGAACCTTCGGTCTCGACACCCGCGCGTATTTGTTCTTTCACTGCTTCCTGTACATACGGCGCTGGTATTTCCAGTCAGCTGCACGGTCGACGAATCTTGGTGCGTGCAAACTGAGATACAACGCTTCATATTTGTCATATATTAATAGTATAATAGTCTACAAGGGCAGAAAGTTTGAGATTCCTGCACTGCGCGCCAGTGCAGGGCTCTCAGCTCGAATAATGCAAAATTTAATTCGCACTATTTTTAGTTTAACCGACGAATTAAATGTCAGCTTCTCGCCGCAGTCGAACGATTTATTTACTGCATTCAATGACTTCCCGTTTGTCGTCTTCCCCCCACGGTATAAACTCAAGCTCATTCGCTCGTCGGTTGCATCGTTACGCGTACGATATTTATATACAGCAATTAAACCACCATACGAATATCAGTGAGAATTATTTGTGCCGCGAAGAAAAAAGCTGACGGATTATTAATGGCTTCTAAATGTCGTATGACTGAGTGTCATTGGTGCGGGCAGTGGAGTCCGATCGGTGTAAGTGTTGTTCTACACCTTCACTTTCAATCTGGCCGTACGGGACGATAAATATAAATTCACAAGCGAGACAGACCTGGGGCGTCGTCGAGCCCGTCACGATTACCCAGTGCAGGCCACGCCGAAGTGCATGCAGCGTTCGATTCCGATTTGACTTGGACCGGTGCACCGGCATTGCACACAGTAGTGTGGATACCGCGAAGGCTGACTTAATAGGGTATTTTCTACTTGGACGGCACGAGAAGCGAACGAGCGAAAGGCACGCCCATCCACGAGCCCTTTCGCGAACGACCGACGTTATTCGCAGTATCACGAACAGTTATTTATCGACCGTGTTTGTACTATGTGTGTGTATTAGGGCGTATAAAAAAAAAAAAATTTTTTTTTTTATACGCCCTATTTTTATTTTTATATAAGTTATAACTATTCAGTCCTATGGGCTTTATTTTCTGATGACATATTCCACCCCATGGAATGCAATTTATGCGATTCCATGAGACGAATTTTCTCGTGGTTGAATCGGCTAATGCAATGAAAAAAATGCATTCTGCATTTTTTTATCAACATTACATTTTACTATCAACATTCTGAACGAGATAACGATAGGAATAATAATAATCAACGGAAATCAAAATTCTCAGCTGTTATCCGTGAAATCAAACGTGGCGCTTCAGGCTTACAATTTTTGTTACCGACCGAGCAGCCTCGCTCGATACTAAATTTCATAACGTGAAGAACTCGCTTTGATTTTTTTTTTTCTCAAGCGTTAACAAGAATGACGGAGAAATTATTTCGCGAATCCAGCAGAGTTTCTGGGGAACACCCACTCACGATCGGTCTCCTCGTTTCGGAGAGGCCAAAGTCTTTCGCTACCGGCGGATTAATCGAAGACACTCGAGAACAACTCGGATCGAGCTCGCTGGCATTAAAGACTCTCCGGAGTGTGTGCATCTGTTTCGATCCCACGATCTTCTCGCTCGATCGCGATCCTCGCCTCGGCAGAAATATCAAAAGCCACACGGACGTGCCAGCGTCCGCGCTTCGAAGTCTCTATTTTATCCTCGACGTCGGAGCGGCTGAAAAAAAAAAAAGAAAATTTCAAAGAATCGAAAGCGTTGACGCGAGTAATGACGGTGCGAGGATTCGGCGAAGGTAAGGATTATCCTCGTCCGGATACCTCGGGCAACGATCGCGTAGAAACGATCGGTAATCGCATGCGATCCATCGTGTCGAAGAACGATCTGTTACGTGCGATGGAAAACTGCCGTTACGAAATTTTTGCAACGTTAGACGCGTAGTTCTTCTTTCTCTCCCGCGACCCAACCTGCTGGATGATCCACTCGTGAAAACCGCAGAGTTCTAACAGGTCGTTTGTCCGATGAAAAATTGGCACGATCTATCTGGTAAAATGAAGAAAAAAAATTAACAAAAAATTAAGAAAAAACAAAAAAAAATAAGAAAAAAAAATCGTTTTGGACACTTATCGATTCGATATCGATACCAAAATTTTTTTTCCTCCGTTAACTTCCGTGTACACAAATTTGAAGTGAGAAACGTCTGTTTTTGCGCTCGAGGTCTCACGAATCATAGTCATTCGATCGGTTACGACTAGTTTGACTCGTCGCGTAGATCTGAGTATGGTTTCAGGTGAAGAAAATCGCACACAGAAAAACAATTAACTTGCCGCACGGTCCGTGAATAAAAATGTCTGTGCTTCGAATAAATATTGATTCAATTCGAATGAATATCCATTCTATTTATTTAAATGTCATTCGATGCAAAAAAAAAAAATCTATTCCATTCGGTTCCACATTGATTCAATGAAAACGAATGTTCACTCGATTTGTGTCAAAATTCATTTGATTCAAAACAATTTTAATTCCTAACTGCCCGACAAATAAATTATTTTTCAGGCTACGATTTTCGGATAATTGAATCAAAACGGAGTAAAGAAGGGACAATACTCAACTCTCCTTTCGTTGACTCCAGCGGACTTGATGGGAATTCGCACAACGCCCAGTGAAATCCCTTCGAAATCAAACGCTGTTGATTGAGACGGTCGTGAGTCCGGTGCGAAACGGTGGGAATGGAAACGAACCGCGAGGCGAAGGTCTCACTCGATTTCATTCTTTCGCTATCCTCCTTGCTGTACCGTTGCCAACTGCCCCACTCCACTATGAAACTGCAACTATAATAGTTAATCGTAAACGTCTGTTGCGTTCTCGACAAAGTGTGCCAATCCCCTTCGTATCTAACCTTTCCTATCTTCGTCGCCGGATACCACGGAGAGAACTCTGTGTCGATGTGGGAGGAGCTGCGAAACGTTCGCACCCTGACGGCTATGTACCATACATTATATATATACATAAATATATACAAATATACATAAGTATATAACAGTGAAGTACAATTTATGCGACCGCCGAGAAATGCAGCACGTTCGAAATACGTCTATGTCGCTTTTGTGCAACACTGTGCAGAACCTTTTTCACGTACTCCATATTCCGTTTAAGTTCCATATTTGCAATAACATTTTTTCCACTGTCAGTAAACATTTATTCCCAGTCCGGTCGTGAATGCTGTTTCACGTTCTGTTCACTGTTCACTGTTATAATTCGTTCAGTAAATTGTGGTAATGTACCTAGATATCGTATCGGTGAAGCAGGAGGAAGCGTCAGGGACTATCATTGACCCCTAGCTGGAGAGATTGCCGAAGGCCCGAGGCACCGGCGATCCTGAAAATAACACCGATGGGTGTCGCAGATCTCCTCGGGCAGACTTTAAGGATACCGTGGAATTTTTTTCGATTTTTTTTTTTAGTAAGTTTTCTGAGAATATTCGTTTATTGACGAGGGGTCGAAAACGAACTTTTGTCGCTCCACTTCACGGCAAGGACCTTTTTTTTTTTTGGGCCAAACATAAAAAATTAACCTTCGTGGCGTGTGATTCGAGTCACGCAGACTTTTATATATATATATATATATATATATATATATATATATGCGGAGAGCGAAGGTTTGGCGGACAATACGAAGATCCTGTTGGTCGAAAAGTGGACTACGATTGCTGATAAAAAAAGACTGAAGTTGCGTAACAGACCCAATTTGAAAACAAGCGAGCCAGAGATTTGTCCTTCGCAATCAACCACATTCTCTTTCGTGAAACTCCTGAAACCTCGAGTGAGACGGCTGAAGAAAATTCGGTGGATATTGAACGGTCAATGGAACAGGCCGAGTAGAATTGAGAAATGTTTACTGCTGGGCGCTCGAGACGAATGAGCTAAATGGAGCGGATAGTTTGAGTTCCGTGTCACCATGCGGAGACATTGATTGCCGATCAAAAATCAAAGTCGCGTTGGGCAATGGAATTAAATGGACGTCATTTTGATCCGTTGAACTCCCGAAATCTCGATCAATAACGAGACGGCTGGAGAAAATTGGGTGGTTGCGAAAAAGACCAAATCAAAGCGGTCGAAGATGGCTAATAATCGATCACTGTTGAGCGTTCGAACCGAATGAGTGGAATGGAGCGGATAGTTTGAGTTCCGTGTCACCATGCGGAGACATTGATTGCCGATCAAAAATCAAAGTCGCGTTGGGCAATGGAATTAAATGAACGTCATTTTGATCCGTTGAACTCCCGAAATCTCGATCAATAACGAGACGGCTGGAAAAAATTGGGTGGTTGCGAAAAAGACCAAATCAAAGAGGTCGAAGATGGCTAATCATCGATCACTGTTGAGCGTTCGAACCGAATGAGTGGAATGGAGCGGGTAGTTTGAGTTCCGTGTCACCATGCGGAGACATTGATTGCCGATCAAAAATCAAAGTCGCGTTGGGCAATGGAATTAAATGAACGTCATTTTGATCCGTTGAACTCCCGAAATCTCGATCAATAACGAGACGGCTGGAAAAAATTGGGTGGTTGCGAAAAAGACCAAATCAAAGAGGTCGAAGATGGCTAATAATCGATCACTGTTGAGCGTTCGAACCGAATGAGTGGAATGGAGCGGATAGTTTGAGTTCCGTGTCACCATGCGGAGACATTGATTGCCGATCAAAAATCAAAGTCGCGTTGGGCAATGGAATTAAATGAACGTCATTTTGATCCGTTGAACTCCCGAAATCTCGATCAATAACGAGACGGCTGGAAAAAATTGGGTGGTTGCGAAAAAGACCAAATCAAAGCGGTCGAAGATGGCTAATAATCGATCACTGTTGAGCGTTCGAACCGAATGAGTGGAATGGAGCGGATAGTTTGAGTTCCGTGTCACCATGCGGAGACATTGATTGCCGATCAAAAATCAAAGTCGCGTTGGGCAATGGAATTAAATGAACGTCATTTTGATCCGTTGAACTCCCGAAATCTCGATCAATAACGAGACGGCTGGAAAAAATTGGGTGGTTGCGAAAAAGACCAAATCAAAGAGGTCGAAGATGGCTAATAATCGATCACTGTTGAGCGTTCGAACCGAATGAGTGGAATGGAGCGGATAGTTTGAGTTCCGTGTCACCATGCGGAGACATTGATTGCCGATCAAAAATCAAAGTCGCGTTGGGCAATGGAATTAAATGAACGTCATTTTGATCCGTTGAACTCCCGAAATCTCGATCAATAACGAGACGGCTGGAGAAAATTGGGTGGTTGCGAAAAAGACCAAATCAAAGAGGTCGAAGATGGCTAATAATCGATCACTGTTGAGCGCTCGAACCGAATGAGTGGAATGTAGCGGAAAGCTTGATTTCCCACGAAGATCGAAGTCCTCACCTATGGCAAATCTTCATGAATTAATTTGGGCCTCAAAAACATTATTCTTTAATCAGTGATCAAACAATCAAAGTCAAATTAGCCAAGCAAGCAAATTTGACAAAAAAAATGACCGAAAGATCCGACCTCAAAAATAAGTGTCATGAAACGGTTCATAAAAATTGGGCATGTACGAAAAGGTAAAAAAAATTACTACTATTGGGCGCTCAGACCGAATGAGTAAAATAGAACCGAATGACACGGAAGTCTCCAACCAATATTGATTGCTGGTCAAGAATCAAAGTCCAATTGCCCAACTGGCCCAATTCCAAAGCAACCGGGCTATCCGACCGCCCCAATGATCGGCGTTATTTCCGTCGAACCCCCAAGACCTCGATTATCGTGACACGGCAACGGAAAATCGGGCGGGTACGAGAAGTCCCGAAGTAAATCAATCGCAGCCAGGATCATTAATAAGCGATATTGTTGGGCGTTGGAAGTGAATGAATGTCTGAGTTCCGTGTTCCCACGCAGGCCAGAGAACTCGCCTCCAATAATCCATCGAACAACACCTCTCCGCCTCAAGCATTTTTTGTTTTTCCACCGCTGGTCAAAAAATCCAAGCGAAATGATCCAACAGGCCTGATTTAGAATCAAGTGGTCCAGAGACCCGACCTTCTCAGTGGCATTCCCAATAGAAATGGAGCGGAAGGTTTGAGTTCCGAATCCCTATTAAAACATACAAATCAGTGGTCAAAAAATCAGAGTCAAATTATATAACATGCCTAAGTGGAACACATGTGATCCGAAGGTCTGACCTTCGCAATTGAACGACATTCTATCTTGTGAAAAATCCCGGGGCCTCGAGTTCGGTGACATGGCGGATGAAATTCGACGGATAGGCAGAGGTAAATGAACTGCATCGTGAATCGTTGAACGAATGAGCGAAATAGAGCCGCAGGCTTGATTTCCGTGTCCCCACGCACGATCTTAAAAATTTTTTTCTCTCTCAACGCCGTAGCTGCGTCCCATTGGAGTTCCTTCTCGAGCTGATCGCTCGGCAATAACGCCGGTTACTTGGGTAACAAACGGGTGTAGATTTTTTTTTTTTTTTTTTTTTTTTTTCCTTCCGTTTCTCTTCACCTCCGTCGGCCTTCGCGTTTCCATACATTATCTCGGTAGCGAATCGCGACGAAACTATCTCGCCCCAACGGTGTATTGTGATTTTTATTTAATTTTTTTTTTCCCATTTTTTTTTTTTTTTTTTTTTAATACCGTTATACTTGTTGCCTCGCCGACGTTGTTGGAAATATTACGCAAGGACAAGTCTCCATTTCACAATGCCGAGAAATATTATTGATTCGACATCGAAGATTAATTTTTTTTTTTTTTCCCCCGCTGTCAATCACGACTAGTCGACTCGGGAGACAACACTGGACGGAGCTCTCGATCTCGTTTACGTCACACGTTTCTCCGGCACAGTTGTTCCCGCTCGACGCCAGGAATGTCGACAATTCGTGCGAATTAATTTTATTATTTTTTTTTTTTTCCGATGCCATAATTTATCGAAGAAATTTTGCCTTTTACGGTGGACAAGATTTTTTTCACGTACGCCTTTTGGCCGCGTATCCGGATCGACAGCCAACAATCAACGTAACTCACGCGCTTTCCAACTGGAAATGTCGACGAAATTTATTATTTTATTTTTTTTCCATTTTTTTTCTGATTTTATTTATTATCGAAAAAAAATTTTCGATTCACGTCGACCAATTTTTTTTTTCTCACTCCGATCGTTTGACCGCGTGATCTTGAACCGAAACCGCTAAAATATAATTTTTTATTACAATAAAAATTTTTCTCATTTTTTTTTCTGCTCCTAATTTTATCAAACAAAAAAATCTGTCCCTTTGAAAATTATCATTTTTTTTTTCTCGCTGGCCTTTTGGCCAAGTGGCCGTGTCGACGTCGGACAGCGAGCACGTTACGATGAATCTTGGATCAAAACTATCGCTACCCGGAGATCCACCTTGCAGGTGCGGTTTAACTCGGAAACGTCGACGACTAAAAATTCTCGCTGGCGCTTATCCAGCTGTTTCTGGATAATATCGTCGGTCGTAACGCACGTCGGTCATCGCGCTAGTCGGAAGAGGTTTCAAGAAAGCATGGAGCTCGAATCCTCGACAGCTCGTGCACGCACAGCGAACTCGCGCTCGCTCGCGCGCCGTTACTCCGTCCGAGACTTCCGCCAGTTCGCGACTTCGAGAGTCTCGCTCTACTTAATGGAGCAACGTCGCGACTCGACGCACCTGAACTACGCGAGTTTCGCCGCGTACGGTCACGCGGGACGCTCGCGACTTTGGTTTTACTCGTCGCAGGCGATAAAATTAAAATTCACAATGCCCGAGACCGGTTTGACGAACAAACGAAATGTAAAATAAGAATTAATTTCTCAAAAAAAAATATATATATATATTGATATATCTATATATATATATATATATATATATATATTTTTTTTTTTAAGGAAAGAATATTTAAAAAAATTTATTGGTCATTAAAGAGTAGTAAAAAAAGTAATTCGTGTCCAATATATTGGCCAAGTCGAATTTTCATTTGAAAAAAGTACGCTTGCATAATCCATGTGACAACTCGATTAAAAATTCCATCGTCGTTCAATCTGGCACGAAGCTTTTGCCTTCAAAATTAAGTTATAAAAATTAAAAAACAATGTAAATAAATTTTGATTACACACGCCAAGGTTTTCATTTGAAAAAAGTAGGCTTGTATAATCCATGTGGCAACTCGATTCAAAATTCCATCGTCGTTCAATCTGGCACGAAGCTTTTGCGTTCAAAATTAAATTATAAAAATTTAAAAGCAATGTAAATAAATTTTGATTACACACGCCAAGGTTTTCATTTGAAAAAAGTACGCTTGCATAATCCATGTGACAACTCGATTAAAAATTCCATCGTCGTTCAATCTGGCACGAAGTTTTTGCCTTCAAAATTATATTACAAAAATTTAAAAACAATGTAAATAAATTTTAATTACACACGCCAAGGTTTTCATTTGAAAAAAGTACGCTTGTATAATCCATGTGACAACTCGATCAAAAATTCCATCGTCGTTCAATCTGGCACGAAGCTTTTGCCTTCAAAATTAAATGACAAAAATTTAAAAACAACGTAAATAAATTTTAATAACACACACCAAGCTTCTAAAATTAATTATTTGAGACTGCAATTTTTTTGCAGAAATGTTGCACGGCGCACCGAATTCCAACAGAAATAATAATAATAATAATTGGGTTAAATCAACGACAATATGGGCTTTATTTTTGGCTTATTTTTGGACGAGTTTACAGACCAGTGTGTAATAATACTTATGTACGTCGACGACATTGAACGTTCTCGCGTTTGCCGCCGCGAAACTTTCTACACAGTGACCAATGCAACTTCGATACATTCTACAGCGATAAACGCATACAGCGATCGAATGCAGTCGAGCAGACGCAGTCTGGAAACTCGCCGCCCAGCGGAATCGAAAGTAAATATCTGATGCTCGTAAAAAACGCGGCTTACACGTATTAACGAAAGCGCATTGCACTTTATCCTCAGCCTCGATTACGTTGCTTTACACTTTAGTTTGTATCGGCGAGCCGGACGAGATCGGTTGGAGCTTTCGAAAAACGTTCGACGCGGCGCGATTTTCGGTTGCGGAATCTGCGCGCGCAGAACGGAACCTTGCCGAACGAGATGTCGCCTCGATCAAGGTGCGTTTTTGGCGGGTCGTCTGGGCACTTCGACTACCAAACGAATTCTCTTACTCTCGCACTTGACCATGTCGATTGTGTCGCATTGAAAAAAAAAAAATTGGGGAAAATTGAAAATCGGTTAAAAGCGTTTTGGGAAAGCTTCACCGAAACTGCATTTCGAGTAGGAATTTTCGAGGGTTGTATGGGTGATTCTCGAATAGCTGTGATTTTTTGTGTCCAGTACTTGATTTATTGTTTGGCATGTTTTTGTTTTTATTAAAAAATGATAATTATGATAAATTTGATAGTGTTTTACTGTCGACAATGTATATCGAAGCATATTTATTCGTGGGTCACGAATAATTTGCAAAATTATATGGAAAATGTGAGTACCGTGGATGTCAGTACCATGGTAAACAAAACGAATAATATTTAAATGAATATTTCCTTGATGTTTCAATCCATTATCGTGTTCAATTGATCTAGTATTATAAAAATTTGGTAAAAACTTCAATTAATTTCAATATTTAACTAATGTTAAACTTTGTTTTATTCCAAGACTATTATAAAAATTGTTATTTTAATTCTACTGTTAATAAATTTTTAAGATTGTTAAAATCAAGAAAGAAAATACCGTTAATGTCTCTGTGTAATTATCAAAATCCTATAATTTATCATTTGTTTTATTATTTCAAGAGATTTAGCCAAATATTTCGAATATTTCATTTTGATGTCAGTACCGTGGTAGTGAAATTTCTAATTTTTGTTCTAGCTTCTTTTCTATCGAAGTTGTAATAGAGCTACGTTACAGGCTTAATTTTGAGCATAATAAAAGACCAATAGCACCCAGATCACAAGTTTTGAAGCATTTTTTATTTTAAAAAATATTGGGTTGTAAAAATCACAGTTATATAAGAATCACCCATATCGAGCCGTGCGAGGGTTCCGATAAGGGCTCTTCAGGTATCATTAGAGCCTGATGCAACGCTCGAGAATTTTAACTCGAATAAAAGTTGCGATTGGGATCCGAAAAAAAAAATCTCAGCGTCGAAAACAATTGAGTCGACGTTGCGAGAAAAAATTTTCAAGCTTCGCGTCGGAGACTGATAGGTTCAGATAAGGGTTGACCGGGGTCAGGTGAGGCCTCGTTAGGGGCCGATCAGGGCCTGATGCAACGCTCGAGAATTTTAACTCGAGTAAAAGTTGCGATTGGGATCCGAAAAAAAAAATCTTAGCGTCGAAAACAGTTGAGTCGACGTTGCGAGAAAAAATGTTCAAGCTTCGCGTCGGAGACTGATAGGTTCCGATAAGGGTTGACCGGGGTCAGGTTAGGCCTCGTTAGGGGCCGATCAGGGCCTGATGCAACGCTCGAGAATTTTAACTCGAGTAAAAGTTGCGATTGGGATCCGAAAAAAAAATCTCAGCGTCGAAAACAATTGAGTCGACGTTGCGAGAAAAAAATTTCAAGCTTTGCGTCGACGACTGATAGGTTCCGATAAGGGTTGACCGGGGTCAGGTGAGGCCTCGTTAGGGGCCGATCAGGGCCCGATGCAACGCTCAGGAATTTTCCGTAGGTTGTTTCCTCGACAAATTGTTTTCCATCTGGGATTTTTTTTTAATATCTTGATAACGACCTCTCCGAACGAGATCTCGTCTCGATCAAGGTCCTCTTTGGCGGGTCGACTGGGCAATTTGACTTCTCGACGAACGCTCAATCTCCCATTCACTCGTATCCACGATCACTCCATCTCGCAACCGTTTGGACTAGAAAAAAAATCACGAGACGTTTATTAATTACATTATATTTAACAAGTGTATCTGGATCGATTTTTATCAGTGGCCTTCGCTGATGTTGATTGATTTTGTTCAAGGGTAAATCCCGCGGTCGAGTTCTCCTTTCACGGGAATATTGACGGAGAGAAACAATTTGGGAAAAATGAAAAATCTTTCTCAATTTTTTTTCCTTCCATCTCAATTTTTTTTTTTTAATTTCTACCATCGATTGATTTTTTCTAATATAAAAATTAACAATCAAAATTTAATATTAAAGAAAAAAAAAAATTATATTCATTTATTTAAAAAATTAATCCAAAATTGCACCTTTTTTTTTTTTTTGGAGTGATTTTTTTGCGAACAATATTTTTTGTTTTACTCGGTAAATAATAAAAGTACTCGTCCGTCGTTTTATCAAAATTCCAACCGGGATTCGGTGGCGAAGTTTGGACAAACGTTTTCGCGAAATATTTCATGTATAAAAATCCGATACCGGATTTGCAACCTCACGGACACCTGCGAATTGTCCATGTGTGACGAGGAGAACTGGTATGGCGAGTTGTCGGTTCAGTAGAGACGGTAAATTCGTTGATCGTTGAGACGTTGATAAAATTTAAAAAAAAAAATAAGCAACACATCGGAGCTATTCAGTTTTCACATTAATAACGCGATATGCAGAGAAATTGCGCTTTCCCAGTTGGATCGGTCAGTGGAGCGCACTGTTCGACGCTTTCCACAAACTCGCAAAATAGCATCGAGCTTCATGAAACTCCCGTTCGAAATTGCAAGCGAATCGGATATCGAAGAATTTTCGTCAGGCCGTTATTTATAAATTTATTTATAATATTATTTATAAATTCATTTATAATATTATTTATAAATTCATTTATAATATTATTTATAAATTCATTTATAATATTATTTATAAATTCATTTATAATATTATTTATAAATTTATTTATAATATTATTTATGAATTCATTTATAATATTATTTATAAATTCATTTATAATATTATTTATAAATTCATTTATAATATTATTTATAAATTTATTTATTTATAATATAATCAGGACGTAAATATCAGATTCGATTGCACTGCGTTTTCACTTTTATAGCATAAAAAGTACGATAAGTTCCAAAATATAAAAAAATGGAGTAACCTTTATCGTATAAAAAATAATAATAACTCTCAGAGTATGAAAACTCCAGCTTTTATAGTGTGCGGAGACACAATTATGATTCGGCACGGATTTTCATTATCAACGAGTAATAAAAGTAACTTATATTTCATTAAATTTTTTTCGCAAGTAAAAAATGTCCTCATTAACGATTTAAGGATTAACGCTCGAGGAATTTTCAGGTGCTCAGACGAGATTTCCATTGAGTTTCAACGCACATGAAACTTGGCTATCTTTCGGAGCGCTCGATACAAAATTATTCAGAAACGACTTCGACAGATAGAAACAAAAAAATCGGAATATTTTATTTTCTCTTTTTTTCTGATTCACTTTAACTTTTTTTTTTTTTTTTTTAAATAATCCACGTAATTACAATGTGGATTTTTTTTCGATAGATTTTTTCGGTAACTGTTCATCGAAACCGTCGGAACAATAAAAAACAGAACTGCATAAAGAATCCGCGGTAGGTCGAAAAAAAATATGATAACGAAATGGGGTTTCGTTTCGGAGTCGCGGGGAAAGGCGCGACAAACGAGGCGAGGCTCGCGAGGTCTCTGCAAAACCGCTGTAATCAACCGTCTCAAAAATATGTTAAAAGACAAATGAACATTTATTTCGCCACATCAGAAGAAACATTTGTTTACCGTTAAAAAAAAATTCTCTCCCTTTGCAATTATTTTCCGATCAACCGATAGAAAAATATTTGTACTTTTCGCAACTCGTTCACCGCGAAATTTCATTATTTTTTTATTTTTTTTAATTCGTTGATCGCAATATCTGACTCTGGTTTAACGAACAAAAGTACGACCTAAAATTTTTCGTGACATCGCAAATCAAAGAATCGTTTCGCATATTCGATTTGAAGGAAATTGTTTGCCACACAACAAAATCATTACTGAAACAATAATTTGTAATTGTCCACGGAAATTCCGTATATATTATCCGGGATCTCATTCGACGACGGAATCAACGGGGCAAAATCGAGCTCGGAAAAAATTTCGAGAGTGCGAATAAATTTTCGGATGCGCGCTAAGTACGTGTTTTTGCACCGGCGTTTTCGCTACGTACTTATCGCACGCGTATTTTCACCTACAATGCGCGCTGGGTTTCACCCACGTGAGACGCAGGTACAGCTCAGTGTGCAAAGGTGAGATTCAGGTAGTCGGGTAGGTCGAGAGAGACGTTCACTTCGCGGCACGATTGTCTTCCACGCTGGAATAAATTCGACCCAGAGCCAGCGTGCGTAAAAAAAAAAAAAAAAAAAAAAGTTTCAAAAAAAATTATTGCAAACATTAAATTCGATCGTGTTCTTATAATGAGAATGAGGAACAAGTGGAGGATGTACGTCGATGCGTCGAGTGGTTATGAGATATTCTCATGATCCACTTTCACCGACGATGCGCGAAGGCGCTCATAGAATATTCATTATTTCATTATTCTTTGATTTTATTGTGCCCATCGTAACCTGGAGTTTTATCGTCTCTAGACTGCGTCAAAAGAAGTATTTTTTTTTTCTCGATTAAACGTATGTAAAAAGTTTCTTCAGTATAAAAAAAAAATTCTCCTAAATGTTGAGCTCAATATCTCAAAAATTGAGCTGTACCTCAAATCTCTAATTCATTTTGTCCCAGCCAATTCTAGACGTTGATCTAGGCGTACAGCAAGTTGAATGCTAACTTATCTCCGGCAGATGGAGCAAGTGTGATTATTAAATCCGTAGATTAGAAAAGTGAATTTGTAAAAAAAATAAATAAATAACGCCACAGAAAAGAATAAAAATGGCATCCTCGAATCCATTACTAGCTGCAGTGGTTGTATAATTTTGTACGAATGATGTACGCGTAGTCCGGTGCTGGAATGCACTTTACCCCCGTGTTGATACGTCGAGTAGTGCATTCAGTTGCAAGCGGCAGATTCTTACTAATGTAAGGCCACGAATGTAATGCTTTGATCGCAGAATTCCAGCACGAGATTCATTTACAGTTGGTGTAATTCACCTTCGCATCACTCTTCCCTCGTTCTGCTCCCTCTTTATTATTTTCCATAATTACGGCTGATTGCGTTACTGTGCTTGAACTGATTATTTCCAATTCAATAACACTCGTCCGGATTTTACATATACCGCACTTTTACCTTCCAGTCCCCCTCGCCAAACTCGAAAGTAAAGTCTAAAAGCGTTTCGTAGAGCATAATCATAAAAACGAAGCACTACTCAATTTTCTAAATTGACTAAATCAATATTCTTCATCCCATCAAAGCCCAATCTGAATCCAATATTTATATTCAATTCGAAGCACAAGAAAAAGTGCTCAATAAAAATAAAGAAAATTCTTTACAGAAAAACTGTTCAAACGAAATAAATTAAGAAACAAGTCAAAAGAAATTAAAAAATAAGAAATTCAATGAAAACGATACTTCATACCAAAAAAAAAAAAAAAAAAAAACTACTCAGTAAAAGGAATAATGATTTACCTCAATAAAAATATTTCTTCCAACAACGTTGCTTTTTTAAGATCAAAAGTCGAGAATGTCTACGATTTATTATTTAAAAAAAATGTATTATTGGAAGCATTCCTTCGGATAATTGATTTTCGTTCATCAAGCATCGAGAGATCATTTGCCCTGTGCATATGATCCACGCATCCAATTCCAATCGCGCACGTACCAAACGGATACCACAAGTCTACCCTCGATTACACAGCTATATGCATCACAAGTCTACCCTCGATTACACAGCTATATGCATCAGTCTTATTACCTATCCCTTCCACATCTCGCGGAGGATAGGAACGAGCCGAGAAAGAGTGCGTGTGCTCGACAGCTGACGGCGACTGTATAAGGTTGCGCGCGATCGTCGCCTCGTGGGAGTGGAACCGATCGATCCCACGGATCGATCAAGGTTTTGCTCGATCTCGCACCGCAGCTCTATTACGCTAGGCGGTGTCACAGCGGCACCCGAGTCCGATCGCTCCGATCGTTCTTGCGGGAAAGGAACTGCCGGCCCTTTTCTCCTGTCCACGTGACTCATGCGATCGCGCATGCGCACATCAGCGCATGCGCGGTTGCTCCCGGAAAAACGGCCGTGTGCCGCGCGTGCCCTATCGACGCTCTCGAGGATCGTTTTGAAAGTGCCGGAACGGTCCTTGCGATACACACGTACGATGAATGCAGCGAGGAACGCAGTGGGAGCAAGCTCGTGAGAATGCGAGCTGTATGATCGATGGTCTCGTGTGGCGGCGCGATCAACTCCATTCCAATAATGCGGCTAAAAGTTGGTCCTTGGGAATCCGGATTTGAGTCCGGTCCCGGCGTCGATCACTTGCGGCGATCAATTCACGGCGATTATCAATAACAATCGACGAGAATTTCAATCGGGCTGCAACCACAAAAATTATTTATTCGACGGGCACGAGCAATTAATGTTTGTTTGATTTTAATTAATGTTTTCTTATTGATCTGAAGTACTTGTGATTTCGTGTGTACAAACATTTATCTGAATGAAATGAAAAATATTTCTTTCACTAAAGAAATATTTATTTCAATAAAAAAAATATTCTTTTCAATGAAAAAAATATTTATTTTAATAAAAAAAATATTCATTCCAATGAAAAAAATATTTATTTAAATAAAAAAAATATTCATTCCAATGAAAAAAATATTTATTTCGATAGAAAAAATATTCATTCCAATGAAAAAAATATTTATTTCAATAAAAAAAATATTCATTCCAATGAAAAAAATATTTATTTCAATAAAAAAAATATTCATTCCAATGAAAAAAATATTTATTTCAATTAAAAAAAAATTCATTCCAATGGAAAAAATATTTATTTCAATAAAAAAAAATTCATTCCAATGAAAAAAATATTTATTCCAATAAAAAAAATATTCTTTTCAATTAAACAAATATTTATTTGCGGGGCGGTCCGTAAAATGAATGATGTTTCTGAATGCGGCGTCGTCGAGAAATATCGGAGAGTGCGGGCGACTTCCGATTTTCGTGCGCGATTTGAAAGTCCTTGGTCGGAATTGTGGCCATCGAGACAGGAACCTCGAAGGAGGTCCGGGTTCACCCGCAGGAATCGGTTGGCGTTGCGCCGTGCGACCTTAACAAGGTTGACCGGTGTGAAAGGAAAGGACACTCGCGCAAAGGACGTCGACAGTTTCGAACGACGCCGTTGCCGTCCATTCTCTCGAAATTCCTCGAATACTTTGCATAACAAATGCAGCTGACGAAAATAGAATTACGGCTTTAAAAAAAAATCGCCTCATAAATTCATTATTTGTTTGTTTGTTTTTTTTTTTAATCATGTTAAATCTCGAAGGAGAAGTCCGCTGATTTAGTGGAGTAAAAAAGGGAAAGTAAAATTGGACCGTTCCCGAGGACCGTTGTGATTTAGAGATGCGAATTCCTCCGAGTCTCTTCGCCCCGCATTCTTTCCTTCTTTTATTTTATATTATTGTCAAGCTGTTGAATCGCCGCGATATAGTTACAGTTTCCTTGGCGCCGCTGGCGTCAACGTATTCGCGAAAAAGCGGGTTCGGCGAAACCGGTGAAACTGGATGCACACCTTTCACCTATGGTATTTTTAACATTTTTTTTTTTTTTGTTATTTTCAGTTTCACATGTTATTGTAGTGGGTGGCGAAATTCTCGTCGATTCTCCCAGCTGCTCGGCCGATGGGGCCGCGCTTCGTTCGTAATATTATTATTGATATTATTATCAACAGTAACAGTAGCAGAAGTATTTATTTCACGCAGTGCGAAAAAACAGTTTTTCGCGAGGCGTGCGTAAAACCGCTATTTTCACACCTTGTGAAGTAAAATTTGGTACGATAAAACTTTTTCTCATCTCGTGTCATTGCGACGCTCACCTTCGGCCCGTGCCGTGAGTTTGCAACTAACACGCGTCAGAAACTTTTTTTATCGCACTAGTGTCGTAAGTGACTGTTATTGAGTTGCCTCAAAATACGAGTTCCGCTTTTATTCTTTCTGGTTTTTTTCAAACATTAACGACCCTTAGGCGAATGGGCCATCGACCAAAAACCTCCAGCGAATTTAATATTATTATTAATACCAATCATACTATTATTGTTTCAACGTCACGTTAACACGAGTTGCAGAAAAAAATGAAGAAACGAAATAAAAATTAAACCCCCGACTGAAAACTCCAAACTCTCTTACAAACACAGAAAGCAATTAACCAAAAAATGACGGATGTGTCTCGTTAGACAAAAAAATCTCCTACATTTGTTTAAAAAAAAAAAAATACAATAAAGTTCAAAGAGTCGATAAACCACGAATATAATCATAAACGCATAATAGCACGAAATTCCGAGGAGGAATTCCGAGTTGCATTAATACTCGAAAGATCTTCGAAGAATCTTATTTGGTGTCGCTTCACGGTTTCACTGAAACGCGAGAATCCATTTGCCGCGCAAAGTGTTCAATTTACAAATGTAATCCTCCTTAAACAGAAATTACGCAAATTACCGTGCGCTAACGCGGGAGAAAAAACATTTTTGCTGCCAATCGACTCAGCCCAGTGGATTATATTATTTCCAGTCAAAGTTGCCATATAATTTTTCCGTCTGCGCGCGTGTGGTTAAGTAAGCGATGGTGAGCTGTACCAGTAACACTAATCGCACGGTCATTAGCGTCAATTGTCTTCGGCTACCGAACGAACTGACTTTTATTTTACGATCTCGCGGAGACACCGACGTTCCGATATTTCCAGCGAGAAAAATTATTTATTTACACACACATAAACACTTTCGAACCGAATCAGCTCTATCGTCACTTTATTCCTTTCACCTTTCTCACAGCCACAGCTCGAGCTGTTTCAGAATACAGAACGAAAATTGCCGTGAGACAAACCGTTCGCCATAACCAATAAAATTCTTGCTCCCTCCTTGTAATCGAAAATTACAATAATAAAAATATGGCACGAGTCGGTAAAACAGAATCGCAATAATTTATACTCTTTTTTTCTTTTTTTTTGCAAAATTAGATATCGACGTATCCGTAACATTCTTCACCATTCGGATTGGGTTCGACTCTTCACAGTCGGTGCACTCTGGCGTGGATCTTAACATTTTGTGTCTACGACAGAAGATTTAAAAAAATTTTTAATCGTGGTAATAAATAAAGTTAATTTTTCAATCGTTAATAATCACAAACATTCTTCTTCAAATTAATAAAAAATCCGAGTGCTTTTGAGACTCAGTTCGGTCGTGTGAAAAATCTTTTTGCACGACTTACGATATATTTTCACTTTCTATATTAACCTGATAAATGTGATGAGCGGTGAAAAAAAAAATTTTTTTTAATTTATCCCATGCAAAAATTTTCAAAAAAATGTTTGGAAATCCGCTGCGAGAAAATTCAGAGTACGATCGTGCCAAAAAAAAAAATTGGTCCACAATAATCGTAGCACGTTGAGCATATCTCGAGATTTTCTCACGTATCCGTCGTGAAATTGCAGTTTGCACTTAGTAATTTTTTTGGAGCAAGCTGTATGCAGCGATGCATGCACGACGTGGCTCCGGCCGGTTGCTTCTCGAGCCGGCCGACTAGCCGTGACATAATTCTGATTCGGCCTGCGAATCGTGAAAAAAAAAAAAAAAAAAAAAAAAAAAAAAAAAAAAAAATTAGAGTACCTGAGTCGAGACACTTACAAGGCACGTTTACCGCTGCAACATCGAAACTTTGTACACCTAGCCGGGAAACCCTCTCACGGGCTCTAAACTCGCCACAATTATCTCAGTCTCGACGGCATTATTCGGATAATTTTTTTTTTTTTTTTTTCTTGTTTCCTACGGGGTTCTCGGCCCACCTTGCCGCGATCTCTCGCCGCGCCCGACGAAATTTCTCTCCTGACGAGCGTGACGCAATAGCGCACGGATACCGACCCGGGACAGAGCGATGATTGTCCGTTCACAGAAGTCGCTACTCTCAAAAATATCTCCTTATATATGTATAATTTTTATATATATACATAATTACATATATATATTTTTGTATGTGTAAATTGTTGCAATTAAATGAATTAACAACAGACCAATGATTATCCGTTCACAGAAGTTGCTACTCTCGAAAACATCTCCTTCTATATGTATAATTTTTATATATGTACATAATTACATATATATATTTTTGTATGTGTAAATTGTTGCAATTAAGTGAATTAACACCAGACCGATGATTATCCGTTCACAGAATTTGCTACTCTCAAAAATATCTCCTTCTATGTGTATAATTTTTATATATATACATAATTACACATATATATTTTTGTATGTGTAAATTGTTGCAATTAAGTGAATTAACAACAGACCGATGATTATCCGTTCACAGAATTTGCTACTCTCAAAAACATCTCCTTATATATGTATAATTTTTATATATATACAAAATTACATATATAAATTTCTGTATGTGAAAATTGTTGCAATTAAGTGAATTAACAACAGACCGATGATTATCCGTTCACAGAAGTTGCTACTCTCAAAAATATCTCCTTAAAACATTTTTTTATAGTAGAGGGAAGAGAAGAGTTGTCTTCGATAATTGGAAATTGCTCGTTTATTTTCACATTTAATTTTGAGGTGTGACTCAAAGTTTGAAACAGGTTGAGTGCACCAGTGAATGGACGGAAATCGGTGGATTGACAAAGTCATGTAATTTATATTTGTAATTTAACAATGCATGTAATTTAACTTATTTTTTAATTACGTGTAACTTATACATGTAATTAAAAAATGGAGACTGCTATTTATTTCCAATGGCAGTCTGTCAGAGATAATTTCCAATAAACTAATCCCACATCCTTTCATACGTCAAAGTGTTAAGACATTTTTTTATAGTAGAGGGAAGAGAAGAGTTGTCTTCGATCAATTTTTTTTTTTCAAATTTTTTCATCTCGAAAAGTTTTTTTTATGTTCAAGCCATAAAAACCTCATGTTCATAGGAAATATATGGAAGTATAAAAACCTGAAGATGTTCAGTTGTCACTACGAAAACGGATAATATTGTGACAGTCTGAGCAGTGTTATTAGGTTGTACCTTACGAATGTTCCATCTACCAACGTGCGGAAAAAAACTGTCTAACATGAAAGAGCTTCGACTTTTAATCGAGAATAGCACTTCAAGTTAATTCCTCAACGAAGTCAACTTGTATTCCCACCCGATACCATGCATCAACACCTGAGCAGTCAGTCCGAGACGAGTCTACGAGTTTTATGGATTTTTCGTGGAATTTTAAAGCGTGTTAAATATTACCTTAAAAAACAAAATGAATACCTAAAATATCGAAAATCCTTGCAATTATCGCCTCAGCGAAATTGGTCTATCAGCGTGCAAATCTGGAATGTGAAAAACTTGTCGAGGGGTTGAATATATGACACCTCGAATATTCGAGACTGAACACCTTAATGTGTACCTGAGGAAGGCAAAGAGTATCACAGAGTTTGGTTCAGTGACTGGCTCTGACGACCTCGGTGAGGAGTCAACAAGAAGACACGAATATCTTTGCACCTCATTAAAGTCGAACGCCCGAAAGACGTCTGTGGTTTGCCAGACGTCTTCGTCATGGAATTAATTTGCCAATTTTTTTTTATTGTGACATTATTTATAGTCGAATTCAGAATGCAGGATCTAGTTGGTCCGTCTACTGATCTACTGATCTGCCCGACGGAGTGAATATTAAAGCGGTCATTCACTTCGGATACGGACCTTTGGCCAAACGTAAAAAAAAAATATATATATATATATATTTTTAAATATATATAGAAAAAATATATAAAATGTAAATATATGTATAATATAAAATATATAAAATACATATATATGTAAATATATATATATATATATTAGGGTGGGTAAAAAAAATTGTTAATTTTTTTTATTACTAGTGACACGAAAAAATGGGTGGCTAGACACCTTAAAAAAATGCTCACAAAGCATGAGCTCTTAATTTTAATAGGAAGATCCTCCGCATCGCAGTTTTGTATTTTTTTCTCAGTCCAATAGAAAAAATCCATACCTCATAATTTATCGATTGAACAGAAAAATGTTTCGAGAGAATTTTTTCGGAAATTTAATGCTCTACAAAAAAGGTATCTTACATTTTTTCCGTAAACCTCACCATTTGAAAGATATTAAGGATTTAATTTTGATTATTTCAAGACAAATTTCATTTTTATTTATGAATTTTATAACTCGACGATAAATTACTTTTACAAAATGCGCAATACAAATTTTTTTTGGAAATTAACTGCTCTATAAAATTGGTTTCTTATGTTTTGGCGATGATATTCACCGTTCAAAAGATATTCATCATCAAACTTTCGTGTGTACGGATTTTAAAAGTTTTTGATTAGATATTCGAAAAAGTTCTGAGAAAAAAAAAAACAAAACTGCAATGCGGAGGATCTTCCTATTAAAATTAAGAGCTCATGCCTGGTGAGAATTTTTTTAAGGTGTCTAGCAACCCATTTTTCCGTGTCACTTGTAAAAAAAAAATAATCAATTTTTTTTACCCACCATAATATATATATATATATATATATATATATATACATATATATATATATTTTAAGTCTCAGGACAATCATGTGCGATGCTCTGGAGTTAAAGCCATTTGCGAATAAATAACACGTGGATTGGTTCTGGTTGCGATTAGACGAAAGTTCATGCTCGCGGAAGCGTGACATTTCGATGCAGCCCTGTATATTATCTGCGCCCACCTTGGTGATTAATTTTGAGGTAAATGTCTGTGACGAGCAGACGGTTAATAGACTGGTAATTGAAGCTCCGTTAGAGACGTGAAATGTGATGAGGGCGACGAGGAAGACCAGTTCGGATTTTTCGGGGTCTCCTAAAATCAACGAAACACCAACCTGAAGAAATAAAATATCGTTATCAAAAAGCTGCACAATAATTTATAGGAGTACTAAAAGTAGGCAAGTATTTTTGTATAACTTCATTGCAAGTACTTTTTTGGAACTTGAAGTATTTTATTATTCACTTTATTATTTAATGATTATCGCTTCAAAATCGGACCCTTTTCGGTTCTTTAAGTGCCAAATTTTCGAAAAAATCTTGTAATGGATTTTGTTTACTAGAAAATGTGGAAGGTAGATTAAAACTAGTGTCGAAACGACAAATTAGGAAATTTACATTATAGCAATTTTTTACCATAAGGAAACTTACGTCCAAGTCACGTACCACTTATTTTTTTTTTTAACTTTGATAACGCCCAGTGCTATAAATTTAAATGCAAAAAGTACTTAAGAATTACTTCAAGTCCTTGCGATACTTTCTACTTTGATCTTGAATTTCGGATACTCTGTCAAACTCTGATTGATACCTCGAGTAAGTCGTATGGCGATTGTAGCAAATAAATATGTTCGTACAAAAAGAAATGCCTGGTCGGTAATAAAATCTTGGGACGTGAAACATTTTTGGTCTCGTTGAATAGTGACGCATTGAAAATAATTGAATTAATAATTGAAAAAAAAAACATTACATCACACATCACCGAACGCAAAGTACTGCACGAGAAATTCTCGACAGGTAAGCAAAATTATTCGACACTCGTTCCAATTCGCCCAACCCGCACCCGGTCGGTAACAAAATCTGTAATACATTTTTTCACGCTTCCCGGAACCGCCGGTAAAAAAAAAAGCCAGATTTCCATCAAGTGCGGATATTATGTCGGCTCCGGTGAGACTTTCCTTCGACCGTAAATAATCAACGCCCGTGAAAAAGCGTTGATTATGGTTTTTATTATCCTTCGCGGTACTTCGCATGCTCTTAATGATCGCCTCTACAATTAAAATCCATTTTTTAAAACCTCATGCATAATAAAAACATTTAAAAAAAAAAAACAAAAAAAACGTTCTAAAAAATTCATCAATTTTTCCATTATCCCTCGAGATATTTCGCATTCCCAACGATCAACTCGATTATTTACCGCTGTTTCAAAAAGCTTCATAAAAATCGAAAAACAAATTGAAAAAAAATTGTTTAAAAACGTCGAAGAAGAGTGAGACGGTGAATCCGGATTCCGGTATTTCAGAACCGGAAGCGAATCGTAACGGGACTTCGCGGACTTTCCACACGAAACAAAACTGAACGACCTAGAGTGGAAGAAGAAGATGGCGTCGAAGGAAGCGCGACATTGTACATGGACTCGAGGTAGGTCCGTTGCGTTGCGTAACGTTGCGTGGCTGCATTTTGTCTGGAAACTTAGCGACGAGGGAGAGCAGCTCGGACAGTGACGAAAAACGTCTTTCATACTGTTCTATACAACAGTACAACTGCATATATCTTCGCGAAGAGTGTACCGTTACTCGCCTCGCCGTTGCAGGGATTACATTACGTCATAGGCCACTCGCCCATACGCGGACTGTTATCCAGCGATAATCGAGATAATTGAGAATTGATAGTCGATGCGTCGCTCGGACGCTGTTTGGAAGGACGAATCAAGCGGATGACAGAAATACACACGGATGCTCGCTGACGAGTCAACGATATTCATTTTTCTATAATCGCATCGAAGCGATTGGAAACTTTTTCGCTGAAATTAATTTTTCTGTCGGAACTACGCGAAATTAACTTTTCGTCATGTAGTAAAAAAGTAAAAGACTGCCGAATTGTATTATGGAAAATCTAATGAAAAAAAATCAATTCGTCAAAAAAAAATCCTGCATTTTTTAATGATTCTTCGGTTTGTGAGTGTTGAATTTTGCAAAAACTGACTTTAATAGATAGAAAAATATTGCGATAACGAATGTTATTGACGGAAACTTATCAACGGTAAACCTAAGTTGAAGCAGGTTTTTTGAACTACGTTTCGCAATTGACTTCGTGATTCGACCGTGCGTCGCAATAACTTTTAACCTATAAACCTCACATAGTTTGTGAGATTGTGCGGTTCAGTCGCGAGCGCGCATGCGCATTTCGCGTTGTGTCATTACTGCGCATGACGCGAGTCCGTTATGCCGAGTTGGAAACGTTGCATCGGGCACGTGGGCGATAAGGTCTCGGGGAAAACGATTTCTGACCTACGCCATCAAAAGTGCAGCCTGGTGCGAGACGAGATTCTGAGCGAATGGGCCACTTTACTACCTCTAGGCGAAGCCACCGCGGCGATTCGAAGCCTATCATCGTCGACGCGTAATATTCCCGGTGTGGCGAATCATCCGTGAAATAATGACAACGAGGGGGCGAGCGGGGAAAAGTACGGAGGAGACGCGAAGCAACGGAATGATTGTGAGGTAGTTTTGTCGTAAAATACAGGATGCACCAAAAGCGATCAATGTGTAGGAGTTTGCACTAGACATTTAAAGTTTTCCGGGCGATTCGATAAGTACTTTTTTTTTCCAGTAAATCGGTGAGCACGTGATTTTTTTTCTTCTCAACTACTTTACGCACGCTCCCGGCACTTTACGCACGATTTCCTCCAGGAGTTTGCCCTAGACATTTAAAGTTTTTCGGACGATTCGATGAGTACTCAATTTTTTTCCAGTAAATCGGTGAGTACTTAATTTTTTTTTCTCGCCTAGTTTACGCACTCTCCTGGCACTTTACGCACGCTTTCCTTTAGGAGTTAGCACTAGACATTTAAAGTTTTTCGGACGATTCGATGAGTACTCAATTTTTTCCAGTAAATCGGTGAGTACTTGATTTTTTCTTCTTCTCACCTACTTTACGCACGCTTTCCGCACTTTACGCACGCTTCTCGTACATTGAGACGTTGGTTGTACAGCGCCATAATTAGAAGGGGCGGAGTAGTAATTCTCCTGCACTCGTTACAGAAAATAATATGCTAGTGCAATGTAGCGCGTGTATAAAATTCGCTTTACCGCACGCTTATCGCAAATGACGATTAAATGTACGAGGACCTAAGAACTATAAGATATAGGTGCCGATAAAATAATGCTTTATCCAGGACACTGGAACCCCCATAAACTTTACGTGGCAATAAATTTCACCTACAAGACTACAAGATAAGGCTGGAATACCTACGGGTGATAATAGGAAAAAAAAAAAAAAAACGAAAAGTGAACAGGATTAGAAACATCGAAGGCGGACGGTAAAAAATAAGGAAAACGGAACGACGATAATAAAAGAGAAGTGGACTTGGATGGAAGAATACCCATAAATCGTTGACTTTATCCACCTCTGCTATTGTTCTGACTGCAGAGTCGGTACCGAGAACACTTGAAGGATAGTGCATCTCCATGTGTAACGATAGGCGCGCCTCAGGAGCGTTCGAATACCTGTAGGAATACTCATGGTAAACCTAGGTATGTATATAATTTATACACAGTACATAATCTATGTATCTACCTTGCAGCTTGTTAGAATATAGTTATAGGGAGCTCTGGATGGAAAGGTAGAGTCGACACCTGCAAAAACTATGCGGATTGACAAAGCCATCGAAAAAAGATACAAGATAACTTTTTTTGTAGAGCATTAAATTTCCGAAAAAATTCTTTCGAAACATTTTTCTGTTCAATCGATAAATTATGAGGTATGGATATTTTCTATTGGACTGAGAAAAAAAAACAAAACTACTAGCAACCCATTTTTCCGTGTCACTTGTAATAAAAAAAAAAACGATTTTTTTTACCCACCCTAATATATATATATAAATATACAAATATATATATATATATATATATATATATATACACATGCATGTAAAAACACCTGCATATGCATATTTCTGGTTGCAGCTAATCGCGAGAAAAAATAGCGCAGGTGAGCAAAAAGCTAAAATGAAAAAAAAAAAAGGTAATTGTCCGATAACTTTAGTAACGCAACGATAGTATCGTGTGAGACAGTACCAATTTGAAAATTGGAATCTGGGGTGAAATGGAGTGTCGGAAAATAATTCGAAGAATTTTATTCTCGCTGTTCCGTTTTGCCCCGATCCCCTTGTCGACGCGTATGGAAAAATTTTTCAAAGCGTCCAGGTCGACGTTCACCATCGGCATTCGCCACAGAGATACGGCGACGATACAGCGAGACGGAGGAGCGAAGCGTCCGGACCGAGAGGTGAGCTTGGCGCTGGGATTCCTATCTGCGATGGCTCGACTCGGCGGGTTCGCCAGGGAAAGAAGATGGATTTACGAAGTCCGGTGAGCGAGCGAAACGAGGATCGTTCGTCCTGCGAAATAAGACAACAAGTATATCTATATCGCGCAGGCGCGAAGAAGTGCATCGTACAAAGCCGGTGCAGCGCGCGGATGCACAGCGAGAATAATCGCCGGGAGCGAGCGGGCCAAGGGCAATGGAGGCTCCCGCTGGAAATTGCGAGGGAGGAATACGGGGTAGGAATGCACGGACGGGATGGCAAAAGCCCTCCCCGTGAGATGAATCGCTCTGGAGAGAAGCCGTAATGGAAAGACACGCGGGGACGGCAAAAAGGCAAAGGGGCGGCCGCGGTACTTAACAATGCGCATGCGCGTACGATACAGGCAATACAGATGAGTCTGCGAAATGGTATTTACGAGCCGCGCTCGAAATAATTGGCAATCTATCCTTCCACTCGAGGGATATTCGAGGTACGCCCACGCCGTTTGCCACACTCGGACTCGTGCGGGGATGAAGGAAAAAAGGATGGTTTTTTTTTTTTTTTTTTTTTTTTTTTTTTTTTTTCATGTTTGATTTGAGTTGCGGGAAAATTTCCGGGCCATTGCGGAATCGAATTTGGATAAATCGAGCATACGATTATTATAATAATAATCTGGAAATGCTATCGTGGAGTTTGCGAGATGCGAAAGTTTTCGACGAGTCAACCGGAAACGTACTTTTTTTTATGACAATGATTCGTTAGGTTTTACGAGTACGCGTGAATTTTTTTTCAGATTTTTCAAATCATTTTCAGTGTTTTCTCCCCGTTTGGAAACAACGTGGAGAAGTCACAAAATTCAAAGTGCATTGAAGGATCTGAAAAATTAATACGTATTCAGAAAAATGAATAAATAATTTTTATTTAAATGAATTTATTTAATAAACGAATTTATTTAATAGAATTTATTTTAAATAGAATTTATTTAATAAATAATTTCTATTTAAAAAAAAAAAAAAAAAGGTTTCCGTAAGATTCGGGTAATTATTTATTTTTTTCGTTGATTTATTAATAAAATTTTGAAACTACTGATGTAGAAAATTAATCTTTCCAGCACCCTTGATCTGCTTGATTTTTTTTTTTTTTTTCAAATTTTTGTGCCGTCGAAAAGTGTTTGCAAATTCGTCTCGTTTCTTTCAAACTTATGCGAAGTGAACACGATTCGCGGAGAACCATCTTGAAATGATTCTCCTTGCAGCCGGGATTATTCGCGGCGGCGAAGTCTCACAAAAGACATGGATTTATCGACATGGATTTATCGGGTTGCAGACGACAAGTTCCCGCGCACGGACTCCATTAAAGAGTCGAACCATCGAACAGCTGTGCCGGAGTATTGAACGTCGGATAAATTTTTTAATCACGAATCGTGCCAAGGGCTTTTTCACGCAGTCGTTTGTCCTTCGTGAACACCCAAGTTTTTCCAAAGTCGAGTGTAAAGAAATAATCTAAAGTCTTTCCCTATTCACGACCCTTTGAAAAAAAAATTGAAGAAAAAAAAAAAATTTCACTATTTTGAGTAAAAAAAAAAAAGAAAAGTTGGACGATTGAGAAAACTTTTGTCGACAAACTTCTGCGATGACTTTTCATTTTGAAAACAAAAAAAACAGATTCATAAAAGTAACGGTGATTTTTGAAAAATGGACGACATTTTTTTTTTTAATTTTATGAAATAAATTGTGGAGATTTGTGAACAATCTTCCGTAGTTATTTAACTATGTAGAGATGTGGATCGACTGAGTTTTACACTATTAGGTAGAAGACCGGAATATCTCGGTACGGAGTAAAAAAAAAATCAAAATTTGATGTCACAGAATGGAAGTTTTTATGAAAAAATTGATACATTAAATCCAATGTAGGATTGTGATAAAAAATTAAAACACTTTTTCGATGCAAATAAATTCAATTATTAAAGAATAAAGTGTTTCCAATGTTTTTTTTAGTCCACTGAACATTCATTTTTCATCACAATTGTACGTGAAATTTAACACAATTTTTTGCATAAAACCTTCTGGCACATTGAAAATTACATTTTTCACAGTGCACGACAAATTGACAACAGTAAAGATTATTAATTGACGCGACGACCGGTCAAACATCAATTTTTCATCACAATTGTACATGAAATTTAAGAAAATTTTTTGCATAAAACCTTCTGGCACATTGAAAATTACATTTTTCACAGTACACGACAAATTGACAACAGTAAAGATTATTAATTGACGAGACAACCGGTCAAACATCAATTTTTCATCACAATTGTACATGAAATTTAAGAAAATTTTTTGCATAAAACCTTCTGGCACATTGAAAATTACATTTTTCACAGTACACGACAAATTGACAACAGTAAAGATTATTAATTGACGAGACAACCGGTCAAACATCAATTTTTCATCACAATTGTACATGAAATTTAAGAAATTTTTTTGCATAAAACCTTCTGGCACATTGAAAATTACATTTTTTACAGTGCACGACAAATTGACAACAGTAAAGATTATTAATTGACGAGACGACCGGTCCCTTGCCAGAGTTTTCAAATCAAACCCACAAACCTCACTTGACACAAACCCTCGAGACTAATCAACGATAGCATCCCAAAATTAACAACAACAACAAAAATGTCCACTAAAATCGAATTAAAGAGCCGAGTTTATCTGACGATGTTGGGAACCGCAAGAAAAATCTGCGCGTGAAAGCGCGGACTCGCGATCATCGCTGGTAATAAATGATGCCAGAGGCGACCTCGATTTCCGTCTGCCCGCAGAATCTTATACAGAAGTTACATACAGCCGCGATCATTAACATAAACGCGTGACGAAAACTCCATGGTATGTAAACACTGAAAATGGAATCTACACGCAGTAATTATAATCGTGACGATATTATTACATCGCCATGAACGTTTAGGATTTTATTGGGTATTGGAATGCATTTTATAAAAAAAAAAAAAAAACAACATCGCTCCACTTTATGGACTGGGATTTTGAAACCCGATTGCTTTCTGAATAACCGTCGCGAACCTCGATTTTTAATGACAAACCGGGTATGGGAAATATCATTTTCCCACGTAACCGAGCCAATGCGTATCGTTCTGCACGCGGTCCATGACCATTGTCACACTCGGTGGCGACGACTAAAATCGAGGTCGCTGCAAATTATTTCCTCCGTAACGATGCAATTGCTCGAACGGTGGCGAAACAAACCGTGGCATAAAAATAAAAGGTGCGAGACGCGAGTCGAAGTTTACGGAAGGAAAGGACTAACGGTTATTCGGAGGGAATCCCCTCCGGGCGCGCTGCTGACGCCATTTCGTACGCTTTTGTGCACGCTTTTGCAGATGTCATTCAGGGACGCGCGCGCTAAGCGAGATGATTGATTTCAAGATTTTTTTTTTTTTTTTTTTCACCATCCTTATACGGTCGGTTTAATGCGTGGCTACTCATTTTTCGACTTCTCTTCTGGACCATTGTTCTTCGTCACTTTTCAGACTATTCACAATCAAAAGTACACAAAGATCAACGCTAAAAGTAAAAGAAAAAAAACGGTTTCCCGCTCTCGCCAACTGTGACTCGATTTGTCCGTAAAATCTTTCTCGTTAATATATATTATATATATATATATATATAATATATATAATATATATAATATATATAATATATATATATATATATATAATATATATATATATATATATAATATATATATAATATATAATATAATATACCAAACGAAAGAATCGTTGAGTTAACAAATAATTTTTCAAAATTAACCACCTTTTTTATTGTAAAAATCATTAAATTCTTGGTAAAATTCATGAAAATTTTGACCGAAAATTTTGTGAAATTAACGATAAAGAAAATTGAAGCAGATTATGGATAAGAAATGCTTTTTTTGTCCAACATTTTGTGACGATTCGGAGCAAAAAGTGATGTAGTAAACTCGCAACTTCCATTCAAACGCTTTCTTCAAAACATATTGATTCCACAATTATTTAAAAAAAAAAAACAATAAAAAATAAATAAATTCTATCGTAAACTTGAGAACAAGAAAAAGGAAATTCGTCGGAGTGCGTTACATTGAAGTGAAGATTTATTGCAAATTCGCTATTCGCCTTCGCAACTCGTTTCATTTTTTCGATACCTATTCTACTATTAATTGAAAAAAATAAATAAAAAAAACAAAAAAAAACCGAATAATACGTATTTCGATGATCGAACACCCCGTCACAATATTGTCTTGTGGGCGAAATCGCACGTGGAATTTTCTCGTTCCGTGCATCAAAAATTCACCCACGACGATAATAAATAAATCCGGATTAATTTTTCCCCGCGTACCTCTCCGATTGAGACTTGTATATAAATATACATAGACACGTATACCGAGTCGAGTCGCCTTGAGAGTTCGAGAACGAAAGTTCGTCCTCGTTCAGCGAGCACGGGAACTCGACGTACCTGAGTGCACCGCGACTCTATAAGAATCCGCTCTCACCCTAGCGGATTGGGGGGGGGGGACAAGATCGAATTTCATTGTAATATAAAAAGAAAAAAAAATTAAAATCCAGGGAGAAAAATATCAACGACGGCATAAATAAATATATATTGACTGGTAGAAAAAAAAAAAGGCCGTATCTTATGTAATCTATGACGTAAGACGTTATCGGATATGTCCTTATTGTTCGCAGTGGCTAATATAATATTTTGCACGAAATTCGTACGATTATGTTGATTCAAAACACGTTTTACGTACGTCATTTTTTTTTTTTTTTTTTTTTTTTTTTTTTTTTTTTTTCCCCAATGAATTTATGTGGAATATCACATATATTGTTTCGCTCTTTCGTTCGGATTTAATTGAAAACAAATGAGGCGACCGGTTGACTGAGTCGTCAACTGAGAAACATAAGGGCGTATTTAACGTAATTCAATACGTAAAACGACGCGAGATGCGTCTTTCACATTCGCGATAGTCGATATGATATATAATATTATATCGATATAATATTTATATATTATGTATAAATTATATACTATATATATCGATATAATATTTTTTACCGAGCACATTCGCTAATGTTTGGGAAATTAATTTTTTTCCCCCTCGTCATATTCGTTAAATAAATATGTGTTGAATATTATGTACGGAGTGTTCCATTCTCCCACCCATGAAATTCGAAATCGATAAAATTCAATAAAAAAGTAAAGGAAATGGATTGTTAATTAACGTTAATCGCGTGACTTTTCCCGACGAGAAAACTCCCTCGTATTGACACACGGGAATTCCAAACTCGATGATTCACCAAGCTGTTTAATGGTAAATTATAATATCTTTCCAATTATTATGACCTTTTGATTATCGTAACTCGCCGATCGACCGAATAATAATAAACCGCTGTGTGCAACGGTCACGACTAGTCGTGATGACGATGACGACGATTGTGAAACTGTGAAAATTAAATTAATCCAAACGACCCGGACCCAACTGTTTCGTCGCTTTACAAAGAAAAAAAATTCACCGTGACGGATTTTTCAATTAAATTTGAGATACAATTTTTTTTTTTTTTAATTCTAATATTAAGAAAAAAAAATCACCGCTGAGAATGTCGAATCGAAAGCGGGATAGGCCCCGAAAAAAAAATCATTGCCATTGATTCTGCACCTGCTCGCGCTCCAGGAACAAGACTTTTGGGTTTTGTTAGAATCGTCGTATCAACGAATGTCTTTAGAAGTTTCGGCGACGAACCGAAATCCCATCACACGTCTCTTTGTTTCCTAATTTAGCACCAGCCACAAATTTCTCAATATTACTCAAAATTTTCCCAACAAAAACAATTCTACGATTGTGATAAAAAATTTGAGTAATTTCGTCGTGAAGTGAAATTCATTAAAAATAAATAATACATTTTATGTCTCGTGACAATTCTAGATGTAATTTAATTTTTTTTTTTCGTGCATGGAAAGATCCAGTGTATCATCGAATAAAATTTTTTTAAACAAAAGTCGAAGAGTCGAAACAATTATTTATTTTTCCTCCGTATTATCGACGACGAAAGGCTTAAATCGACTAGGTGCATAACGATAATTCGAACGATCCTGTAATTTGGGATATCAGGTGTATGCGTCAAAGTATTGCGAAGCGAGAATTCGATGAATGAAGCTAACCGGTGGGCGTAGGAAAAAAGTATTTAAAAAAAGTATTAAAAAAAAGTAATTAAGTAAAAAAAAATTTAGATCGTATGTCCATTTATTTCCCGTCTGGTGCGACAGCTATGAATTTCCTGAGAGCAATCGTGATATCCAAATTGGTAATGGGGTGGAAAAAAAAAAAAAAAATCACGAAACAATATATATTATTAATCCATCTATCGCTTCACAGGTACACCAGCCGAGGAATTTAATATTAATCGCAATTTCTCTATTGCGCTGCAGTAGCAACCAAAAAAAAACGTAATTAAAAAACAAAACAAAAAAATTCACAAAAAAAAAGTAGAACATGTCTCCAACTCCTCGTTATGAAATTCGTAAGGATAATTGTGTTTTCCACATTGGTAACCAAATATTTTTTTAAATTGCCATCGATAAAAAAAAAATCAACGAAAATTCGCAAACCAAAAAATTAAAAGTCGCCAAAAATTTCCGCGACCCTGGGGTTGGACGGATTTGGTTATTTTGCTCGAGAAATATACTTTTCGTTGACCGATGGGGGTTCGAAGGGGCCAACTGGCTTTTCTTTGCAGAAGGCCTTCGGGCACAGCTCCGGGGCAGAGAATAATTAACTCGATTAACTCGATTTCCTCGTGATACCGGTTATCCAATGGGGCTCGTTGTTATTACGTAAAGTGACATTTTCGCGAGCAAGCATATCGGAGTGGCAGCACGCCAACGGCGGTACACCGCAGATAAACCTCCCTGCGAAGCCGCGTCGGGAAAACAGGGCTTAAACACCTTCGTAATATACGATCAATTATTTTCATTAAATTCAGTAAAAGCCGCAGTTTTGCGAAATATTAAACGAGTAACTTCCTCGTAGTGTAATTCTCGGTCGGTAAAATGAAAGTACAATCGCAATTGGATTGTCTAAAAGAATAAAAATAATTCCCTTATCTGCAAACTATTTCAAATACCCGAAATTTCGTTGAGCAAAATAAAATACCGCACTTTCCGAATTTTCGGGACTTTGATTATAAAAAATTTTGTCACGTCACTTTTTCCTGTTAATTACGGACGTGACTTTCATCTAAATTGGTGATAGACTTTTGGTTCTTAACGTATTCGTTATTACACGATAAATATTGTTGCATTAAAAACCCACTCTGAAGACAAACAAAAAAATACCGTACTTCGTTAATTTTCGAGACTCTCGATTATAAAGATTTCTTATGGGATTTTTTTTTTCCTTCATATTGGCGCGAAACGATTATTTAAATTTCGTCATAATGATTATTCGCAACAGATTCGAAGTTGCGCAATGAATAATATAAGAGGAATTAAAAACTCACCGACTCCGGAGACGACAGCCAGGACGAGAAGCGTGCTGCTAACCCACAGCATCTTGTCCGTCTGTGATCCGCCTTTTTACCGTTTGATTACTCGTCTACTTCAGTATTCGTAATACCCTTAAAAAAAAACAAATGAAAAAAAAAAATAAAATAAAATAAACAATATCCGTTCGAGCTGCTCCCAGCTCGTCGAGTGAACACTCACGTCGATCTAGACTCGCGTTGTTGCATGCGCGCGTAAACCCGGCTTGCAGCAATTACGGTACAGAGAAACTCGGGACCGCGTGTGTATCGAGATGACAGAAGGGAAAACGCTCGAAACGCAAGACCGCTACTCGAGACTTTCCGTGCACTTGTTCGTGTGAGAAATTCGAGCGGTCCCAAAACAATACCTCGCCTATCCACTTTACTGCCTCTTATTAATCATCCGATACAGAGCACTCTTCAGTGAACATTAAAGCGATAATAAAAAAAAAAAAACAAAAAAAAAATTACAAATCTCAACCGACACGATTTTAAATTAAATGATTTACAATCGAATCGACAAATTATTTTTGCGAAAATTCTATCGACGACGAAACTGACAACGAAAATTATTTGTCGGGGGGAAACAAAAAAAAATTATGCGATTTATGGAAATTTCGTTCCGGTCACTCGGTTTAAGTTGGAGCCTACGTTTAGCGCCGATCAGAGCCGCGAGTGCGCCATTGACGGTCGCAAAACATATGCTGCGGTCACGAGGAGAGAAAGGTGACTGGATTGGAGACTGAGCCGAGCTCGATACCTCGCCGTCTTCTTGGCGTAGTCACCTTTCCAGGGAACCCGCGCCGGGGCAACAAAGAAGGGAGTGTTGAGCGTGTAACCGCGGTTCCGCCACCACCGCGAGAACCATCGACGTCCTCGGCGGCCACCGACGCGCCGTTCACCACCTCCAGCTACAACGTCTTCCACCGTCCGCTCAAAATCCACCTCCACCGTTTGCCGCGCATAACCATCGGCTGCGAAGGGATTGCACCGAGAGTCGCGAGACTCTTCAGACTGGACGAGACTCTGCCGTACGTGGAGACGATCGAACGGTGAAATAGTCAAGTTCCGGAATTGTCCTTCGCATAAATTCTGAAGACGTTGGAGGGCATCGCAAATCGTTGTGGATCGTACGAGAATCTGAAAAAATAAAAAGCATTTTAGCACGAGGTTTGGAGAGATTCATATTTTATGAAAATTATTTTAATATCGTTATTAAAAAATTTATGGAAATTAAATTCGATATATCTCTCGGAAAAGTAACTTTTTTTTTTTTATTTGGTGAAATTGATTCGTTCACTTTTCTCAATATGTACGAATTCTTTTGGATTTTCAAATTAACTTTGAGATTTTTTTGCACGAGGTGAATGTGTGGAAAATCGCAAAATTCAAAGTGAATATTGAAACTGAAAAAATCAATGTTCATTTAGAAAAAGGAATTGCAATTGCAAGCATTTTTGATTCTAATATAGGTACAAGGGAAGGATTTAAAATCAGAAAAATTCTTCCGTTGCGTAGACCTACGGATAATTTTAAGTACTACATTGCTGTAGAAAAGCACCTTCTTGGACGCAGAGGCGAAATCGAAAGCGCGTTAGCTATAACGCAAAGAAGAGAGTATCATATTGTTACGCTTCTGGCCGTACCTGACTAATTTATCATTAGCGCGTAATATCATAGCAACGTACTGTGTACATGCGCGGCACGCAAGTTTGTTTAAGACGCGAACAACGTTCTTGCATAACGGCGGCGCGTTCGGGATAGAGATCTCGAGATCACTAGGATAATTAAGTAATTAATCATGAAATTGTATTCGCGACGTGGCTGGCTCACTCATGGACATGCTTGGATAATTGGATTTAAATTTCGTGGTTTTATAAACACTTTTTAAAATCATTGACTAGTGTAAAGTAAACCGGAACTGAACCGAAAAAATCCCACTTGGTGCGGAAAAAAAGTGTAACTATAAATTTAAAGAAGAAATATCTTTGCTTTCACCAATAAATCTCAGGAAATATTTTTACAGTTTTCGTTGTTTTTTAAAATGAAAATTGCAATTTTAGATGAATTTCGAGCTTATGTTGTTTCTCTTTCAATCTACTCATTAAAATGCGTACATTTGCAATGATAATCATCGATCACAGTTTAGTAATTAATTCGTAATTAATTTTATAATAAAAATAATCTATGATGAGAATAATAATGAGAAAACACTTTTAACAAAAGTTGCTAGGCTAAGCCGGATTGACCCTGCATTGAAGAAATCTTTGACTATGACTATACAAAAGAAAAATCGTTTCCAAAAATAAATCTTCGTGACTACTTTTCCAATTTCCATTGTTCCAAGTAAAAATTGCAAATTTCTTTCCGATCTACATCCTTGCATAATTTCTCTATGAATGCATCGATAAACATTTGCAGCAATACTTATGGATTGAACTTTATACCCATCTAAAAATAATCCGTAATAACACCACTGTGTTTATATTGGCTTCCAAACTGACTTATTTACCAGTAAATTAATCGTCACACATTTTTTTATTTTCCTACTAGGCTACTCGGAACTACTCGGCTCACTGAACGGTACGTTAAGGACTAGCTTAATTCCAGTAATACAAATTAAAACCATATGAATTCTCGTGATCTCAAAACGATCTTTGATTCGTTCGTCGATTCTGACGTTTCTAGGCTGAGTCGGGTAGACAATCCGCATCGTCATTGTCCATTCGACCGGATACAACTATGAGTCCGAGCGCGTAGGTGGAGCATTTCCGTACACCAAATTATACATTTGATTTCTGCCACGGATCTCCGCCCGTCCGAGAAATTCATGCGCAACAGGCGGGGCACACAAGTCGCCACATAATAATAACCGGGCAAGCGTTACCCAAGATATTAACCTTTCTTTTTACCTTGGAGTACGTGAGGCCGTGGATATTCATATCGTAACAGCAACAGTGAACGGATTCTCAGACTAACATAGTTGCGCACCGAGTTTCGCCGGGCCAGTCCCATATAAACATACACATTTTTGTTTTCCCTTCCGCAACAGATCCGATCCTATCTCTCGAGGAAAGAAAAAGAAAGGAGTGAAAAAAAAATTATGAAAAAAAAAAAATCAATACGGATACATGTAAGTGAGAGTGGACGAGATTGATTGGGAGCTGCGTGGGTCTGTGAAATCACAAAAGTTTCGTCGGACCTTGTCAACATTTTTTTCTATCCGCCACTTTCGTTGCTGACCGCTCGCACGCCACTTACACATTATTCGGTTGTGTATGCTAATTGACGTAGCTGCTTTCTACTCGTGCCAATACATTACGAACGTAGTTTCGGACTAAAGAGTTCCGACACTCATTTCGCCATGTGCCCTAGAATGTATTGTTCACCGGGCCTCGATTAGTTTCGCCCGAAACTGTCGCGTCCTCGACGGAAACCGCTACATAACAGCTGGATTAAATCTGGACTTCGGTCAGACTTTGACAAAAAAAATGTCAAGTTAAAGTGGTGAATCTATCTCTCGGCCACCAAAAAAGTTGCATCCATATGTCCTTTTCCCGGCGAGGCCTGCTTTGGTGAAAGGAAGCGGAATCCAACCCGCTTTTCAGAGGTCTGAAAATGAAATATTTTTAGATTTTTTTTTTAGTAATATCACCCAGTGGGCTATTTTGGCACCGTTCGCACATCCGGTAGCATGAACCATAAGGTCTATCTTTTTTCTCATCCAATCTTGGATTAGGTTCGCACGAAACTAGCGTGTCAAAAATATAATAGCTGGAGAAATCGAAAATACAATTTCGATTTCACTCCGGAGTTCTTCGATGAACCTTTGGAAGAAAGTCAAATTTTTAGGAAAAATGACACGGCTTTTTTATCACTAAAAATTAGGTGTTTGTCTTACTTCTGGTGGGAAGCTCCGACTCACTTACATGCCTACCACTCACAACTCTAACAGATACCTATAAATGTACCGGTAAATTTTTAGTTCTATTTTGGAAGAGTTTTGTTTCAATTTCGTTAGAATTTATTTTGATCCTGATAGAATTCCTTAACTTGCTCGTAGAAATTTTGATAGAATCGTCAGTGCTAGAGATGTAAAAATGCTGCAAGTTCCATATAGGTGGAAAGTGCAGGTACCTAAAAAGACCCTTTAGTCCCTTCACAGTCAGAGAAACATACTTCTCTATACTTTTTGGTCCCTACGAGGGCTTCAAACAGTTGGGGTTTTTTTCCCACAGAAATCGTCCATTTATCCTATTTATACGAATTAAATGAGTCTATGAGGTGCCCGACTAATATTTCTCAATCTCATCAGGAGAAACTTCTAACTCTCAAAGTACCTCGCACTATTATTCAATACACTATGTAACAGAAATTATAATTTTTATAAATCTGCAATCGTCTAACCACCAGTCCATTTTACCCCACCGAATAATACTCGTCACAATATACCCTAAGTATTATACTCAGAACAATTACCACAATATTATGCATCTGGTGAAGCAAACTCAGAGCAATCGCCTCGGTTTCTTCGTATATGGCGTAATTGCTGTAAGTTGTGGCATAAATGGCAATAATTCTTCGCAACTCTTGTACAGTATTTTTAGGCGAAATTTCGCGGAGGTAACAAAGCGAATGCCGATGCTGGAACGCCGTGCTTTACGGAATAAATCGACGACCCTGAAGTGAGGTCCGGCAATTTATCCCGTCCCTGATCGGGCTTTGCACCCCGGAGTATCCGCGATTATTCTAGTCCGCGGCGAGAAACGCCCAGAGGGAATGCGAAGGACTGCGATCCGCGACGGCCGCGGCTCCACGGCTTTCGCAATGGACCACTCTTCTCGCCAGTCCAAGAAGCGTGGGACGATACGGACCCAACCGATTCCCCGCCGTTCACTCGGGGCGCCGCCTTGCCCGGAACCCCGTTACCCTCATTTTTCGCACTTCCGTTTTTCCACTTCTGCAACGCTGGGATTAAGGCGGACGCTCGTAAAACACGGTCCCGGGGATCACGAGCTGCCTCATCGAACCCCCGAGCCAGCACGATGTTGCACAATTTGAATAAACGCTTTTCTACCTTTTATCGGAGAAACGATCCTGTATTTCTCGAACGCCACGCCCAATGAGGTTTCCACATCTCTCGTTGCAAATCTCATTTGATTTAAGCTGGCTTTTAACGCTCCTCAACTTAATTTCAACTCGGCGATTTATTTTTTGACCTATTCGAAAAATAAGTCACATTTTTTATGTGTATTTTTGTTTCTCGAGGAATTGCTCCAAAGTAAAATGTTAATTGTTGTTTTTTCGACAGTCTATAATTCGGAAAATATTCTGCAAAATGTTTATGTCCAAATTTAACGAATTATGCAAATTATAAATCGAAGTTTACAGGCGTTTTTGTCAGCACGTGATTTTCAAGATAGGTGTTTCGCACATTTAAAAAATCGTTTGATGGATTATTGTGGAAATTTTTCCCGATATATTTCGACAGATTTTTCAGTCTCTAGCTCTTTCAGATTTTTAGAAATTAAAAGAGAAATTTTTTTAATAATAATTCAGTGTCGAAAAATGAGTAAAAATCGAATTCTTTCAAATGGTTTTCATTCTACCAATTTTGTTTCTCCTTCTTAACAACCGCGCGTTACGTATAATTCGTTAAGAACCAATTGAAATATTTAGCTTAGTTAAATGGCCTTGAATATACCTTTTTTCTTTCCTAAAAAAAAAAAGAAACCCAAATATTGAGATTCGAGGATACGAGATCGCTGCTGGTTTTATAGAATTCTCATCAACGCCTGTCGTAACGATTTTGTTAGCAACGGTGTAAAACTTCTTTTTTAAATACTGATTACAAAGTTACCTCCAATGTAAGGCCACGAATGCGTGGGCAGGCAAGCAGATACACACCGGACTTGCGAAATTACAAGGCCTGCACACAATACTCCTGTGATTCGTCGGAACAATTTTTCCTTTCGCTATCCGGGCTACGCACGTGAAACAAGGCGGCTCCGCTCAAAGTAGTATTTATGTGAAATAGGTGCGACCTTGTGAATCTATTTCTTCATTCTGCAACTGCTAGAGAGAGAGAGCAATACCACGGATTAATATTAAAGTCAACGCTATTCGCGTTTCATGCATGCGTGCATAGAAATTTTTGTAGATTTTTTTTAAATCCAAGGCGACTGGTTTTAGCGTAGTTACTGGGTCGAAACTCGTTCGGTAGGTTTACATGAAGAACGCAACGTCAATACGCTATCGTCGTGTCACGTTCGCCATATCAACGCCCCTTACCAGAAGAATGAACACCACATGCTTATACACGGTCAATATACGCTTATAGATCATACACTATTCGCGTTCCATGTATGTGTGCATGCACATTTTTGCACTTTTTTTTTGTTTTTATTGAATATTCAAGGCGACTTGGTTTGGCTTAGTTACCGGGTCAAGAATCGTTCCATGGATTGACGAGGAGAAATCAACCTCTGTAAGCTGTCGATATGGTCAACATGTCAATGGTCTCAAGCCGAAAGGGCGAAAAGACCACTTTCGGCATGAGACCATTTATTTCTTCCTTTTGTGGAGAACGCGGTACCACGGAAAAATACTTTAACCCTATTCGCTTTCCAGACTTGCATAGGGTTTCTGTAAATTTTTTTGCTATATATTTCTGGTTTTTTTTTCTTTTTGCGTATTCGCTGGGTTAAAACTTATTAGGTGGATTCACATGAAGAAGTCAAAGTCGATATGCTACGATTATACACAGTCGATAGGCGCTTATGGGGATTGTCGGCTCATCGATAAGGCCGTCGAGAACTGTGGGCAACATTTGTGAAGAAACGCTACCCCAAAAACGACATTTTTGGGAGAACGTGTTTGAATAATAAAAAAAATTTGGAAGGAGGAGTTGATGTAAAAACTTACCAATGGGAACGTCCAGCTGGAAGGGACTCTCGACTAGGTCACATCTAACTCGGGCGGACGAATGGACATTGGATCGGAAATTGGAGTTTGGGAGTACGGGGTACGCAGCCGTAACAACTTCGCCAAGACCACTCCAATAGATCCATCTGTTAAATAATTTTCGTTTATTATTAATAACTATGAAACGATTTTTATGTACAGAATGCGACGTCGCATCGTTGATTTTTGTTTCTGATAATATGATAATCCGATAAAATCTCACTGTTCGAGAATAGACGTGGGGAACCCTTCAGAAAAATCATGCACAACGATCGTCGATAATTAAACACGGAATGATTTTGTTCAACGAATTATTCGTATTGATCGCGAGCCCGTTACGTTGAAGGGAGAAAGGGAGGTGGACGAAACACCGATAAAAATTAAGGACTTCGATTTTTTTTTTCGAACGAACGTTTCCTTCCGCTCTCTCGACGTTATTCGTTCAATCTCGACGGAGACAAACCCGTAACCGTAATCACGGTTATTTGTGTATAAATTATTATGCCATCGAATAGAAGACATTCGACAGCTTCCACTTTATACAATCCTAGTTACTAACTAATTCAATTTGCCTATACTTTTTACGCAGGTTGCTGACGGAATCTTTGAATAGCACGGGATCGAGCCTCATGTTGGAGCGCAACAACGGCATGTAGCCGAACACAGCTACGAAGGTGTTCATGCATGTTTGCCGCTGTATAAAGTGATCCGGGTCGTTCCATGGAGATCTGAAAGTTCGCAAGGTCATTGTAATATATCGCATACTGAAAAGTCGCGCGGGAAGGGAGAAACACGAGAGTGCCGAAGAATTGCGCATACCTGATACCGGTACCGGTGGTTTCTTTGTAGAGCTTGCGCCGAGTAACCTTGATCGGCGGTCGCCTCGTCACGTGGCTCACAAGAAAGTTCATCAGTATGTCCTCGCAATTCTGCGACTGTTCCACTGTCTTGTGCAGCGTCGAGCTCAACAGCTCCGTATAAAGGGTATTGTAATATCGGTGATAAAACGCCGCACCCGTAAGAACGATGCTGTAATCGTTTGTCCATTTGCTCGTGTATCCCCAGGATCGCTGAAAATTCAATTACGATGAAATTTTTGTACCGATTTCTATCGTATGTGAGTAATGCCAAGTTTAGCTCAGCATTATTTACATACATAAACAAATAACACGTAAAAATAAGGGAATCTTGTAAAATAAAATTCGTACCTTGGAATCATCCCAGTAATGAGATCTAGCGGGATAGCCGACAATCCGATCGGGAAAGGATTGCCAAACGATGAAAGCAAAATCAATCTCATCCGTGTTGAGAGCAGCATCTTCGTCTAACGACAATATGGCACTGGTTTTGATCAATGGGTGTGGATAGAAACGCTGAGAGATCCCCGTTACCGCAACGACATTAATGGTTGCTTTTATTCCCTGCCATCGCGGTCTTCTTGGAAGCGGAAGATCGGAATTCCACATCAAGATGATCTGTAAGTGAAAAGAGTCAACAGTTTATGACAAATTGAATCAATCCTGTTCGTCTCTCTATGACAAACCCAGATTTGTTATGCATTAAGGTACAGTAAAAGTCACGTGACAGAGTCAGAAGTGTGAAACAGATAGCGGCTTTGGTTTTTCGGTGGAGCGAAAGAGCGCGCGAGTAAGAACCTATTTAAATTCACCCCAGACGAAAAACCCCAACAATCTCTATGAAATGCTACGATCTGATGAGAATCTAACAAAAGGCAAAGTGAGAACTTTAAAAAAATCATTCAACGAAGAGTAAAAGAAATAACTATTCTCTTATAATTTATGGAATAATGTTTTTAAAAATCCACATAATTGAGATACTTTCTAATTTACGGTCTGTAGAACTACAATGAAGTTATAAAAAGACAGAAGAGGGGTCCAAGAAAGGTCAGCTTTGCGCCGCCGTCAAAGTTAATCGGGTCAAGAACGTTTCTTTACGGTGGACTGAACGAATAAAACACTCGTTCCGGAGTTATGAAAACACAAGGGAGGTGTGGGTCAACTTTGTTTCATCGTTTCCACGCGGGGTAGCTGGGCCAAGTCCTGCAGACATAAGCTCACCTTATCTAAATATTTGCTCTTCGCGAGGCTGCGTAGCAGGCGATACAGGACTGCCGTGGATCCCAACTGTGAATAGATTATGGCAGTGAACGCGTTGCCGGGCTCGTTGGTCGAGAACGGTAGCTCTTGTCGACTGTCGGAGAATCGCGGCAAAATAGCCAAGGCGCCTGGACTCGTATTCCAGACAAGACCATCCCGTGCCTCTTCCCACGAAAGACGTTCGCGGACATTCTGTGAAAAATGTATGTAATTTATTTCGTCAGAGGAACAACTAAAGTGTAAAATAAGTAATTTTATTTTTAATATACTCACCTCAAAAACCGTGAATATAATTTTCTCGATCGATGAAAAATACCGTTCCCAGAGGATCTGTGTTTGCTGCCTGAGTTTTAAAATTTTCGTATTTGAAACAGACCTAACGATATCGGGAATCTGGAGCAGCAGCCGCTCGTCCGTAAATATAACCGCCTGGGCCCAGTCGATCCGTTCGTGGAACGGCAGAGCCCATCCGTTGCTAAGTATTACTGGTATACAACCGGCTCTGAGAGCTTCCAAAAACCGGAAGCTGCCGAGCCTCCGCCCTCGTGGTACGAGACAGAACGTAGCGTTCATCAATAAAATTTCGTAATCGTACCTGAAACAGATAATCGTTGATTGCTCGCTTATGTAAATAATATGCATTCCTTAATTTTTGAAAATTATCTTTATGCGATCGTTCGTTCAGTTTTATGGAATACACGATACAAGTACTACTTTAGTAATATGTGCATGAGACTAAATTTTGTCAAGTTCAAACGAAGACTTCTCGAAAGGATGAACATCTAAAAAATTGAAGAAATTGAGAGTCATTAACAATTTAATGTAAAACCCATTCCTATTTTAACGTCAACCAGTAATCGTACGCGGAAAAAAAAATGCTGTTAAAAAAATAGTCAGAGCAGTCCTGCTCAACATCTTACGTATCATATTCCTGGTTATCCTGCTGGCAGTGTTCGTCCTGCAATTCTCGCCACGCCTTCCCGTGTCGGCAGGTCGTAACGAAAACGAGATCCTTGCCGTTGTGAAGATGATAAAGCGCGTTTCTCGTTTCCGAGCCGATTCCGTGAACGTATCTTTTCCCCTTGAACGCGGCGACGTATTTCTTGTTGCTTGGAAAATTGTTCTCCGGTGCTTGGCCCGGTTCACCGCCGCGTTCCGGATGTTGCTTGCCGAAGAGAGGTATCGACACGTCGAAATTCGGCCTCAATCTGAACACGGACATGCTGGCTTTCGCCAGCATCGCGTAGCCAAGATCGAAAGCCAACGATTCCTCGGCGTAGTCGGGCCACGTGCCCGAGTAAAGGTTGAAGATCAGATGATTTCTTCCGTTGTTCCAGTGTGCGAGGCGCGACAGTTTTGCGGGCAGATTGTGGACGAACTCCGTTGATAAGGGATCGCGATCGAGGGTGTCCAGTGCGAGCACGAATATGCACGCCCGAGCCGGATCGGTAGTGTAGTATCGTGATTCCGTTATAACGTTGAGGATCTTCTGGTAGAGCGGACTTATGGCGTCCTCGACCGGATACACGTAAACCGTGAAACCCTGCTTGCACCTCGTGAAGTCGAAGCATGTTTCCATTCGACATTCCCGCCGCGGTTGAGTCACCGGCGTATTACCGTTGGAAGTCCTCAGATCCTTCTCGTAGAACTCCTCGGTCATGCTCAAGAACGACGGAAAATGCTCGTGGGGCAGCTGCTTCTTAACGTCGGTGCTTTTGATTTTTAATCGGTAACCGCCGAAGTAACAGAAGCCAAGAAACGCGCACGTCACGAATAAGAGTAAATAACGTTTTTTGGCTTGCATATTTTTTTGTTCAGTAGCTTTTGTCGACGCGTCGATTATCACGTCTTTCAAGCATTGTCCTTAATCATTAAAATCTCGTTAATCAGTCGTGAATACATTGCAATGCGTGCTTCGCGTGTTATTGCAACGTAAGTTGTGTGATACTTATGCTTATATGTATGGCGATGTGGATGACACTAGAAAATTATTGGCTCCATTGTAAGATATTGCTGCAACAGAAAAGAATAATTGTCGTGTGAGAAAATCAACGTTGCTGGAAATAGTGTCGTAAGATTTTACAATTTTATTTACAAATGTGTATTCATTGTTAGCTTGAACATCAGAGAAGTTTCAGACAAAAACATTGTTTTCCAAATTTTTAATTTCAGAAATTACGAAGCGTTATGAGATTTAATCTGTAATTGCCAAGAATTTTTTATGCAAGGCTCTATAGAATCCTGCATTAAAGCAGAAATCTTGCAGGAAAAAGATAAAATACAATTAATCAAATAAATAATAATTAATAAGCTCCTCCAAAGAGAGAAATCCCAATTAGACTCAGTCACACAAATTTCGAACCCTTGTTACCTTCATGAAATTCATTCATTTTTTAGTATTGAATTTTTAAACTTTTTTAACGTCTCAAACTCCTTATCGACTGTTACAAAAATTATGCTAAACAAAAATTGGATATTGTGAGTCGGACAATTTCTTTTTTAACATTTTTAAATTGCGATGAAACACATTTCCTAAATAAAAGTATTTGACCATTCAGAGCATTTAATCATTCAGAATGACCGACCACTCAGAGTCTTCGACGCATCTGTAGTTCGGGTATTTTACAAACTCTTTAGATAACTGTAGCTCAACATCAACCGTGTTACGGCACGTTTGCTACGTTACGATCCAAAAGTTATGTTCTCCGCAAGCAAAATTCTAAATATTGCGTCGTAAAATTTCGACGATAGATTTAGCGAATATCTCTACCTTATGCAAATTGCAGAGGATGCATCGTAAAACTTATTCAACGGGCATCATCTAACAGTACGACGTTCCCCTGTATACTATCCATGAGGTCTGTTCTGAGGTGTGATAGGGATCGTTCCGAGTATCACCGGACACAGCTCCGTTTAGCCTCATAACGTCGAAAAGACGAAATTATTTCGATATTGCTGCATAGGCACGCTTCGAGCACGAGCTCAAAGAATCGGTTCCCCCGTTACAATTTCGTGTATATCCGACTTGCGACTCAATAGCCTCGTCGAGCACTGTGCGTTCGAAAAAATTTAAACGGGGATGTACTCCGGCCCATCGTACGACACTGCGTCACCGCATTTACCGCGTATCGCGCTCGAGACGCGGACGAACGTCCCCGATCATCTTTATTTACTCTTGAAAATATTTTTTTTCTTTTTTTTTTTTTTTTTTTTTTTCATGAACCTACGAACTGCGACGTGACGATTTGAGGTTAGTTCTTTGCCCAACGCACTGGCCACATCTCGCCGGTTTAGTCGGACAGAAAGACATTATTTCAATGATATGTATCGCGTATGGACGAACGAAAGATTACGAGAAACGCCTACTTATTGTGGCGCAAAAGCTTAAACCACGGGTTTATCAAATAATTGCTTTAAAAATACGGCACAGTGACGTTCGAACGATTAGATTGGAAAATCGTTCTATTAGAGTGACATCGGCTGCTACACAGAGGCATTGAGCTCAACTGAATGGTCACGAACAGTGTCATGTCGACATCGCTCGGCCCACGAACTCAGCCGGCCTTGTCGGACGAACAGAGATTTCCTTGCGGAACTCGCTGTTTTATCGGCCGCCGCTGAGATTAAAAGCGACTGTGACGCCATTCGTCGAATGGCGCAAATCGAGTTATAGCGATGATTTAAGGCTAGGTAAAACATGTCCCACGTGACATACGAATGCGAGATAAACGTATGTTTCAAGTTAATGCAATTTAAAACCTATTAACATTTCCGATAAAACGAAAGCATCATCGGCCGCGGAATTGATTTGCACATCCGCTGATGCATTGCTCCTTCCCGAAAAGTTTTCGATCTCAATCGCATTCATTACGGATTTCGGTTACCGGCTGACTTGTTTCGCATGCCCTTAAAAGGAAGTGAAACATCGCGATGAGTTACCATAACTGTGATGAATATTTTTAAACCCTGCTAATTTTTTCAATGGAAAAATCAAATTCGACCTAAATGGTCGCAGCAATTTCTCAACCAGCCACATTTCATTTTTTCCACAAAAAAATTAGCACCATTGAATAGTTAATTTGAAAATCGTAATTATCTCTGTCGCACGCACAGCAATGCAATATTAATACTATATTCCATTTTAATATTACAAATCTTCGTCGAGCAACTCGTCTTTTGACGAGGTTACAATTTTTTCACAGTAAAAAAAAAAAAAAAAAATAGTGAAATATAATTATAAAAGAATGTTGCGACTCAAAGTTGTCGTCTGATTGGTTATACATTGCTCGCATATCCGTCGAGTTTTTGCGATGAACGTTAAAGATAATTATGTAAACGAAAATTCTTTATAATTATATACGAATAACGACGCCACTGTCGCGTTTCAGCAGCCTCAGAGTTGTGTGAACGATCGATTTTATACATAGTCTATTTACCGTGTGTAATATTGCATTCCGGTAGATACAGAACGCTCAGATAGCACGCACGAACGGTACGCGCGTGCTAGATAAAAATCACAAAATAGGATTGTAATCACAGTGACTGGACTGTAATGACAAAGTGTACTTCTATCGATTTGACCGCGACTTTCTCGCACCGACGACAGACACAGCGTTCTGACTTTAGTCGTCTCGGATTTCGTATCGTACCGTTTCACATTCTTCAATGCGTCCCAACGATTTCGACAATAATACGGAACTTTTTAATTATGGAAGAAACCGAAAAAGTTTCTGGCGAACATTGGTACAAGTTTACAATGAATTCTCGTTGCAATCTACCATACACGGAATCAAGTACACTACCCAAGCAAAATCTACTGTCGGCAGGTAAATAGCAATTTTTTTAATATCCACAATTATACTCACAAGTCGAAAAGGACAACATCAGCGAGACGATTGAAAATTTGAAATGGCTGGTGATACTGTAACGGTTTCTGACTAGTTGTAAACTTAACCGTAGCGCCCCCCCACCCCTCCTCTCCGCCAATCAACCCGCCAATGAGGAAAGAGTATAGGCTGGAATATATTTTTTCATGTATCAAATATACTTTTAACAAAAAAATGTTACGGTACGAATAATGCGTTACGAGAGATACACGGCGGGTTTGTTCGGTAAAATAAAAAAAAAAAAAAGGAAATTTTTCGCGCATACCAAAAGTACACGATTAATATAAAAAATATATTCGCGCCAAAATATGTAATATCTTTCAAGAGTTTTATCCCGCCAAATTTTCGAAACATTCGTACGAACCCAATATTTCTTAAATGTGCGTAACAAATTTCAGATGGCTGTGGCTCTTGATTGTGTTACTTTCGATCGTGGCGTCGTGTCAGTTGGCGAACAAATTTTACGAAAGACACGAGTCGGCGAATATGCGGACTTTAGTGATAAGCAATCAGCATCCCAGCGTCCGTCTGAAGTTGCCAGCGGTGACTTTTTGCCACTCGAACGTGGCGACCCTTCACCGTCTGGTGCCTTATCTGAACTCGAAAAAAAACCTGTAAAAAATACAGATACATTATTAAAGGAAAAACAAAAAAAAAAAAAACCACACACGAGATACATAAATACAGAATGGCTTGTAAAATGACGAAAGTTAATCGAGATAATTTTACGTTACAGGCGCATGCCGTACGGGACAACGATCAAGGACTTTCAAGACAGCTTGAAATATCTATCGATCACGATATTCCCGTCGAATCTCTTTGAGAAAGAAATGCAAGTGTTGGACAAGGTGCTCGCCATTAACAAAATGTCCCTGCTCGAATTGTTCCAACTCACCAGCCCGAGATGCAGCGATTTTTTGGTGATATGCCAGTTCGAGGGAAAAATTAATAATTGCAACAAATTAATAACTCCGAGCCTGACGCCTCACGGAATCTGTTGCTCCTTCAACTACGCTCGTAACGCTGTAGACCACCGGTATGTCCTCGATGCAATGTCGACGATTTATAGTCTCGTCACTATTGGCACTAACGGAAATTTGCACTATCAAAGAACGATTCTTCTTCTCCGAACGCTTACCGAGAACTGGATAATTTCCGAGCTAAGATAGACGTGAAAAAAAAAATTCTTTCACCTTGACCAGCAGGATCTTTGTACACTATCGAGAAGTAATTCTAGCGCTTTTTTTTGCTCGCACAGCTCATTTTAATTCAGTGGTTACGCGTGCCATGGGTTGAGCAATCGCTGTATGTATGAAGATAAGAGAATAATGAATCTCTGTGATGACTCTTGGCAGTCAGTTTTAAGTCGAGGTTGTTTACTAGATATTAAATCTACTAAAATTGTTTTATGCATTCTCGAGAACGTTGTTTTATTATCGTTAGTTTGACGAGGATAAGATAAATGTTTGGTACTTGCTGTTTGCGTTTAGATGTTATTTTATGAAAGAAGGAAGTGAAACGATTGTTTCATTGCGCGTAGATTTATCCGGCAAGGATTATTATTAATTCTTTCTATTCTCGTAAAGATTATCACGGCTTGAACAGCTCGTTTTATTCTATCTATTCTAATTAACACGTTCCGTACGTACAATATTATTTTATCAATAGTTTTTGATTTATGTTCAATTAACTTTGCGAAGAAAAGGCTAAAATTCGGTACTTGTGATAAGCATTCGGTTTAACTTCTGTTTAATGAAATAGCGAAAAAAAATACGTTGTTTTTATCACGAGTTTTTCTTATTTCTTATCGCAGATGGAACACGTCCGGAAAAGATTATTACAGCTCAAACTACGGAGCTCGTTTCATTCTATCCTTTCTCGTAAAGTCGTTCGGCCCGGACGATAGAATTTCGTCGATGATGTTTGGCGACGGTCTGAAAGTTATTATCCACGACCGGTACACGTATCCGGGCCCGACGGCTACGGAGTTTGTCGCAGCCACCGGTCACGAAACGATCGCCCGTCTTTACGGCCGATATTTGACATCGAGCGTCGAAGTTTTGAGGATGCAGCCCCGTGAGCGGGACTGCTATCGGTCGCTGTCCGCCACCGACTTCTACAGAGCCGACAATTGCTACGCTAAATGTCGCGAGAAAGCTTTTCTTCGGCTCTGCGGCTGTCTGCCTTTCTACTCGTCCGAGATCGACAATGGCCAAACGGTATGCAATTTTTCGCATATATCCTGCCTGGCACGGGTCAAGCAAAAGGCTTACTCTCTCACATTGAGAGATCCGTTGTGCAACTGTCTGCCTGACTGCGAGAACACGGTCTATTCTCTGGTCACGACATCGTTGCCCTTCAATGCTCCGCAATTCAATCCGTCCCAGTTTTAGTAAGTCCATAAGAATTTCCTGAAATTTCGAGAAGATAATTACACAATTTTGTAGTGTGTGTGAATCTACTATTTATCACAGCAGGCACGCCAGAAATCTGACAAACGCGACGGCTATACACATCACGTATTCGGAACAATCGTCGATGCTACAGCGACGTGAACTTGTTCTTTCGTGGATCAACCTTGTATGTGAGTAGAGAAATTTATGCGAGGAACATTTTTTTCAGGAATTTCGGATAAGATGCGATAATTTTTTTTTTTCTCGTAATTTATCAAGGAAAAACGATACTGAGTAATCAATGCTGTTTGGCAAAATTAAGTATTTTTTCACGCAAATGCATCGTTACTATGAAATTTATCATTGCAAGATGGTTATTTAGAAAAATGTTTTATTTATCAGAAACTCGAGCAGGTTGTTACATCGGTAACTATTTGATTTCAGCTTCGCTGGGGGGAGTTTTCAGTCTCTTTCTCGGCTGCAGCTTCATCTCGATAATCGAGATTGTTTATTTCTTTTTCATAAATCTTATATGGAAATTAAGGAGCAACCAGCGCACAAGACGAAACACCTTTGGAACCACCTGACTCATGAAAAGTTAGCCTTTTTTCATTTAAAAAGTAGAAATACCGCTGTCCCAACGGATCATAACTATACATGTCGAAGTCATCGTGAAATCAACACCGATGCACTATCGCGATATGGAACAATAATGTATGAAATAATAAACTATATAATACAATTAATCCTACCGTATTTCTAGTACGAACCAAATTAAATGACTACAAAAATTATTCCTCCTCTGACTCGGAATCCTCATCGAGATTCGAGTCTTCTTCTTCGACGCCCTCCTCTTCATCATCGGACTCTTCGCACTCATCGTTTGCAGCTTTTTCCTGCTTCGATGACTTCTTCAATTCTTTCTCGCTCGGTGCATCGTCGTCGTAAATCTTCAAACCAGTCGAATTCTTTTTTGTTGACCCACTTTTCTTTCTCGTATCTAAGCCAATCACTAAGCGATTGCCCCGGACCTCGGGCCATTCGCGTTCCTTACGCACATATTCGCTCGCCAACTGGATACTACCCAATTTCAATAGGGCTTTCCTGCAAGTAAAAGAACTCGTGTGATTTTAATCTATATATGTTTAGATACGAGTTAATACGAAAGGAAATTTAGCGCGCAATTAAAAAAAACAGAATATACCAAACAATTAAATTTTTCTTTTGCGAGAAAAATATAGCAGTTTTTTAAACGAATTTGTAAATTGTTGTTTCATAAATAACAATGGTAAACAGAAACCACAAATATCTTTGGACCATGTGAAATAGATTTTTCTCAGCACAAAAAGATCAAGCCATAAAACAAAGACTCTGAAAAAAAACTCAACAATAATATTGGTCTTCGTTTGCTTATAAAATCCAGTGTCACTTGATTCAGTATAATCCATACACAAATACAAATACGATTGCTCATCATACCTAGTTTTTTGGCCAGACTTGAGATTGAGCATAACCAAACTTGTGCATCCTGGAAAAGCTTCCCTGATTTCCTGGGCTTTGGTTCCCGGTTTTATATTGGAGATGCAAAGTCTGTTGGAACAAATAAGAACTGTGAGAATTAGCTAAAAATATTATCCCACGAATTCAGTGAGCAACTCAGTGCAGACTTACGTTCTGGTGACCTTGACCTCTGCCTTAGGTTTCGGTATTCTCATCTTCTTTTCCTTCTTTTTTTTTTCTTCCTCTGGCTTGATCCTTGGTGGACAAGCGATTATGTGCTTACCATCGATAACAAGTTTCTTTATGGATTTCAGATTCTTAATTTTTTCCTCGACATTTGCGAAAGTTACATGACAATATCTAGAGGATTGTCTTGGCAACTTGACCTTCACATCACCCAGGAATAATTGCTCTATTTCAGTCGCATTTTTAATAGTGTGCGGTAGTCGGACGTACAGAGTTTTCGACAGATGTTCGTCTATTTCTCGCGGTGTGCGGATTTTCATATTGTTCGCTGGTGACAAAAAAAAATGTTAGGTTGTCAGCAACACAAAGAAGAAACAAACGGTTTTCTCAATGTCGAAGTGTAAACTCCAGGAGAAAAAAAATACACAGCATTCTGTGTTTACAAAGTATGGATATTGTGTTTGTTGCTCGGCAGTTATCGATTCACATAGATTCCTTAAGGATATCGGTTAATCTCACCTTGTTCGATGTCGTTTCGCTAAAGACAATAATTATTGTACAAAGAAATGAAAGCGTTGAATGAAAAATCGATAAAAATTCAACTTAATGTAACCACGTGCGAACTTAACTCTCGCTCAAACACTAATAACCGTACAAGCGACTGTTCTGCTCAATTCGAGACTGGATTGCGGTAATGTTTCGAAGCTTTAATCTTATACGAATTGAATCAACGAGCGATCTTAAAGTTTATCATCTATGGTAATTCGCGTTGTCGCAGATATCAATTGTTTCGGCAATCGAAATTAAATTTCGTAACGAGCTCAGCTAAACAACACGTGTATCTCAACAATAAACTGACCTTAGCGGGCATTAGAATTTCATTTAACATACTGCGAATATAACTTGCTCGACGCTGATCATCAGCGAAAAATTTCTACCACACCGACGCTCCCTGAGCGTCCGCTATACCGACTGACTTTGCCCGAATATAAATGGCGGCACGGTAGCCAGATCGTGGCTGAAACTTGCCCCCACTCTAGCGTCGCGCGCGCTTTGCACAAGCGCGCGCGATGCTAGAGTGGGGGCAAGCTTTACCCCACGGTCTGGCTACACTGGCTCGCGGTCAGTAACACCAGTGTTTGTTTGGAAGCTCTGATTTTACACGACAAAAACAATTTCTATCAGTGTGTATGAATTAAATAATCGTCGACTCGAGTGATGCTGTTGACATAGCGAATGAACGTACCAAACACAAGACAATGTTGATCTACGACGTTCTGCACAAGGAAAAAGTCTATCAGAGCGTAGCGAACGAGTTGCGAACTTTGGGGGTTAAGCATCGTTTGAAGAAAAATGCAGTAAAGACGGACAAGTCTGACAGAAATCGTAACAGCCATAGGAAAATCTTCAAAGTTCCATTGTCATATCAACCGCTCGATGTCGTGAGCTTGTCGTCCGGAGCGATAGTTCACGTGCCAGTTTTCGTCTGTCAGGCGGCCGGGTATCTCGACAAGTTTACGAATCAGGAGGGTCTGTTCAGAAAAGCTGGTTCGCATATTCGACAGAAGGAACTCATAGCTCGCATCGACAGTGGGGGAACCCTTGGCGATAAGAATCACGCTATCGACGTCGCCAATTGTCTGAAAACTTTTTTTCGTGATCTTCCCGAACCGCTTATTCCGTACGGCTATCATGACCTGTTCGTGCGATGTCTCATGCTTCGCAATCGCAGGGTCGACGCTCTCCTGCTCGCCTGCCTTCTCCTTCCTCCTCATCATCTGAACACGCTCGCATTTTTAATGGGTTTTCTGCAGAGAGTTTCGCTCTACGAGAGCCAGAATAAAATGGGCGTTGACAATCTGGCTAAAGTCATCGGACCTAATGTTATGCCGCTACAGGCAACTACCATGTCAGCCGTGCAGTCTAGGCTCGAAGCTCATTTAGTCATTGTCAAGGTAAAGAGGCACAGCATAGTATGAAGAGCCAACTTCCGTTTATGGTAACAATTTTCTGTGTAAATTAAAGTTGTGGCACTGCTTACAGATTTTGATAGAGAATGCTGAAAGCATCGGCGTTCTGCCCGAGCACATTTCTGAAACCATTTCCGCCGAACTTGTCGGCAGTGTGGAGACCGAATTGGACCATTCCGATACTTCCTTGCGCCCCAGAGGCAAAAAGAAGAAGCATCGAAGCGGCAGTCTTACAAGTAAGTTGCTGCTGTTGCAAAGATCGTCTAAAAACGATTTGAATGTGACTTTCTTATTTAATTTTGCCTGTATAATATCTATTATTAAAAGCTTTAAACTGAGAATTCTGAGGCAATTAAATTCAGAAACAAGCAATAATCTACATTGCTTGTACTATCTACTGCATCATCATCTTCCATCTCTTTTAATAGGTGACAAAATTTGTCGATTCTTCACTTCTCACCACTTATCTCATACTTACATGTAATACAAAAAAACTAAAAATACATTGCTTACCTACGTTTTTCTTGCAGGAATGTTCAATGGCCTCAAAAAAATGGTCGGAAAAAGTGGCTCACCGGAGGGTGGACCAATTAATAATCAGTTAGTTCCTTCGAACTTGGATCAGCTGGAGACACCGGCAATAAAAGTCGGTAAAAAACGAAAAGTCGTCGAACCCGCGGGACCGGCAAGCGTTAAAAAAAAGTGAGTATGTCGTACGACTGGCCGATTTTTATTCGCTTCGTATCGTACGTATCGAGTGTTATTGAGTTTTACACATAGCATGATTTGACCTACACACTGTTCACCGTAAGATCCAAAGCACTTTTACAATGCACTTTTTTTGCACTCATTTACCAATGACTTTGCAGACGAGATATATTCGATGCAATGCCCGAACGCACGAGTCACCATGTTCGACCTTTGTTTGCATCTCCAGTTTCTAGCAATCCAAAGTACGTGCGAATGCAGGGTGGTTTTTCTACATTTACTTGTCGTTTTTTCAAGGGCATGTAAAACTCCTTCCGACCGAGCCCGAGTCCGGTGCATGATGCAAACGGTAATCCTTATTCTAAAAGGTGCTGAAACTGGCCTTAAACTGAAATAATTTTTTTTTTAATTCGGCTTCTTTTAAAAACAAAAAAAATTGCAACTATCATTGCCGACCGCGGTATTTCACATGCCCTTGAATCCGAACGCCTCTGTATCCGAAAACCTGGCACACTAATTTAACTATGGTTCTGGAATTATTTCAATATTCACAGCCCTGGTAGAGAGAGGAGCCCGATGCACAAGTCAAAGGTCCGAAAATACCTAACGCACAAGGTGCATTCAGAAATGTAAGAATTAAATTCGCAAGCTTTGCGACGAGGGTTGTTTGGGTACGGGATCGAAATATCGATGACGAGGTTGCTTGTTCCTAATAAAACATGTTTTCTAACGTAGGCGAGTCATGGAAAAGGCCGACAAGTCCAAGAAACTAAGAATGAGCCTCGATCGATTTGTTTCCAGAAGCAAACAGGTATGAGTGCCCATTTTATCCGAGATATTTGCTTGATTAAACAAAACTGGGCAAAGTACCAAGAAATATTTCCCGCACAAAGTATCCTAAGAACTGTTTAGTACTGCTAAGTAAGAGCGTCCGGTGTTGTCTCTTCTCGTTAAAAAATATATATTGTTCAAAATTAAAATACTTATTGAAAAGTTTAGACAGATAATAATATTATTAATAGAAATAGAATGCCAAGCTACTCATCGAATATTGGTGCTGCGACCACATATGCGAAAAAGTACTTGTACTTTATGTTTGAGATGGCAAAAAAATTGTTTGAAATAACGCCCAGCTCTGTAATGCAATATTAAATAGAACACCAGTTCTATTATCACAATTATTAACAAATACATTATAATATAATAATGTCTTCATTATTTATAACATTCGCACGCATTTTAGAAGGTCGCCAACATCGAAGAGGATGCCGAAAGATCGTGCAACGAGCCATACAGTCCGTGCATCGAGAGACGCTGGAGTTCAGCGAGCAGTTCGTCGGCAACGAAAAAGAAGCGAGAAACTCAAGCCGATAATCCCTCATCCGTTGCGTCACCATTGATAAGAAAAGCAACGACTCTCGTAAACTTTCGCGACGATTACGACCGCATCTTCATGGACGCCGACGTGAATCTATCCGACGAGTGTGGAGATCCGAGTTCGCAAGCTCAAAGAAAATCGTCGGATAACGACGACCGACCGACGAAACGGAGTCGTACGAGCACGTGCAGGCGATCTCTGGACGCAACACTGTTGCCGAATATAACGAGCGAGTACACGACGAACTTCACTCCTAAACACGAAAAAAATCTTAGATCATCGAGCCGACGAAGGTCTCCCCACGAATTCCACAGATCCGCCGAAGATTCGGGTTTCGCCAACGATCAAGATTCGGATTTGGCGATCGCACTGAATAACGCACCTTGCGAGGAGTACGTCAGAATACCAAAGAGCGAATACGAAGAGATAAAGAGCAGAGTATCGGCGATCGAGTCGCGAATATCGCAGGAGTTCTGTTGCGTCGCAGGTGAAACTGATGCGAACGCCGTCTCAAATTCCGTGAGCAGCGTCCAGAGCGAGTACGAGAAGACGTTAGGCGAGGCGAGTATCGGAAGCACTCTGACCGCGGATCACTTGGCCAAGAGGCTTAGCAAAGAATTGAAGATCCGCCGTTCGGGCGAGCACAAAATCATAAGATCGCCGAGCGCCCGAAAGATCGGAATCTTGCGAAGGCGGTCGCAGGACAAACCGTCCAGTAAACGAGTGCACCGAACCGCCTCCTGGCACATTTCTCAGCCAAGCGACATAGAAAACAACTCCAAAGCGACGAGCCAGCCGAACAACGTTTACGCCTCGCCAAAGCGCGGGCCAAGTCGACCGCCCGACTATTACGATTCGATCTGCAGCGACGACACGAACGCGAGATTGAATTATCTCCAGGAACAACTGCACACTCTCATAACTCACACTGCCGAGCACACGCGCGGCTCCTTCAGCGACGACGACGGTGGCGCAGCCGACGATGACGTCTTCGAGCCGCCGAACAAACTCACGCCCCACGTTCGTCGCGCCTCGTCCTTCCACGGCGACGAGTTCATCGACAATTCGCAGTACTTCAACAATCGCGTCAAAGAATTGAAGAAAACCAACAGTCAGCAGAACGTAACGGTGAACGAGATCGCCAACGAGAGCGCGACGCCTAACGCGCGAGGGCAGAAGACGATCTCGTGGAAGGACGCAGCGGGCTACTTCAAGCTTGAAGGAGGCCAAAAATTCAACTCCCCGGTGCCGCAGACCGGTCGCGCTTCCATAGCGAAGCTTCGAACTCAGAACGCCGGCATGGTACTCGCGAAAGCCAAGTTGTTCGACGAGAACACTTGCAAGATCTCGAACGACGCTGCGATCGAGAGAAAGCATCAGAGCTCGTACGAGCGAATCGATGGTCAAGAGGCAAAGATTCCGAAGGCGCGGGACATTAAAAATGTCGAGCTGGACGCATTATCGCCGAGAAAATCATCACTGGGACGTCGAAAAAATTGCAAGAGCCCGAAAAACAATAACGCGAGATTGAGATTGGCCTCGTCGCCGAACTACTCGCCGCTGATAAAAATGGAACTGACGATCGTCCCACCGCAAACGTCGAGGCAAACGACGGAGAAGCGAATCCACAATCGTCGGGTTTCGCAAAAGTTTGACCAGGAAAATCGAGAAATTTCTCGGAACAATGCGAAGGCCAATATAAAGATCAAGGACGATCGGTTTATCGAGTGCGATTCGAACTCGAGCTCGCACACGAAGGAGAGCAAAATGTCGAGATCGCCGACCGTTCAACACGCCTTCGCCGTTAATACGAATTTGCAGGAGACGAATATTAATATCTACAATCATGATATGCCGATCAGTGCCAATTGCAAGACGCCGCACATAAAGAGACCGCTCGCCGTGAAAACCCCGAAAAGCGCGAGATCGCTTGCTCGCAGACCCGCAGTCGACACGCGAAGAACTCCCATGAAGGCAGTTCCGACGCTGGGAACACCGCGACGGCAGAGTCCGCGAGTCGTTCTAAAATCCAGACAACTGAGCAAACCCCTAAATTAATAGACATGCCTCAGTGGGAAGGTCTGGAGTGAGTACCGAAGTGCCATGTTTGTCGTAGAATTATAATTAAACAAATAGTCTCGATCCCTGAGAAAATATTTTCCGTCTGCATGGCCAAAGACGGAAAATATTTCCATTCGCGGAAGAGCGATTCGGCGAAACGAAAACATCGCGTTGATGCTTCGACTCTTCGAATTCAGCTCGTAACAAAAATTTGGGATAAAAAAATCGATTAGAATATACGCGGATGCGAGATATATCTTATTTGTAATATAATATTTTCTCATACGATATTATAGCGCGATCGACTTTTTTTTACTCTTCTGCGATCGAGTGAAGTCTTCTGCGAAGATGATCTCCGTAAGATTTTGCACGTTTCTTCTTTTATGTCGTACTTCGTTTGACTTTGAACATCCCCTTTGTTTCATACAATCAACTCTCATTACTTCGACGCAAAATCGACAAGAATGATAACATCGATGGTTGTTCCCGCGTAAAGTCTAATGTACTCTTTTTGTGTTTTTTTTTTTTTATACATCAATAATTTTAACGTATATAACGATTTTAACGTATAATGTGGCAGGGAGAAATGTAAGAACACTTAATATCACATATTCGGTGTGTGTAATCTTTACGTAATAAATTATACATTACTTTTTTTTTTGCTTTTTCTGTAATCACATCAATTGTACTTTCTCCTTGTACTCGCAATAAATAATATGACTACATTTAAAATAAAGCATGAGAGTTCCAACTCTCATAGGATTCAGTCTTAAAATGGAGGTCAGACTAATAGCTTTGTGCTTGCGAAATAAGAGAAATATCGCTGTGGCAACAGTTTCTTTCGTTATGCCGAGTCGGACGACCCAAAATCTGTACAATTGGGACAAACGTTTTGGATTCTGAAAAAAAAAAAAATAATAATTACATCACTTGTATTTTCGATTTAGATTTTTCCAATGAAACGTTACCTGTAAAACCTTGGAGTAGCTCCGGCATGGACGGGATTTCTCTGCCTTCGCCACACCGAGTGTTTTGGATTCGTAACGTCCATCAAAACCTCGCAGCAGGCGCGTGAAACAACAGCGCGATATCCCATTCTCTTGAAGAGCTCCTCCCGACTACGAAGCAAGGCTGAGAACGACCACACGTAATCGGGTGCAAGCAGCAATGCCGCACGATTGTCCTCGTCGTCCTCCTCCATGTCATGAGCTAAATATCTTGAAAACAAAATGTCGCCCGTTACCACAACGAATAAAGGGTAATGGAAAGAGTGAAGAGAGCAGAGGTCATTCGGGTCGCGAGTGCGTAAATAACCGCCACGTGCTTACAGTGCAACGAAGAAGTTGAAGCACGTGTATTCCTCAGGGAGATACGACGCCCTGAGAAAATACATGAATACCATGGCGATCAGATATTTATCCGCTAACTTGTGACATCGGTCGTATTTCAAAAAATCTTGGAGGTCCTCGTCTAAAAAAAAATGTACAGAACCGTGCATATTCGAGGGACTGTCGAAAGGTCAAGTATCAATATATTGAAAAAAATATTGAGATCTCTGGGCAGGTTGTGATGTACCGATTATTTTGAAGAAGCACTCGACGTTCCACTGCTTTATGGAAATTCTCCGTCGTTCTGCGAGAGCTTTCGAGCAGTCGGCCCTGTCTTTTCGCTCCCTTATATCTCCCATCCTTGGATCTAAATTCGTGTTTCTTTAGGCCGTAAAGGGGTTTTATCACTTGGCAAATAATCGCGCGTGCTAACGGCAAAAGCAAATACGAGTACAAGTGTTACACTCGTAACCAATGAGATCGCACCGCATATACGTTTACGATGAAATTTAAAACGGTGAAGAGAAAAAAATTGCGCGCGACCTTTTTACGGCAGAATTAGACGATAGTTTCGCGTCGTTTGGACCAGCTTAAGTAATCGAAACGGATTAATCGTCGGACGAACAAATTGGATAAATGCTCGCGAAAAATTTCGTCGCCAAATTTATTAACACGTGGGCCGTTATACGCAGACGAACACGCGGACCAATCGCGTCTCGGGTATAGACGATGTGAAGATAAAGTTTCGGATCGCTGCCGAACTGTGAACACGTACGTGTCCCACGGTAGTTTCTCGAATCACCGTCCGATAACGCGACAGAACTGTCAGCGCTTTTGATCTCAGATGTCGAAACGTTATCGCAGAGTGCCCTAGGTTGATAATAATAAGAGAAAGTATACATTGTTTATCCGCGTTGAAGCCTCCGTTGTTCGGAAGTAAAGATGAGGGCCGCTGGAATAATGCTCATCAGTGTCGCGCTTACGTGCGCCGTTATAAGCAACGCTTATTATCAGAAGAAACAATTCTATCCTTCCGTCGTCTACATAACCAAGTCGAATCCCAGTATGGCTGTGAGTTATTTTTTACCCTTTTTACCGTCAAATGTTCACTCACCGAGTGCTCTGCATTTTTCGTCGATCGCGAGAACATCGAATTCAACGGTTTTTTTTATTTAACCAAGGTCTTTTAATTCTAACCTCGGTTATTGTTTGTTTGGGTTTTTTTTTAGGTGATGTACGTGCAGGGATTGATAATCGTCTTTATGACCAATGCAGTACTGAGAAAAATATTCTTTGGTAACCTGCGCGCGGCTGAGCTAGAAGTGAGTGTTCCAGTCCAAATATTTTGTGAGTCAAGAACTGCGGGAAATGCTAAACGCCATTTTCTTGCAGCATCTGGTCGAGAAAGCTTGGTACGCCATTACCGAAACCTGCCTTGCATTCACCGTGTTCAGAGACGACTTTAGTCCAAAATTCATAGCTCTGTTCACTCTACTGCTGTTCCTCAAATCGTTTCACTGGCTGGCCGAGGATCGAGTGGATTATGTAAGAAACAGTAAAAATTGAAACTTTTGATAAATAGTGGTTTTCAAATTCATCTCATAATTTTTATTATTTTATTTATTCATTGGACAAGCCTTCGCACATTTATAATTTAATATTTATCATTATTTACTGAAATATAGCATATTTGACTTTTTTTTTTTTTTTTTTTTTTTTCAGATGGAAAGAAGTCCTATGATTACATGGCTCTTTCATCTGAGAGTCAGTTCGCTTCTGGCTCTGCTTGGACTGATAAACCTGAATATGATCCAATACGCATACAATTCGACTCAGGCCAAGGGAGCATCTGTACAACTGGTCTTTGGATTCGAATATGCAATACTGTTGACTGTGGTGTTGAATATAATCATTAAATACATGCTCCATACAGCGGATCTACAGAGTGAAGGTCCCTGGGAAAACAAGCCTGTGTTCTTGCTGTATACGGAACTTGTTATAGGATTTTTCAAGGTACCATAAAATTTATTAACTCACAAAAGAAATAGTACAGAGTTTCGTCTGATAAAAAATCATAGCAACAAATTTATTGAAGAGACCATTAAAAAAATATGCATTGGCCATGAATTTTATAATAATTAAAAGTACAATAATGTCCACATATGTCAAGATTTTAAGAATGCTACGTTTGTAGATTTTTTTGTATGTTTTTTAGATTAGAACTCGAATACTCAAACAAACAGAATTTTTTTTCAATAAGGCTGAACAATATACTTTCAGGTAATTCTGTACGTGTCCTTCGTAGCAATTATGGTCAAGTTATATACTTTACCATTATTCGCTTTCCGACCGATGTATTACACGATGCGTAATTTCAAAAAAGCCTTCCAAGACATCGTTATGTCGCGGAGGGCGATAAGAAATATGAACACGTATTATCCGGATGCTACACCCGAGGAACTCGCAGCAGCGGATAACGTCTGTATAATATGCAGGTAAATTGAATATTCAACTCTTACGTCCAAATCTACTAGTCCGCAAAATATTCAATGCTTTTAAATAATTGTCCTCGTCACCCGTGAATTATTTAATTTTTGTTTACATTTGTTTTTTCGTTTTACATTGCACTTGTCCTCGTTTGTAAAACGTTAAATGTACATTGAACGAACCAGCTGAATAATCTCAACTCTATTGCAGAGAGGAAATGGTATCGGCGAGTAAAAAGCTACCGTGCAATCACATATTTCACACGGCGTGTCTCCGATCCTGGTTTCAACGTCAACAGACTTGCCCCACCTGCAGGCTAAACATTTTGAGACCGGCGACGGCGAATACGGAACCACGGCCCCAGAATCAACCGCCGGGACCAACGCCCACGCCTCAGGCTCCCCAAGCTGGTGTCAATCAAGATAGTGAGAATTTTTCTTCTATATTAAACAGAGCTCGCGATACCGAACTTGTCCCTAACCGGAGAATTTCATCGGTGAATTATAATTATACACTTTTTAACAGCTCCGTCGCCAGATATCCGGACTGTGGCTGATCTGAGGGCCGCGATAGCTCAAGGCCGTTTATCACCGCCGACCAATATACCATTCTTTGCACCTCCTTTCCCCACTGCGGTGCCCTTACCGCCAGTTCCGACGCCTCCGCCGAATCTCTCCACTCTGAGCGAGGATGAGCTCAGAGCTATGGAGGGAAATCTTCGACAGGCCGTTGAGACGCGAATACAAACTTTGCAAAGGGTTCAACTTTTGTTAGACGCCGCGAACGCTATGATGAATCAATATCAGGCAGCCGCCGCAACAGCCAAGTAAGTGGTACAAAAAAAGACTCAAGTTTTTGTTGCAAGTGATAGCGCAAAAATTTCTTCATTTTCTTATTGAAACTTCATTCTTTATTTAATTTACTCGACGGTTTTTTTTTTTACAATCAGAATGTGATGTACAACAAATCCGAAATATCAGAGCTCCGGAGTAACGAGCCATAAAAATGGGCGCCTCTCTTTTTTTTTATTATTTAGTTTAGCTTTATTAAAAATTACTCTGTTTATCAATCATCTATGATCCAATAAAAAATTGTCACTGCCTCAATTAAATTGTAAATTACATCGTCTAAAATTTTTCATTTTGCTTTCAGCATTCCGATTCCGACCGCGGCAACCGTTATAAACCCACAGACGCCACAGACGGCTAACAAAGAGCCAACGAAAAGCGCAGATCCAGTGACGAAAGTCGTCGATGAGCCGGCGACGCCAAACGCGAGCACGTCGAAAGACGACGAATCCACGAGATCGGGCAGCAACACGGACGAAGCGTTACCATCTACATCGAGGACCGATGAGGAGACGAACGTCGAGCAGGCGGCGCTGAGAAAGCGAAGACTCCAAAAATTCTCTGTGCAACCTGCAGTGGATTAAAAATGAAAGGATCCTTAACAAACCAAACACTAAGCTTTCGTTATGTGATAAAAGTCTATCGAATCGGCAGAACGCTGGAAAACCTATCTCCAAGCTGACCGAACGAGAATAATTAGGTCAGCGCGAACAACTTACGTCGAGAGTCGCTGAAACATGTGAAACGAACGAATTGATAGATTTGGGAAACGAGATAGGTCAAAGGTAACACAATTTTCTTCTTTTTTTTTCCTTTCAGATCTCGAAAATTCTGTGAGCAATTCACAGCTGCGAATGGTAAGGACTAAATCGAGTCTTTCACTATCTTCCCTGTGGAAAAATTCGATACCATCCGATCAGCACAAATTGAACATTCGAATTCCATGTAAATGACATGCTATTTGTTTTTTTATCGTTTCTTAACGATCACCCTTTGCTCGATTATCCAATCACACAATTTCATTAGAACTCTGAGACTTTTTTGTATTTATGAGCCTCGAACTAGAGAATTTCGCGTTCTCTGGTGCTTCTTCCATCGTTCGTTCTACGCGAGATAAAGATTTTACATGTAGATAAAGTACGACAAGGTAATATAATTTTTTTCTCTACGAAGGACACTGAAGGTATCAAGAATTATTGAATCAGCGTTTCAATTCGAGTTTATCGAGCGTTCATCTCGTTTGCGCAGTACCCCGTAAAACAAAGTTCGGCCTTCGAAGCATCATACGCGATGCCATTTTTGTCTCACCAAATACTATCATGGAACCAAATGTTGGATAAAAATATATATTGACCTACTAGAGACAAAAAAACATTTCACCGACTCGTTTAAAAGATACAATCGTTTAACGACGCGCCAAAGATGTAAAGTGTGCTTCAAAGTGTTGGCTTAACGAACAGTATTTTCGTGAATGTAATTGTTCCCCTGGAAAAAAAAACAATTGGAAATCCATTAAAACGTTTTGATTGTTTGCTGACCCAGGGACGATTTAGGATGCGCCAAAAAAAAAGATAACTCAAAGTTTGACTTCAGAAAAGATTTCTTCATCGGTTGAATTCCACTAAATCGGGACGGCACGATTAAGGGTTTTATGTTACACTATCATAGATGTGTGGCTGTAAAATAGGAATTCCACTTAACAATCACCATGTGTAATAAACCTATTTGTCTATTTAAATTGCATTGTCTCGAGTAATCGGGAATTATTGTGTAATTGTCCTGCGCAGAAAAAAAAGCTGTTTGATACGAAGTGCTTGTCGATCTCGAGTTCAATTAATTGTCAACATTTTTATATCATTCAGCTAATTTTAGATTCCATGCGTTTTCGAGTTGCTTTTTTTATTTCTGTATCTTAGATATCTGCAAGTTTCGATAGTTCAGATTTAAGGATGAGTGAAATACCACGGTCGGTAATGAAAACTGTAATACTCTCTCGCGAGTGTGCCGAAGCTTCGGTGTGTTATGTAAATCGTTTTTCAGTGCACTTATTAGTTATTTAGTGGAATTCCATTTCTTTTAGAAGCCTTTTGCGTAAATTAAAAATTTCGACGATTCAAAAAAATAGATCGCAAAGCATTGACGATCTAGGGAGTTTCAGCCGCTTGCATCCGATGGGCCAAACAGCGACCAGTAGAAATCCAACATGGCGAATCATCTCGCTCAGAAAATTGGCGATAACTTGACGAGAAAATGTTCCTATTTCACGCGAGGTGATGTCCTACGGCCGCATTTATTATTAGAACGAAGGAAACAACGGTATGGAATTCTTCGGCAGGCATAGAAAAAAAAATGCGTGCCACGTATATTCACAATACTGCACGGAACTCTCGAGGAATTCGCGACATTTAATCCGTCACATTTTCCATTGCATGCGATCACGTGTCTGGCGAGTTCGTCTTTAAATTCGTCCAGGAGTTCTCCGCTCGTGATACATTTTTTTTATCCTTACAATATCCTCATAACTACGTATCGATACTCGAACTCGGGTTCACGGCGAGTCGAACAAAGATGGCCTTGCATTGAGATAATTACAATGACGTGTACACACGCAGGATATAGCAGATAGAAAAAAACTATGCCCGCGAATATTCCCGGCTAACGAACTCTCCTCGAACGAATATTTCACACGATTACAGAATAAATTATAAGACAAGAATGGAAAGTACATTCTATAGCGCTTTGCCTACCCGCGTGGGGGATCAAGCCGGGCAAGTGGCGATCTTGATTAGCGACCGTCTCCCTACGTCTATTGATCGAACGCAAAGATATAATTATCCCTATTTTTTTTCGTGCCTGTATCAAACGATCATCGTGTCGCAGCGTCCATCGGGAATGTTTCATGCGACTGTGTTGAAGAATAAATGACAATCTCTCACGGTCCGTATCGATAACCACGCCTCGCGAGGAGATCCACAAAATCGTCGATAGGACGCACACGGAAAGAGAACGGAAGGCGAAATAGATCGCCCTCCGCGAAACGAGATAATCTTTCAAACAGCGCGGGCACATCCGTGACTCGGGCCCGGTGGACCCCGTGGCGCGTTGTTGTGATCTAACATGGCGGAATGTAGTGTTGTGGCTGTCCAGTGTCTACGTCAATTTTAGCGTAAATATCAAGAGCACAGACGGACGTGGGAATAACGATGCTTGGCATTGGGGAATCATCGGTAACTCGTGGAAAGTAGTTCGATACCTCGAAGCTCTTCGTCTCTCGCCGAAGAACAGAAGATTAACGTCCGGTTGCCGTGTGTCCCGCGATACCGCTCGGTGAATCCGTACACAGCGGTGCTGTAAAGGTCTTTGCGGGGGGATCCCGACCGGGTTGAGTTTCCGTCGTCGTCGTCGAGTTATCGCCATTCTAACACGTCGATAACTCGCGATAACTCTAATTAAAACTTTTTTATCGTCGTTTTGACAACAATATAAAGTTATTTAGAGTTAACTGAACGGAGTTTCCCGCGCGCCCAAAACCTAGGACTCCGCCACAAACTATAAATTTCGGGCTTATGCAACGAGCGCATAAACATAACTCGCCGTAAACAATATACACCGAACTCATATACGTGCCAATATTCGGTGTTTCGGAACGATTTCACATCCGCTTCTCCTCTCCCCTTTACCTTCGGGTATAACAATAAAAATTAAAAGAAAAGAAAAAAAAAATAACAACGAGACACGGACGAATCAATTCGTCAGGTGAACCGTCCTCTCGCCGAATCGAGGTACCGTTAACCGGAGGGAACGAGATCTCTCGCACGAACGCAACTTCTACCACGGGCTAATAAATGTTGAAGTTTTTTTCTTTCTTTTTTTTTTTTCGTTCGCATCTCTTCTTCCCGCGACGTTAACGACGTACCTGGCAGCGTCGGATCCCAACACGCGGATACACTGCTGTCGTTTCGGAGTGCATAATTCTCGTGCCAGTTTGTAACGAAAACGACGAGAAAAAAAAAAAATTGCGAGGAAAATCCCACGTTCGTCAGGAGGGACACGAGAGTCAATGATAAACGTTCGCCGTGGCTCGCTGCATCCACGAATCCTCAGGCCTTGTAACTGTCGTCAAGATGCGGTACGAACGATCCTCAAAGTGACACAGTATCGGTGATAGACGAATAGAGAGGATAGTTTTATTTGTTCTTATATCCAATATATTGAGAACATGCGAGCTTCGAACTATATGTTAATACTGAAGATTTTTAAGCGCTCCTCTGATCCGTAGCAAACGTGCGGCGCCGTTAAAGGGGGGTTTAAAAAAAGTGATTTCGGGTGCGCCGAAACCTTTGCGAAGGACCGGATGGAATTGTGATCCGAGTTAATTGTCCTTGTAGGCACGTAGGTCTGTCCTTAGAACGCAGAAATACTTTGAGATATCGAGTGAAAACTTAGACTAAAATTTCTTTGACTCAGATACGCATATATATATATATATACATATATGTACGTATATATAATTTAAAAAACGAGTTTGAAGTGATGCGAGTTAGTCGTCGATAGGGAAAAAATTACCAGAGGCGCGACTTATTCTCTCACAACATGACGGACACGCGGAGAAGAGTTAAGCTGTACGCTTTGAACGCCGATCGACAGTGGGATGATCGTGGCACCGGACACGTATCCTCGTCGTACGTCGATCGACTCAAGGGAATATCCCTGCTTGTCAGAGCCGAGAGCGACGGATCGCTTCTGCTGGAGAGCAAGATTCAGGCGGATACGGCATACCAGAAACAACAGGTTCGTAAATACATTTTATATAATCTTCGTTCATGAATAATAATGTTGTTCTCGAGTCGCATGAAAGGCAGAAAAAATTTGGTATTTTTCTTAATCCATTTTTTATTTCTTCACTCTTGGTATATAATACATTATTAATCTCATGCGTTAATGTCATTTGTCGAATCACGAACGTGTTTGTTTTATAAAAATGTTCTTGCACGGTTAGCAATGCTGAGAGCAAAGGGGTTAAGAATGCTCCGTCTCCGACCTTGATAGCGACTTGAAAAGAAAGATCCATTTAACGTATTGTTATCGATGCATTTCTCATTGACAACTTAATGTGTAATAAATCCTAAGTATTAGCTTATTGGAATTATAAAATGCTGAATCTAGTCGTTTGTTTTTTTGCTCAATAATTAGGTTTCGGTTAGTGATGATGGTGAAAGCTACGAAGTTGAGGATACTTTTTCTTTGTCGTTGATAATTCGTCGTTCTTTTTTCTTTCTTTTTTTTTTTTTTTTCAAACATAAATTACGAGACCATTGACGATGTGACTGCGAATTTTTGTACAAAAGATTTGGGGCAATCATTTTGGAGCAAAAAGTTATCGTTGCACGGTTGGTAATGCAGAGAGCAGTGGTTTTAAGGATGCTCTTTCTGTGACTTTGATGCTTCGCAAACATGTTCGCTGGTTCTTTTTGTTTTCCATTAAAAACTGTCTTACCGTTCACGATGTGACTGTAAAATTTAAAGGTTAAATTGTCAAAGCTTCAGAAATGTCGCATAGGAAACAACAGGTTAAGAAAATTTACATAACCTTTATTCTTCAAATATGTTTTTAAGTTTCACGAAATGCCAAAAGAAAAGTTTTATTTTGTACTCGTTTATTTTTTGTGGAAAAGTTTTCGGGCTCATTTTTTCGGAGCAAATATTTTGTTCTTGCACGGTCGATAATGCAGTGAGCAAAGAGTATAAAGATACGCTTTCTTCAACCGCGATAATTCGCAGATTCATGCGTTGATTTTTTAATAAAAATTATGTCACTGTTCGCGATTAAACTGAAATTAAATGCTTCGTTGTCGGGGCTTCGAAATTAACTTTTTTTCCCGAAATAATGTTTTTTTTTTTTTTTTTTTTTCAACAAGTTATTGTGTGATGCATTGGCGACGGTTTTATTCTCACAACTTGAATATAGTTGCTGAGGATGTTTTTTCGATTTAAAGCGATGCAATGAACAGTTTCGCAAACGGAGGAATTCTTCTTGTACCATGGCAGGAACTTGAGTTATTAATTTATTTCTATTCATGTTTTTTTTTTTAATTGCAAAGAAAATTGTCCGAACCACCCAGACATTTCTTACATTTTTTGTGGCAATATTTGTGTGTGTGTGTTTTTTTTTTATTACTGGTTAATCAATGTCGATTTTTTATCGTCTATTTACCGTCTCGTTTGATAACGGAGCCCCTTTTGAATGGTTCATAAACTTTTGTATATAAAAATTACGGTAACAGTATATAAAACTTCGAAGACTGCTTGATATATATTTTAGTGAATTTTTTTGCATCATGTTCTTTTAGCTCAATTTGTAGCATTTTTAGTAACATGATTAATTGTTGATTTCTTACTTGATGTTTTATTTTTCTTTTTTCGTGTTTTTCACGAAAAATTGGTACATCCGTATATTTAGTTGGTAGATTTTTTATGTTGGATCGATAATTATTTTCACATTTACTTGTATTTATTTCTACACTCGTGTATTCATTTTCCACTGAACTCTGGACGATACTATAAATCAAAATTAAAATTGGAAAAAAATGTGACAATCTCTCAAATGAATAATCAATGAATCCATCAATAACAATGATTATTATATTTTTGTATATTTTTTAGCATTGCAGAAACAAGGTGTCCAGAGTACGAATCAATGCAAAGTGCAAATGCAACACCATCCTTAGTTGACATTGTAGAAAAGAAATCCTCAATTCTCCATTGCCTTAAGGAATAGATCATCCAAAATTATAATAAAAATGTGTTTGTTCGCAGGACACCTTGATAGTGTGGTCGGAGGGTGACAATTTCGATTTGGCGCTGAGTTTTCAAGAGAAGGCTGGCTGCGACGAGATATGGGAGAAGATATGCCAGGTACAAGGAAAAGATCCATCGGTGGAGATAACTCAGGATATAGTCGAGGAGTCGGAAGATGAGAGGTTCGACGACATGTCGGATTCGGCACCGCCGATTGAATTGCCGCCGTGCGAGCTCGGCCGTCTCGAGGACATTAACGAGCTGATAGGCAATTGTTTGTCGTCGCCGATGAGAAAGGAGAAATTAGCAATGGCCCTCGAAACTGAAGGATACATAAGAAAGCTCCTCAACCTCTTTCACACGTGCGAGGATCTCGAGAACATCGAAGGATTGCATCATCTGTACGACATATTCAAAAATATTTTCTTACTTAACAAAAACGCTCTTTTCGAGGTGATGTTCAGCGACGACACAATATTCGACGTCGTCGGGTGTCTCGAGTACGAGCCGTCGTTACCACAGCCGAAGAGGCACCGGGAGTACCTTCGTCAATTGGCGAGATTCAAGCAGGCTATCCCAATAACGAACGCCGAATTATTAGCGAAAATTCATCAGACCTATCGCGTCCAGTACATACAGGACGTAGTTCTGCCAACGCCGAGCGTATTCGAGGACAACATGCTCAGTACACTGAGTAGTTTTATATTTTTCAATAAGGTCGAGATAGTAACACTGATACAGGACGACGAGAGGTTTCTAACGGAATTGTTTCGCCAATTGACCGGCGAAACGACGTCGATCAGCAAGAGGCGCGATCTGGTACTGTTCCTCAAGGAATTTTGTAATTTCTCACAGAATCTACAGCCGCAGGGTAAGGAGGCTTTCTACAGAACCCTTACGGCCCTCGGCATACTGCCGGCACTCGAGATAACTCTAGCAATAAACGACGCCCAGACGAAAACTGCGAGCATAGACATACTCACGTACATCGTCGAATATTCGCCAAGTGTCGTTCGGGATTACACGCTGCAGCAGATAAACAACACCGAGCAAGAGCAGATGCTGATAAACGTCGTCGTCGCGCAGCTCGTCGGTGATACGGATCCCGAACTCGGCGGTGCTGTTCAACTCGCCGGTGTTCTGCGCCTTCTTCTCGATCCCGAAAATATGCTCGCTTCGGTCAATAAATCCGAGAAGACTGACTTTCTCAATTACTTCTACAAGAACAGTATCGTGACGCTGATCGAGCCGCTGCTCGCCAATACCGTTGGCGATAAACCCGCGAGAGAAGACTACAGAACCGTACAACTACTGGGGTTGATACTCGAACTTCTGTCATTCTGCGTCGAGCATCATATGTACCAAATTAAAAACTGCATTTTGAACAAGGACCTTCTGAGAAGAATACTAATACTTATGAAATCAACGCACACGTTTCTCGTACTGTGCGCACTGAGGTTTATGAGAAAAATCATAGCGCTAAAGGACGAGTTTTACAACAGATACATCATAAAGGGAAATTTATTCGCCCCCGTTTTCGACGCTTTCGTACGGAACAATGGAAGATACAATTTATTGGACTCAGCGATTCTCGAAATGTTCGAATTTATCAAATTGGTGAGGAAAATAAACTTTTTTATCATTTCTGATGAAAACGATTTTTCGTTACTTTGGTAGTTACTAATTTACGATTTTCGTTTTCTTTGTTTTTAACAGGAAGATATCAAGTCTTTGTGTTCGCACGTCGTGGAAAATTTCTCCAAGGAGTTGGAGGCTATTGATTATGTTCAAACGTTTAAGGCGCTAAAATTGAGGTACGAACAGTATCAAGATAAACTTAAGGATCGTGATAGAGCTACTCTGAGTTTGGAGAGGTATGTTTGCACGACAACCGACATACTCTTATCTGTGTTGTAATTGCGACTCTCGCGTTTTTTTTCCTTCTCCACCAACAAAATTTAGCGCACTATCAGTGAATTGCTTTGATGCAGAATGTCTGCACCAGAAGACTCAAGAGTCGCCACTAAATTAACAACTTTTTTTTTACACAACATCAATAACATCAGTCGAGTAATAATTGGGATTGAAAATGTCTATGCTTCGAATCAGATTCCTGTTTGATTTTTCATGCAATTTTTATCACATTCGTGCATTAACCTAAGATCGATATTTAATTGAAATAAAATTTCGCGTCCATCCGTATGCAAGGAATTTAATTTCCGTCTTGGGTCATTAATTCTGTTATATTAAGATCAATGAATTACTTTGATGCAGGGTGTGTGCACTACGCGAGTGAAAAGTGGTCACAAAATTAACACCATTTTTATTGCACAACTTTAACCAAAGCACTCGAGTAATTGCTCCTATCGTTAATAAAAATTTTTTTACAATTTCTTTGTTTTGGGTTCTGGTTTAATTTTTCATACAATTTTGACCGTATTAGTGCATTAACCTCGGATCGATATTTATTCTAAAAAAAAAAACAAATTAAAATAAAATTAAAACTTACGGCTTGCGCCTGAAATCAACTATCGATTTACTTCTTCACTAACAGCGTACCCTCGATACTAAGGAATAGTCGGTACAGACGAGACCAACGGCAGCTTGACGAGGATGAGGAGATGTGGTTCAACGAGGAAGAGGACTTTGACGAGGGTGAGGCGGTTGTGCCAGGCGCGGCGGCTGATCTCGTGCCACCGGCGTCAGCAAAGAAACAACCGCCCACGCCGAATCCGGCGCCCAATCCGATGCCCGTCGATCCAAAGGGTCAACAACAGACTGTTCTTAATAACAATACTGCCAACAATAATTCGGCAGCGCAACAGCCACAAATAAATAACAGCGCACCGTCGGTAAACACCACCTCAATATCTGCGGGTATAATAGCCAGCTCGACCGACGGCGTTGTGGAAAAAGCGGGAACAACTATATTCAAGAAGGTGAGAAAAGTACTAAAGTGTCTGTAATTTTATTTTCAGACAGATGTACCGTAAGTAATTATTTTTATATTTATTTACTGATGAATTTCTCCTTGACCAATTACCGAAGTGTAAACATATAAATGTCTTCCACTAACTAACACATAACTAAATAAATGAAAGAATAATTCTGTTTTCAACTAATGGATAACAACTCAAACGTTTTTCTCGTGTTACACTTTTTTTTTGTCTTTTGGCATTTTATTTTGAGTTATTATTATCTTTGTTTTGTGTTTATCTTCAATTACACATGGCTGCGATTATTAATTTTATTACGAGGAGTTTGTTTACACTCCATACCTTTTTATAAACATTGGTAGAACGATTTTTGTGCATGGTAGTGCTTAAAGGAAAATAAATCATTTTATTTGTCTGCTTTGTCATGGAGGAAAACTCGATATTTTTTTCAGGGTTTGGTGGACTACGAAGGGGACTCGGACGAAGAGGACGAAGACTCGGAGCTGAGTCCCTCGCCGAAGCGGCAGCGAATGTCATAGTAGACGAACCACAGGACAGCAGCACGTGTGCTGCGATTATCGATCGCCGTTGCCGTTATCCCCCCAATCAGGCCCCCTCGAGTCGATCCAAGATTGTTTTGATCCGTCGTTAAGGAACGATGAATACATCGATCGAAACCGCAAAATGAAGCGAAACCTTTGAGTATCCGCGAGAGGCCAGGTACTTTGAGGGGGGGTGCTTTAAAAAAAAAACAACAACAATTACAACATCAACAACAAACTTAGTGTGCGGTGGACGTTTACACGCCTGTCTGTGCTAAACGGTGTACAGTAAATGAAGAAAAGAAACAGGACAAGAATCAACGCGGTACGAAAAAGGACAAAGGGTGCGAAATAAAAGAGGGAACGCGTGGAGAGAAAGAGATTGAGAGAAATAGAAACGTAATAACGAGGGACGATGATAGATTTGTAAAACAAAAAACAAGGAACTTTGAACTTTCTTAAATAAGGTAAATAAGAATTTACACGCTACTGTACGACTATGTTTTGTAAAGAGATAGTAAATTTGAAGGAAAACAGTAGTTTATTCCAGTGGTTTGGAAGGTCCCAACACGATGAATGAAATGTAAATTCCCTCGGAAAAAATCAAACGAGAAATAATACAGGCGAATGAAGGAACAAAGAAAGAAATGCACGAGTACGAACGAGAGCTCCCAGCATGCTGCGAGTATTTAATACTGTCGAGCTATTTCGGAGGAGTCCGTTCGATCTCGATCGTTGCACGAACGTTTACGAAGCATTTCGACACAAACAGTCGCTCACGACCGAGGGAACAATCATCGTTATCACAAATGAAACATTTTTATTTTTTCTTATTCGTGAAACTTAGAAGCACACCCGGAATCATTAAATTCAGCTCCCGAAAAATTCATTATAACATTTAAAAAAAAAAACGAAGTATAAAAGAATTCACAAAGCAACGACTTTGCAGTTCGATGGCGCTCGGTATGCAAACGACACTAAAATTCGAGCGCAGCGGCTTGGCCGTTCGAAATTTGCTCTGCTTCATGAAGTAGCAGACGCAGTCGTTATGGTCGTCGAGACGAACGTTTCGACGATACTTATCCAACAGTTTTTGTTATAATCTGGCTCGCCTTTAATTTTTAACAATTTCTTTTTTTTCGGTCGGACTTTGACACATCGATGAAAACACGAAGGGACGATATCGAACCCTGACGAGTGAGGACAATGCATTTCACGGTCAGCAAACAGATTCTGTAATGTATCCGCGTACTTCTAATAATTCACATTCATCGTGCGATTAGCCATTATCGACAGTTGAAAAAAAATTAATTTGTCCGTTGTGTAACATAACTGAGAATCTCCAGAGGTGAACGTAGCGACTACTTGTAGCGGTCCAATTGCAGACTCGTAATGTTGAATAGTCGGCTAACGCAATTTGTTCGTGAAAACTTCGAGACCCTTAGCCGAGCCATCATTTACCGATAATTCCACATTCCGACTCTGCTTCACGATGGTCGCTTCGTTCCTCGCTAGCGATCGATCGTAATTATTATTAATATTAAAATGATTTTATTCTCGGCCTTCCCGTAGGTTTCATCGTTGCATCCAACAGCGTAGCCGTTTCTTTTTTTATTCCCGTATCGAACACATAAATATAAAATCATCGATAAAACGATCATCTGACGTAAACTAATGTACAGATTTGTAATGGCATTTCTACTCGTAAGATTATCTTAAATCGCAGCCGTCGACGAAGAAAAATACAAAAATGCAACAGATCTGTTTTTTTTGCTGACCGTGATCGTTTAACCGCGACTAAAGCAAAGGGAAACAGAGAAAATTAAGAAAAAATCGTCGGAGCTGAAACGAATTTGTACATAAAAAAAAATCGCGCAACTCGGTCTGACCCCAGACAGTGTAACAAAGGCTATCAATTAATTAGTTGCCATGTTAACGCATAATTACCGCCCCCTCCCCCCCTTCACATGTGTTTTACTATATTTACAAGTTATCCGGTAATGAGATGGAAAAAAAAGAAAGAAATCTTAGTACTATTAATGCTAAGGGGCGCTAACGCGGTCGCGAAGAATGTAAGTAAAGAAACACACAACAAATGATTTAAAAGAAAAAAATAATAAGAGAGAGAGAGAGAGAGAGAGAGAGAGAGAGTAAGAAAAGTTTTACCTAAGTGATAATTGAAATTTAAAAAAAAAAAAAAAGATCGAGTGCGAGTTTAGTGTATTCGATTTAATCATCGTACAAAGTGTATCAGGCGTTGTTGCGAATGATCGTTCCCGGATAACAAACGACGCTGCGCGATTAATGCGATTAAAATAATTATTCTCGAAAAAAAAAAAAAAAAAAAAAAAAAAAAAAAAAAATTGAACAGTCCATCATCATCGGCCATAGACGATAAGCTTTTCCGGCCCGACAAAAACAAATCACACACCGCAAAATGCATAATAAATTAATTATAAAGAAAAAATTATGGAGCAAATAAAAATCTTAAATAAATTTATTTTGACGCTTCCCAAGGAACGTTTATTCGAGACAATTCACTGAAATATTGTGTACACAGAAGCGTTTACATCCGTAACGAAACGATCAATCGAAATTTTACAGCCGTTACATCGATATAATATTAATGGAATGGAGGAAATTAACGCAATGTACAATATCAAGTGACATTGATATTAACGCGTTTTACTTTATGTATCATCGTACGGTGTCAGTTTATCATTTATCTTTCCGTTTCCTCCAAAAAAAAAAAAAAAATTAAGACAAATTTTTTATAAAAAAAAAAGAAGAATATCGGTGAATTCCGTGTGAAGTTAAACACAAAAACGAATAGAAAAAAAAATGAAAAAACAGGAAAGAAAAGAAGCGGAGAAGGAATTATTGATTGTGTAAAAGTCGGTAGAGAGAGCATCCAGCGTATAAGCGAATCGGTATATATATATATATATATATATATTTTTATTTCATTTAAGACAGTGTACGTCACACACAATCGTACATAATTTTTTTTCAAACAGACCTACCAGTTCGTTCTTCAAATTTACATAATCAGAGCAGCTTACGTGATTGCTGTTTTTTTTTAATCTTTCGGTAAAAAAAAATGGAAACCTACATCGTGATTTTAATTTAATGAGTGATTGAACGAAGCAAAAAACGTTCGTGTAATGAGTTGTCACAGTTATTACCGTTCGTTTTATACTGAAAAAAAAAAAAAAAAATGCTTATAGCTCTTCTTCTCAATTCAGCAGACGAAGAGTACAGAGCGATATGAATGAGTGTTATACGAATACAAGTGTGTTGTAGAAGTGCGAAGAATATTTAATTAAATAAAATTAAATTTAGACGAATTCACTTGTTGTTTGGAAGAAACAGAAAAAGAAAAATCGTCTATTCCTGCGATCAGCTTGTTTCACGCGATCTATGCGCGAATGAGAAAGGCCATCTCAGTGAAAGGAATGCTCGAACTCTGATATAATGGTCGGACGAAATCGACGAACCAAAAGATAAGCAACTTTCTAGCGCGGACAACACGCGGATCAGCTTTAGGAGCTCCACCGTTAGAGTTGGACTTTCGCAGCCGTGAATGGAAACGGATGGCCGATGCGAAAAGAAACTATTTAATAATGCACGCAATTCGGAACTCGTCTTGTCCGAATGAAAAAAGCTAGGCGCAGGCAAAAATTCTTCGCCGAATTTACCAACTTGATTCAACATTAATTTTACTGTCTCTTACAGTAATTTCTGTTGAACTGAGTTATGAAAAATTGTGTTGAAGTTAACGTCCATTCGTGCTTTAAATTTTCACCGACAGTCATACAATTAAGGATTCTAAAACGCCACGACCGAACAACGGAGATAACAAAGTTCCCTACTTTAGCCAAAAATTTCAAGTCAAATTGTCACGCATCATAAATCCATAACTAATATATCGTTAATTGACGATACAGAAATTGCTATGCAATTTTTCTAAAGATAAAACAGATTATTACTTTCGCCCGATTTCTGTTCACAATCCCATAATGTCAATTGTTCTTGTGCTTATGTTTCTAAGGTTCTATCTGGTTTTCGCGATAGTGTTGACTCGAATAACTATGCAGCCGATTTCGTAACAGATCATTGCAGCATAGAGATTGTTCACGGACGTACGACTTCCGCTTTGAGCCGGGCGGCAAGTGCTTTTCGCACTTGAAGGATCGACGGTTCCGGTATCTGCGAAGCTTCGAAGTCATGATTTCCATGCATGCTGGCTTCTGCAGCGATTTTCGCGGAACCGGGTCTTGTCTTCGTCATCTCCAATTTCTGACTTCGTGCCTGCTTCTTCAGCGCTACCAGCTTGTCACGACGCGCCTTAAGGTAGTCCTCTCGTTTCTTCATCTCTATGAGACTCTCCTGCTGCAGTTACAAATACAAATTCAATAAATACACTCGAAAGCTGAAAAGTAATTGATACAAAGAAAAATATTAAAATTTCATCCACAGCCTAGAGAATGCCAAATGTAATAGGTCACTTCCGGTTAAAAAAAAAAAAACATTTATTTTTTCAATCAGAAGTGACGCATTTCCGGTACAATGTTACATCCGAACGAAAAATCCCATTTTCATTCCGCAAATAACGTATTTCCAATGTGACGTCACTACTGATAGATAAATGAGATTTTTTAATCGAAAATTACGTATTTCCGGTTGTAACATGAGTTTTCATTTGGACAAATAGCTTTACTGAATATATATATATATATATATAGAACATTGATCTGCTTGCCGTAGATTTCATTGGTAGATTTTCCGATGAAGTCTCATTGTCATTTGTGCGCGGTTTATTCTTCATTCGCGGTATCGGTTGCAAAGGAACGAGCTGCTTCAGCTTCGGAATTTGTTCAACTCGAGATTTCAGTGAACTCGAAACGCTCTCGTCCTCGTTTTCTTTAGTTTCCTCTCGTTCCGGCTCGGGTGACGACGTCCTCGACGAGGTCGTCGACGCTTTCAGAGCTTGTTCCAGTAAAACCGTCTCATTTTGATACTGCGAGGCGAGCCGCTCGTGCTCTTCCTCGAAAGCCAAAGCATCCTGCACTCCCGGCCGGTCTTCCTCGGGCTCCTCCATTATTTGTTTCCTGAATAGACGAATAAAGTTGAGCAACTATTTAGAAAAAAATAACTATGATTTTTTATGACCCACGTAGCACGAAATATTTCGGAATGATTTTAGATTAATTTTTTTCGGTAATACCAATTTTTCGGAATATCTCTCGAGTTACGAATGGAATGTCACAATTTTTCGAAATATTCGTGAAACATTGGACAAATATTTCACACAATATTTCGTAAAAATATTTTTCGAGGTCCTCAGAAATATTTCTTTGCCATGTTGGTATCGCTGGTTCGACGAAGTCGAAAGAGAACGACAATCCTACTGCAGCAGTTCTTCCATAACCAATTCGTCGTCTGGCAATCCGTCGCTCTCGCAGGTCAACGAGGCGGGCGTTAATCCGTACTTCTGCTCTATCATGTTGAGCGCTTGCAACTGAAGTTCCAAGTTCTTTTGAATCATCATCCTTTTGAATATTTCGTACTCGTTCGCCGCCCAAATCTGCTCGAAGAGACTCTAAAATTTGTTGTCACACAGTCAGTTTAGATTATTCAATTCGCTTCTTTCGTTTGATCGATTTGATTTCACTGATTTCATTAATTTATTTTATTTCATTGCTTCAATTTAATTATCCACCGTCACCAATAAAAACCCGGTGAAAAAAAAAAATGGCGTAGCAATTCTTTTATACGGAACGATCGATATATCGCGTATAAGGATCGATGTTTTTTTTATTTTACGAAATTTTACGTTGGCAACAGAATTATAATCGATTCGTATGTATTTGCGCGGGCAATTTGAATTTCCTAAGAATTTTTAAATTAATTATTTTGTTTTTTCTTACCTGTTGAAACTGAACGGGCATTTTTGTGTTCTTGTTCACAGTGCAGGCGTGTTCGAACTGCTCGGGTGTTATGCCCATATCCTCCATGTAACAACCGAGAAGCAGGTCAACGAGATTTTTGTACTCCTGATAGACGTCTTTGTATTCTTTGCTGTCTTCCATGTCGGCTTCGAAAACTGAAATAATCAAGCAGACGAAAAAAAATGCACGCGACGATAGGATGAATTTTTGTAAAGGTTAGTACAACAAGGCTATTTCGACTCACTGAGCGACTTCTCTTCGATGAAAGTCAACAGAGGCGAGGACCAGATTGGTCCTTGCAAAAATCCCACCAGCGAGTCAAAAACCCATGCGCTGTCCTCGACTTCGGTCATATTTGAGGCCGCCGGTATTTTACAACGCGATTAAAGTGTCTAAACTCCGATGCGTATTGAACGACTGACGAAACGACGATATCGAATGTCCGAGAAATCAGAATGAAAACCACCACGTAAAGCAGTGTTACCATAGCGACGCTTAGCAAAACAACCCGCTCTCTGCAGTTACAATATGGCTGCCGCAACGCCGTTTGGTAAACAGTTTACTAATCGGACACCAATCTTTATTGCAATTTATTCCAATAACAAACATTGCCCGATCTTATATTGAATTTAATCTCCATCGGAATAGACGCAATAACGTTTTTGGAATAAAATGCTAATCCTTTGTGCAAGCTCGTCGATAGAACAGCCGGTTATTTTGACGCTCGGCCAAACAATAATCTCTCCGCAGTTACAACGTAACTGCTGCAACTTCGTTCTTTACCATTTAAGTAACATTTGAATAAGGTTACTTTCCATTTTTCCGGCCGAAAAAAATCGAAATTTTTTTTTTCAAGATATCGACCTGGAACCTTCGCCATTCGATCCAAGTCATATACTTCCCAACCGATTTCATGCACGAGAAAATTCTAAAAAATTTATTTTCTCGGAAAAATCAATTTTTTCGAAAACCGTATTTTCGTCGAAAAACGGTAAGGGTTCTCCCTTTGCGTCGGAAAAATCTGAAATTTTTTTTTTCAAGGTATCGACCTGGAACCTTCGCCATTCGATTCAGTGTTTCATTCTCGTTCTAAAACGGTATAATTAAAGCTTTTTCCGATAATTTTTAAAATTCGACCTTTTTGGGGTAGGGAATCCCATGTTAAATTTTGCGAAACGACACTTTTAAAAAAAAAATTTCGAGATATCGACTTGAAACCTTCGCCATTCGATCCAAGTCATATACTTCCCAACCGATTTCAGCCACGAGAAAATTCTAAAAAATTTATTTCCTCGAAAAAAACGATTTTTTCGAAAACCGTATTTTCGTCGAAAAACGGTAAGGTTACCCACTTTCCTTTAAGCGAGCTTAAAAATAATAAATGTCACCAAATGCACACATGTTCCTATAACAATAAAACTTTGTGGTTTTTAATTTTAAGTCGTCGATGAAAATAACTATTCGAAGCATTGTTCACGGCAAAGCTTCAACCGGCGTCCGTCGAGTCTCTCCTCTCGTAGCCTCTTTCGGATGAGCGTGTTTTTGCACAGTCTGCCGCTGGCTTATTTTCATTCGTGATTATCGAAGTTCCGTAGAGGAAAAAATTTGTAAAAATGTCGAAGACAGGTACTCGGATGAGGGCTATGAAAAAGATGGTGGAAAAGGTCGATCACTCGAGTAAGATGCGAACGGATATTCCTGCGGGAATGGCCGTGGCTAGTCCACCTCTCGGACCTATGCTCGGACAGGTTAGTCACGCAAAGCCTATCATCGCTGCGAATTTACGTTTGTATACCTCAATAACCGATGCACTGAACTTTTTCATTGATGAACAATTAACAGAGAAACATAAATATTGCAACATTTTGCAAAGACTTTAACGAGAGAACGGCGCATATAAAGGACGGCATACCGATTCCCTGCAGAGTCAAAGTACTATCCGATCGAACCTACGAGCTAGTAATGCATCAACCACCGACTGTGTACTTTATGAAACAAGCCGCTGGCATTCAAAGAGGAAAAATGCCTGGTACGTATTCCACTTTCATAAATTAAATATTCCACAAAAGTTGCAAAGTATTTAAATATTTTGTGAATCGTGTTTTCATGAAAATCGGAACAAAACTCATTTTCTTTCGACGTTCATAAAAAATCCAAAGATGTTCCGAACTGTAAATTCTGTTTGGAAACTCTTAAACCGATGAGATTCGAGGGTACAGAAGATTTTATTACACTTCCACGTAACACATAATTTAGGAATCTTACCGTTGACAGGCAAGGGATGTTCGCTGCTTCTCACACCCTCCTAACATTGTACTTATCAAAACCAAGTGGGCTTTCCATCTTGTATTCTTAGTCACTCATGCTGTACTCCAATTCTTCCTGGGGATTGTCACAATTCAGTGGCTAGTACATAATTCCAAACATTTTTGTTGTGTACAGTTTCTTCCAGTTGCATAACTAATACGGGGACCAGACAGTAGCAGCATACATTAATTTCGAGCCGACATGTTTTTATTTATTGTTTTGTGTAAAAAATATGAATTGCTGAAAAAAAACGGCGGAGATGAAATTCTCGATTGTCTGTAAATTTTATCTGACCATGTTTCTTGTACTGTTTCAGAGGACAAATACGTGGGCAAGATAACGCTGAAACACCTGTACGAAATAGCTAAGATAAAATCCACGGATCCTCCACTGGCACTGACGAGTTTGCAGACAATAACACAAATGCTGGTCGGCGTAGCTCGTCGTTTGGGCATCGAGATCGTAAGGGAACTAGATCCCGTAGAGTACGCCGAATTCCTCGCTGAACGTGCGAAAATCGTCGCTGAACAAAAGAGAATTTTGCAGGAAGCCAAAGAAGCCAAGATGCTTAGAACAACTCAATAAATGCTTTGACGTAAGCATTATACTGTATAGATTGTTTCTGATTATTTAAGATATAATAAACCGTAGATTTTACAGTTAACCCGTGTGAATCTGTGGGACGCCTCATAGAATGTTGCCTGACAGCAGGTAATACGTCCAGCAACCAGTTTTTCGCACAACGAACGGTAATAGTCGTTGAACAGAAGAGAGTTTTGCGGGAATCTAGAGAAGCGGAGATATTTGGAACTCGATAAATCTATCGCATTCCTGAAATATCCTGTATAGATTTTTTTTTATTAAATGATGCGTTTTTACACGTCATAACTTTCACAGTTAACTAATATGAACTCTTTGAGACACCTCATAGAATGTTATGAAGTGTATATAACATCCACGTAACCGACGACAATTAGTGACTTACGCAAAAAATTTTTCGTCGATTTTAGTTTTCCCGCTCGACCAGTTAAAGAGTCCAGTGTTTGGCTGTTCGAATGTACATTGGCAATCCATTGTGCTTAACAAGACGTAGGGTAAATAAGGGAAACAACTCCGATACTATGGAATGGTGTTTATTAATCGCTGAAAGTGACCCTTATAATATAATAATTGGAAAAAAATGTTAAGTTGCAGATATATATTCGTTAGCAATGTGTGATTTTTTCAAGGTATGGTATTCGTGCGCGGTGTCCATACTAAGCCAAAGAATTGTACATGTATATATCTGTATATATATATATTTTTTAAAATTAGGTACTGGATTGGGTCAATTTTTTGGATAAGGATGAATTAGTGTTCCCAGCAATTTGTATCATCTTCATGCTGACTTTGTTTTAAGCTGCCGTCAAATCCAAGTCTCACTTTGCTGTCAAGTCCAGATTTTCAGCACTGTCAAGTCCACGTCTCCCTTAGCTGTCCAGTCTCAGTCTCTCTCTGCTGTCAAGTCGTGGTCTCTCTCCGTTGTCAAGGTCTGGTCTCTCTACTCGTAAGTTCAAGTTTCTCTCGACTGTCACGTCCAGATCTATCTTGTTCTTTCTCTGATATCAAATCCAGTGTTCTCTCTACTCTCAAGTTCTGATTGTTTGTTGATGTCAAATCCAGGTCTTTCTCCTATTTCAGGTCCAGATTTCCGTCCGATGTCACGTCCAAGTCTATTTTCGGTGTCAAGCTCAGTTCTCTCTCCGCTGACGAGTCAAGTTTTCTCTGCGCTGTTGAGTCCAGATCGCTCTTTGCTGTCCAGTCACGGTCCCTCTTCGCTGTCGAGCCCACGTCCTGCGTTGCCAAATCCCTCGCTGCCGTCAAGTCCCAGCCCAGATCCCTCGCTGTCGTCAAGTCCCAGCCCAGATCCCTCGCCGCCGTCAAGTTCCAGTCCAGATCCCTCGCCGCCGTCAAGTTCCAGTCCAGGTCCCTCGCCGCCGTCAAGTTCCAGTCCAGGTCCCTCGCCGCCGTCAAGTTCCAGTCCAAGGTCCCTCGCGATCTCGAAGATGATGTCCAATGTCGTCAAAAATGCATTCCCTCGCCGTCGTAGAGTTGAAACTTTAGTCGAAAAAAAATGTCTCACGGAGCGTCAACATAGACTCGGTATTATCAATGCCAAAGTTCGAGTTAACAGTCGGAAATAGATTTACATGTTATGGTCGAGACTTCCGTGTTGCAGAAGTCCGACGACTGTATCCGATAAATTGATCGTGCTGTTTCCTAACGGCATCGCTCGCGAGTTTACAGTCGTACCATCGATCCCGGATACATCTTCGATTCGCTGCCCAATCTTCATAAAAGTTACAGTATGAAACGACCTTGTAACAAGGAGATGAAGTTTAGTCGTGATCCCGGTGTCGACAAAGCGTCGGTACGGAGCTTTTCGGACGGTACAAACCCGGTTGAAGCAAACAATAAGGAATATCTTCATTCAAAAAAAATCTCTTCCGGAACGGTCTTCAAGGAATCCCCGAGATACATCGTTGAATCGAGTGTACACGCGATCGATCAGAGTATCGCAAAGTTGAAGGCTGGTTTACAGTCAGCGATAGGTAAAATATCAACGTCGAAGATTGGTTCGAGTTTTGTAAAACCCTCTTGCAATATTCGCCTCTTGGGAATAAATATCGTAGGTTTTCTTCAGAAATTTCCCGGTTATGATCGAGACGCAGTGCCGTATCGACGCAAAGTTTATAGCACGCGATTGGTCTAATGTCCAAATAGTTTAAGTCTCGCGAAGAAATCGCAAGTCTCGCGAAGAAATGGTACAAGTCGCGTGAAGAAATAATACAAGTCTGGTGTAAGAATAGTAAAAGTTTCGAAAGTCGTCAGTTCGTCGGTCTTAAAAAAACGTCGGTATGTGTCCCCGTTTGCCGTAAGTACCTCTATCTGGCCATATCCCTTTAAACAATGTGATCTTGCGCCCAAAGTTTTAGATCCGCGATGCAGTTAAAAGTCGATGCCATAGTGAATGATTGATGAGGATAGAAAAATAGTTCATAGTCAGACTAGTCCCTGATGTCCCTGATTCCCGATGATTGAGGAATCTCGACAGTCTTAAGTAGTTCATGATCCATTCCAACGAAGTCCCACGATGTTCCATCCAACGCAGCCGTCCCCTCCCGCGACGTCCCACGTTGCAGTCCAAAAGATCCTCTTCTCCCGATCCAATACCACGAAGTCCTCGTCCGTTCCAAATCCCGCGATACGATCCAGATCATCCTCTTCTACGATGGCTTCTCTCTTCTGCGCTGAAACCTGAAAACCCCCTAAAATTCCCATTCTGCCCATGTATTTTATTTATTTCTTTTTTTTTTTTTTTTTCATTTTTCCATATTTTTCTTTTCTTTTTTCAATATTCTACTTTAGTAACAATTTTTTCTTTTACAATCTATTTTTTGTTCATTTTTTTTCATTTTTTTACTCTACTTTTTTCTCTTTTCAAATATGTTTTTTCTATTATTTTTTTTACTCAAAATTTTTTTTTACTTTTTTTTTCTCAATACCATGTATGCAGAATTTCAATTCAGTATAGATGTGGCACACCTATATGGGAAACTAGTGAAAATCCCGAGTAGGCAATACCGCTTCCTATTACAGCGAGTTTCATGTGAAGTGTGGAAAGATTGATTTTCCGGTAGTCGATGTTTCCCTTGTTTACGGTTTTTGTTTTTTTTTCAAGTTTTACGTAGTAGTTTGCGAAATGTCGGAAATGCATAGCTTCAGCAACGATGATACGCCTTGTCGTTTTCAGTCCGTTAGATTGATCCACCGAAGTCCCACGTTGTAGTCCACGAAGTTCATCACTGCCGATCTTCAAGTCCAGAAAATCCCACGCCGTCAATCTCTAGTCCAAGAAATCCCACGCCGTGAACCGCCACTCAGAAAAGTTCCACATTTTGCCCATCGGTCCAGGGAATCCCATGCTGTCAACCGCCGGTCTGGAAAATCCCACGTTGTCAACCGCTAGTCCAGGAAGTCCCACGTTGTCAACCGCCAGTCTGAGAAATCCCACGTTGTCAGCTGCCAGTCTGAGAAATCCCACGTTGTCCTTGTCAGTCCAGGAAGTCCCACGCAGTCGCTCACCAGTCCGGGTAGTCCCACGCTGTCGGTCACCAGTCCAGGAAGTCCCACGTCGTTGGTCAGCAGTCCAGGAAGTCCCACGCCGTCAGTCACCAGTCCAGGTAGTCCCACGCTGTCGGTCACCAGTCCAAGAAGTCCTACGTTGTCCTCGATCCGGTTGAGGATCCTCTTCTACGATGGCTTCTTTCTTCTGCGTTGATACCCTGTAAACCCCCCCCTCAATACCCTATTCTGCTCATGTATTTTCTTTTTTTTTCTCATGTATCTTTTTTCTTTTCTTTATTTCTAATGTATCTTTTTTCTTTTCTTTATTTCTAATGTATCTTTTTTCTTTTCTTTATTTCTAATGTATCTTTTTTCTTTTCTTTATTTCTAATGTATGTTTTCTCTTTTTTTTTTTATTTCTAATGTATCTTTTTTTTTCGTATCTTCTATATTTTTTTCTAATTTTTTTCAGCTGTATTTTTTTGCGTCTTTTTTTCTTAATATTTTGCTTTTTTTCGATTTTTATTTTGTTTATTTTTTTTTCTTTTCGATTAATAGCATGAATGCAGAAGTGAATTCGGGAGAAGTGTTTTTCAACACCAAAGGATTCGCTAGTAGATTCCGGGATAAGGAATAACGTTCACGCCCATCAGTAATTCACGACTCCACAGAAGCCAGAGAGGCTGTCAGAACCGCAGACAATATCTCGCAGCGATCGGATAGATAAATAATCTGTAACGTGAAGAAAAAAAAAAAAGAGGGAAATAGAACGATAAAAACATTGTTCGATGTCAAAGAAAATAAACCAGACGATTTCGGATCGTCGATATTAAAATGAACGTAAAAAAACTGCACACCTTTTTAAACTGTTGATGGATGCTTTTCGGCTGGAACTCTGCTCGGCGCCAGCGCCGTTGATAGGATGACGATTTATGGATGGATGACGACGATGATTGATGTCTTATCGATTAAATCCAAAAGTAAAGCCCCAGGGCTGATCATCGCTCGGGAGACACATTCAAACCAGGAAACAGACTGAAATCTCGACGACGAACATCGAAGGACTCTCTCTCTCTCTCTCCGTACAGCGAGGGGAATCCCCGCAAAGGCCGAAGAAGTCGCGGACCATTGGAAATCCTGGACTCTGCAACGGGCTCGAGCACCGTCCACCTTGAAGTCGTTTAGACACTCCACGGAATCCGGGAGACGAGCCTGTTCAGACTCCGGCAGAGGACGCTTTGCCCGATTGACGAGAGAGCGTAGATTCCGGTCCCGGTGTTGGCCAACCGAGGAGGAGGAGTTCTACCGTGTCGAAGCTCGATAAACCGTCTGTACCGAAGACCAAACCCGTCTGCGACGCAATTGGGTATTGGAACGCCAGCGTTGAGTTTTTCGTTCGTCGATGAAGATACTTCTTCGAATCGTTCGAGCCGTTTCTCGCTTGATTTGTCTCTAGAACACTCGGTTAAAGGGGATCGTGGGGTCGGGCGATGTTGGGATTAAGGATTGCAAACTCACTCTCTTAGCCGAAGCCGCTCGCTGCTATCGAACGAACGGGATGCTTTTCCCGTCACCGCAAACACCCATCTCCAATATCCGGACGGACTCTTATCGAAAGGGAACGTGTGCGCTTTGTCTCATTCGGGCTCAGTGTCCGCCAATCAGAAACGTGCATATCCTATTGCGGCGCTGCCTCGTACACAACCATGCCAGGCCTCTCGCTCGAGTATTGCTTTGAAAGTTTTACTTCTACCGGTATTGCAGTTGAAGATGGCTAAGGAAATTCACGAAACTCCACCGGCTTTACACGATCGGAAAGCGAATCTTCGGATCTTGAACCTTGCTTCGGCCGCGTCTTCGGCGCCTTTCTTCGTCTCGAAATACGATCGTGTGCGTGTGTAGGAAGACATTGTATACATAACCTTCGCAACTTAAAAACTAATCAAATATGCTCAGGCAGCCGCGCTCGTCTTCGGTTTGGATGCGACCAAAATTTAATGTGCAAACGTCTAGAATATAGTGCGTTCTCGTGAAGCTCGATTTAAACATTAAATAGTGCATACCTTTGCCAAGCCCCGTTGTGTTGGTGTTTTTTTTTTTTTTTTTTTTTTCGTTCGTTTTGCGTTCCATTCTCTTTAAACCGCCACGTTCACCGCGTAGAGTTTGTTTCTAGTCGTGTGATTTGCAAACGTTAAGGGTACCGTGTTTTGTCGTCTAATTACATCGGTGCAGCACCAGTCGTTTCTTCGTGCCAATCATCCGTACGATGATGCTCGGTTCAAGCTTTTTCTTCTTTTTTTTTTTTGCAAGATAGCGAGTCCAAAAATTATCGAGAATTACTGCAGTAAGGACGGCGAAACATATACAGCATGCCTATATCCGATAAAGTTAGCAAATCGCGCAGTAGGTTGCTTTGGCTATTTGTGCACAACAGGTGGAGGACACACGTACTCTGCCGGAAAATTGTGCCAGGAAAGGCATTTTTTTTTTTTTTCGCTTTGCTCTTCTCGTTTTTTTTTTTGCTGACAAAACACTGATTAGAAAACGGTCGAGGAGCGTTCTATATAGCGTACTGAAAGTAGAGAAAATCTTTCGAAAAAGATTATGCGGATAGATAATTAGTAGCCCCCACCCCGGCCCCACCAAAAATAAGTCTTGATTTATTCAGACTGCTATCGGTTACGCGTACAGCCAGTACAAATACCTCGATCAATCGTCAATCGCGTCAGTCAGATATAAATATATACCATACAGAGTAATTCCAAAGTACAGTACATAAAACAAATGAAGACAAAGAAATTAATTAATATAAGGAGAGACAATTCCTCAAGCAGAATGATTGGCGCGTCAATAAGTGTAACAGTATATAACACAGAATACTAAAGTTGCGATTAACTACTAGAATTAATGACGATAAATAGAGAGGTCCGTTGAATATCTAAAATTTCCACAATTTTTTTTTGTTTTTTTGTTCAACTTGTTACGTGATTGATGTGTTTTGTTGGGTTGAAAAATTCACTCACCGAGTCTTTCTCTCTAGAAACAAGCCACTTCTAAGATAGCCCGGAGTTCGTCCGACAAGCGACCTCTCTCGGAGAGGGGATCGAGCTCGTTCATTTTCTTTCTCTCGGTTACATTGATCGAACGGGATGCCGGTTACTCAAACCTCTTCCTCCAAAAACAAAAGCTCGAAATCTTCCAAAATCCCACTAGTTTGTAGATACTCGTACCATTCGCAAACACACAATGCTTATATAACACAGCGAAACTTAACATTTTTGCGGCGAATATTTTCTTTTGCGACATTTAAATAAACATTCAAAATATTACTTTTCTCTTTCTCCACAATTCTTGCACAATTAGTAGATTTACCGCACTACACAACTTACTCTGTTATTGATATGCTCAAAAAGTGTCTGTGTGATTATATATAAATGAAAAAAAAAAAAAAAAAAAAAAAAAAAAAGAAAACAGCAGATAGACGAATAAAACTTGCTCACAAAAATAACAGCTGATAACTAGAAAAAATTTTAAAATGTTTGTGGGTAAGAAACAAACTTTAACTGCACAGTTTTTCAAACACGTTTCACGCAACGTTCCACTCAGGATGATAGATATACTTTTTTTTTTTTCTTTCTTTTCACAAGACATTGCGCGATTTAAAGCCAACTGGGGAGTTTCACTTGCGATTCTTTTGAGGTGCCAACTTTTCACGAGGGTGCTCAGTGATTATTTTCAACAGCCTTCTAATAATCAAATGCGTATTTGCAAGCCATGTTCCGGTAAGGATCCGAACTTTCGCGCTCTATTACGGGATCTGCCTGGTGAAACACTTCTCAAAGCCAGTCCGTGACACAGAGGTGCGTTAAGTTGGTAAATCAATTTCTTTTTGTTTCTTTCAAGCGCATTCTTTGTGATTAAATAACAACCGGTAACAACGTGTGTTATTTGTATCGTAAGAAACGGGTCTTCCAATGCGACTGATAAAATATTCATTTTTGTTTTTTCTTCTAGAAAAAAAGTGGATTAATACGCCCCGGATGTTATTCCCACCCTACTGCTGGATTACCTGGCTGATAACGGAGAGATTTTCGTCGATGCTTCGGACAAGTGTGTTCCCATTACCGTCCGGTCACTGCGTCTTAATTCTCTTTTATGTTTCATTTCCAGCCGAGTTCCCTCTACGTCTCTTTATAATCGCCTTGCCACGAGTTATCCACGAATCTCTCGCTATGTTACTCGTCGTGTAAACACCAACAACAAATTACATCTCCGCACCGAGGAGCACGGTACTTCCGTGGTTAGGTGACTTGGAGTTTCCCATGCGAAGCGTTTGCTGTGACGACAAAGAAAAAAGAAGAAAAAAAAAAAGAGGAAACTTCCCCGCAACTCCGCCGTGCCGCTACACGGCCAACTTGAAGCGGATCTATCTACTCTCCGATATATAAATATATATAATACAAAAGGGATAATTATACACAAATATAATCTGTGCTAAATAGCGTTACCTCCCGTCTCGCATCAAACTTTTCGCTGTGTTTTTTTCGTTTCGGTCGTCGATACCGCGAAGCGTAAGTTTTTCGTCTCCGGTCTTCACGATCACCTGAGAAACAAACTTCAACGTCCCGGCTATTTCGCAACACAGTCCTCAAGAGATAACGTGCATCCAAATATTTTTGCGGCAAACGGATAATTCGTTTTTTTGTTTGTTTGCAGTTATTAAAATCAAATTCATGTGGAATTTTGTAAATTCGTGCCACCATTCTCACGTCTTCGTTTTCATCGTACGTCCACGCTTTTTTTTTTCCTATAAACTTCGGTCGCTCGACGCGTGCCTTCCGGTCCCGTCAATGTGTACCTAAGCGTCCCGGGCTCTACGCACATCGAAGATCCTGTGGCTCAAAACAAGAACGTGTGTTTTTGCCCAACAATACATTCCCTCCCCAATATTTCACGAATGCAAATTGATAGATATAAATATATATGTACGTATAAATGCATCGCAACAGTTATAATAATAGCACGTTACGAAGAAAAAATATAAGAGACCCAGAAATACTCTCCGTAATAATTCCACACTGTAGCGTGGGAATAATTTCAGATAAATTATTGGTCAATTACCGAACCTCACCTTTCTAAGGCCGTGTACAATTATTTCTGGGGCTCGAGTTGAACGTGTGTGTGTGTCTGTGTTTCTTTCCAAACAATATTTCGAACCTGCCTCTGTTCTACAAATCGACATGATGGTCTCATCGGCGATAAATGAATGGTCGGCTGACACGGATTCCGGTCTCTAAGCGGCACGGCCATCGGGAGTGTCGAATTAATATCCTCTCTCATTTTTCTCGATCAGCCGATCGCCATTTTCCAGTCTCGTTATTCCTGCGATGATGAAACAGAAATCCCCCGATTTTCTCCCCGGGATTGTCCCAACATGTTCTCTCATGGAGATTCGATACCTGCACGGTTAAAGCCTCTAATGACTCGGGGGGCCTCTTCTCTGTCCTTATCGACGCGTTCACGGGCGATGCTCCCGAACCTTCGCGCAGACTCGTTCGAATTTCTTTTTCTCTTTTCTCAACGCACACGGATGGAATTTCCTGCGGCTCAAAATAACATTTTTGCGTTGCCCCCGTCCCACATGTGAATCACAAAAAAAAAAAAAAATAAAAAAAAAAAATTGTAAACAAATCGTCTCTTCTCCTGAACGAATTACCATGGAACAAGATGCATGAATTTGTATTGTGAATTGTCTACGTAATGGCCGCTCGTTGTATCGCGCCTGGGCCAATCCCGTCGTCCTGGAACGTGATGGCTCGAGGTTTCCGCCAATCCCGTCGGTCCTCGCTCTAATCTCATTGTGCTGAAGCGAAAACAACTTTTTTTTTTTCTCAACAACCCCCGCCCCGAATACCCAACAAATGATATGTGGAAAAAGATATTGAATAAAAATATATGGAAACGCACGTATTATACCGTGGATTACTTTTCCTTAGTGTTAATAATCATCGCGTTATGACGCTCCTCTTACTCTCTTTGTCGCGAAGATAAATTCGTAACGTGTACCTCCGTACATAAAGTATCTCGATTGTGTGTTCTGCCTGTCCCGCTTTCTCCGTTGCGCCAAACTTCTTTAGAACGGCTCGCCGCTCTCTCCCTTCGATCTAGAACACATACGCAATTTTCGTTTTCTACCTCCCGCCGTGTATTATCGCCGGAATCACAGGAGGCTCTCCCGTCTCGGCAAGCCCGGTTTTCTTCGTGATCTGTGAAAATATCGTTATTTCCGATCCCATTCGGGACTCTCTTTCACTCCCCTCAATGTGCATCATTAACACGGAACGATCGTTCCACCGAAAAATTTATATGTATATAATTATATATCACGCGTATGAATATATGGTAAATCTACGTGGCGATTGCTCTTTCAATTTGTTTCTTTTTTTTTTTTTTCATAATCAGTCATGCATAATTCCTGAGATACCTGAGGACTTTCTTATGGTACGAAGATTTGCGAGGGTATCGCCAGTGCTGGATAGCGAGAAGACACCAGAGCACGTCTGCTTTGCCGTGGGTGACGACCATTCGGTACGAAGCCCGAAGCAACGGCGACGTTATCGGCCGAGGTCGCAGGTCTGTGTCTGGATAGTGCATAACCTAGGCGCTTCCAGACCTGGGAAAACACTACGGTTTTTTTGCGGGGATTCAAGTAATATGGATCAGCTCACCAGGCTGTAAACCCTTTCGATTATTCTCGTCTCGGCCGTCGAGCTTCTCGAGTCAGAGAGGGCCTTCGAGTGTGCACGATGGACGGTTTGATTTGCGGTCACGGTATGTGCGATGGTGAAGAACGTGAGGGTGCGGAGGTTGGGTGTGGTTCGTTGGTGCGTGCGTTATGGTCGTTGGAACCGATGGTTTTCAGCCCTATTTTCGTATTCGTTCTCGCAGCCTGGCTGACACCGCAGACCTTCTAGAAAGACACAGATCCGCCCGCTTGCATCCATAACGGAAAATAATAATCCTCACCGAGGTTTATCGCTCTTATTCGGTAGGCAGATATATTTTTGTACGAGAGGCCAGAAACACCACGGAACGATGACGGTTGGACAGCTCGGAAGATAATCGTACCCCAATTTATCTCTCACTCGCAATAGGGATTTTGTGTAGGATGAATCCATACTGAAAAGGATGCACGGTATTAATAGTTAATGATTTTTTTTGCGTATCGTAAAAAAAACATTTTTCATCATACCGCATTGAAATTGATATATCTATATTTTTCTTTTATTAATATTTATTTATGAAATAATAGTTCGAGTCTCCTTCTCTCCATCTATAAAATAGTAGTTACTTATTTACAACTGAGATTCAATATGAATCGATAATATTTACCCGTAGATCGGTGGAACGGTTTCCACACGACTAAAGTAAAAATAAAAACATATTTTTTTTGTTTGTTACTGTACAATGAGATCTTTCGCTAAAAGAACTATCGCTGATTTACACATCGAATGATGCCTAAAATTTGTTTTTCTAGATATTTATAGATTTTTCATCTAACGTCAATGGTAATTTGCCGTTTGAAATACGGTTAAACTAATAGAAATTTCATTTTTCTTTTGGTCTTTTGGTTTTGCCTTTTGTTCGATACGATCTACAAACCAAACCGGTGATCGGTACTAGCGAACCCAAGTGCGTGGAGTAACCGGAGTGCCCATGGTTCCCAGAGGTTCCCCGGTATCTCTGTCTTCGACTCCCTCCGCCCAATCCCATTGCCATCTCAAACGGTGAGACTGCAAGTAAAAAACATCCGGATATACATCGGGATATTGATGTTGTTTCTTCTTCAGACCGGCGGTCAACATCGCTGAGCAACGGGAAGTTGCTCCACAGGAAAGCGTAATTTGGAAGTGTTTCTTCGATGGATGAGAGCCGGCCATTTGTCGTTTATCCTGAAGGGGCGCCGATGGTGACCGCTTAATCGATGAACGTCCCAACGCTTTCAAGGTTTTTCAAACCTACGTTGCAAACTTTGATAAAATTTTATGAGAAAATTTTTGTCAATGTTGATCGGAGGCGCTTCATCGCTGGAGGGGAACTTTGATTTCGCCGAGCTTCGACATAAATTTGTCCAAGCTGTTCAACTCTGGACACAGATTGCCGCACCAGGCGTTGACGTCACAATGGTCTGCCGAGTAATTGTCCTGATGATCCATTACTTCGTAGCCGCAAGCCGTATCGTAAGAGTTATTATTAACCTCTATCTGCTTCTTGAGTTTCTGCCATCGATTGATTCTCTCGATCTGCTTGTTTCGCAATTCTTGCTCGGCCTGCGACAGAGCGTAACCGAGAACCGCCTCGACGCGTATGTTGCGCCGCCGATTTCTCAGATACTTGATCTTCTTCGTGCGCACTTGAGTGATCCAGTTGAACAACTGCTCGGTGTTGCTCGGCTGATCGAATTCCGGGTCCCGTTGTCTCAGAGTGGCGCCCATTTTGTTTCTCGAGTGCGCGGCGCGACAATGACGCAACGATAGATTTTTTTTTTCCTTCTTTATCGACTGCAGTCTCGACACGTAGAAACACTTTTTTTTTTTTTTTTTTTTCTCGATAAACGCTCGAAATTTGCACACAACTACGGCTTCTGTGACTAGAGTTTATTTCTCTCCTTTTTTTGGTAAGCTTTTTTTTTTCTTGACTATTCTTTTTTTTTCGATATTAAATTCATGAGGAATAATCAACAATTAATAAAACACCAACCTGTAGCTAGCTCGTGTTTCTCGATGCGAAGGACTCGTAGGAACACCTTAACGTGCGTTAAGGACGAACAAACCAAAAAAAAAAAAACTGTTCTGACCGACCGCCGAGCGAAGTACAGTCCACACCGTTTGAGATCGCTCCGAAGAATGCCAGGGCCAAGCGGCCGGGTGGGGCTTTATATACCGCCGCGGTCATTGCAACGCTGTAACCTTACGCCCGATCGATAGAAAGTAGTTCCCAAGCTCCGGCTATTATTAACCGTTCACCTTCAACGAAATGAACCGATGTCACTATGATAATTTATTCAATCGACGAGCTTATTTCTGCAAGAAATATTTCTCGGAAATACTGCAATTACAGTGATTTTCGGAGGATTTTTCGGATGTGTTCATGAGCGTATGAGGCGGTTGTGTGGTCAACTCCCACCAACGCTTTCGGTGCCTGGACGCTACGTCGATCGTCCTTTTCGGTGCGGCAGATTCCCGACGTTGCCAAATTTTCTTCACCTCGTCTGTTCTCGACGCTTCCATTATACATTTGTTGACAAAAAACATTCCGATTATAGCCTATGCTCTTATTAATTGGATTAATACGATATCGTTTTATGTTCTGTTTTTCTTTTGTTTTCCTTTTCGGGAAGTACAATAGACGTGGAGCCAACAATGCCACGTGAGTCATAAAGATACAACGCGGTATTCCTTGGACTGTTTCGTCGAAATATGAGTCATAAATGAGACAATGCTGAAATCATATGCGATGAAATTACATTGAGTTTGCAGAAACGCGCTGTATCGATAATGGTGATTGCTGAAGGGTAAAAAATGAAAGTTTTATGTGAAATTAGTAGAACAGCCGTTACTCGCAAGGAAAAATGAGAAGACCTGGCAACGCCGGAGAAGAGAGGAAGTGTTTCTCTGTGTCGAAGCGTCGCAGGGAGTTTCACCATAGGCTGTATTATTCTCTAAAAACGTATAAGAACCTTGCACGACGCATCGTGCCGCAACGGCCCAGTTAACGGTTCTGAGAAAATACACGCATAGATTCACTCAATCGACATTTTTTAAGTTCTATACGCTGTAGAATATTTTCCCATTTTTTTTTGTTATTTCAACGAGCTATTTTATTTTATTTATACCCTCATGCTGTGTGAGCGGTATTTTCTCTATTTTTGAAGCCTTTTGAATTGACACAGTTCATGAACAAAAAAATAATGTAATGAAGAATCTACCATATATTTTTATCTCGGTCATGTTTGGGAACTACTTTCACGCGGCGAGTCGTGAAAACAATCGAGACGCTAGTGAGGCGTCCCCCCACCTATGCGTACGTTATTGCGAGCTTTGCGAGTGGCCTACGACGTATTTATGACGCATTTACCAAGACTACACTTGTAAACGGCAGTACAATGGCCAACATTGCCAATCTATGCGGCTCATTCATTGCGTGTGTGATATACTAGCATGCAGGCAATGAGAATGACGTAGCTCGAGAAATCGATAGATAGCAAGACGGCCCACACGCATATGTGGTGCTGGGCGTCAGCTGACCCGATGACGCCAGCTGCGCACCATTGCCGATTGCTGCCGAGATAAAAATAAAACGAAAACCGACTTACCCTCGACGACGTGAGCAAGAGCAAGGGCCTACGTGGCCGTTGTCATGAAAATGTTACATTCTTAATGCAGGGTTGAATTTCCAACCATAAGCCAGCAGGTACAGGCGCGTCCAAAAATTTTCCATGCCAAGCGCATAAAAAAATATCTTTCGGACGGTCGGTATAATCTGAACGATCGTTCCAGAATTTGATCGTAAATTTCTTGTGTTTCAGATACATTGTTCACTCCCAGCTGGAAATTGCAAATGCATGGAATTCTAACGCTCTTGTAAACATACAATTTTTCATTCCGAAGCGCATTCCATTCGTCCGTTCGTGACTGTACTAGCCGAACTCTCGTGACAATGGGTCCCCTCATTCTCGGGCATATACCTGGACCTCAGGTCTATCGATCGCGGCATCCCGTAACGGTACACGCATTTAGACGTGCTGCACAAAATGGTACGTTTCCAAGGACAAGTCCGACCGCTCACCTACCGAAATTTAGAATCATCCAGATGGTAATTTATTCTCGAAGCTTCCGAAGGGCAGAGCGCACAGAGCAATATGTGAGGTTCGGCGCATGCGCGCTACTGATCTCCAACATTCTTTGTTAGAGCGTCATTCGATGGTTATTCGTACGGAATTATCGAATTGAGAAAGAATAAAAATAATGCATTTTAGGATTAAAGCCCTTTATTCCTTTTCCACCTCCCCGAATGCCACGATACTTACAATTTGTTATATACATCGAGCGTATTAAAAATTAATTTGAACATTAATCGTTTGTCCGTTGCTGTACAGTTGCGATAAGCGATGCGTCAATCGTAGACTCTTCGAGTAATTCATATGGCACAGCAGTGATACGAACTCTACTCTTTGGTAAGAATAACGACGCGTCTTCAATGCCACGAACTTCGTAAATTAATGAATAATTTTGCCCAAGAATCTCAGATTCCTAAAGACGATCTATACATCAAGGAATCGCATGGCAGTGCGTCTCCGCTTGATACTGTTAGTAGACCCGACGACGAATCAATCGTCTCCAATGCCGTGTCGTATTTATTTACAAAAAAAGAAAGATAATCGAAGCCTAACGAGACGGCTGTCGTTAAAATGGATAAAAATCGTTGGTCCACAACGAGTCTACACTCTTCTTGATATCAAAATTCAACACACCCAGGTACATGTAGTATACAGAAAGTTTGAAGAGCGCCCATCGTTCCGCGACGACGAGAGCCCATCTTGACCAGCCGTTGTCGCAATACTTCAATTTCTCGTTGTACATCGATCGTACGCAACACTTGGACATTTCCATGAAAGCCGACATTCTCGTACCGGTCTGCAGCGTGTGCTCGATGCTCCGTATAAGATCGTTGGTCTTCAGTATGAGGAGCATCTGTCTGTTTACATTTTCCAAAACTTCGCTTATCTTCGGCAACAAGGCTGGTATCTCTTGCTGAAAAAGTTCTTTCTCCGTGGCATCGTACTTGCGTTTTCGTACTCCAGCCATAAGGGCGTCCCAAGTTCGGCCCGACACCATGCAAGCCAGAAGACCGTACATATCGCCAACCCCGAGGGCCGTGCAATGTTTCTGCATCGCCGCTTTGTCGCCGTCCAAAATTGCCAGCCAGAGCTTCGAATAGTCCCATCTAAATTTGTCGGTGAGATCGGCGTAAAGACCGTGGTCGAGCAGTACAATCTCGGCTTCGTTGTTTTTCTTGCGGACGAGAATATTGCCCGGATGCGGATCCGAATGAACGAAGCCTGTGATGAATATCATGTGACTGTAGAGACGACCAAGCTTCCCGCTGACTTCGTACGGATTCAGATTGTTTTTTCTTATGTAGGGCAAATCATTTATTTGCCCGCCGTCGACGAATTCCATCGTCAGGACACGGGACGTGGAGATGTCCCAGTGGATCTTCGGTATTTTTAGCCACTTGTATTCGGCGAATAGTTTCTGAACACGCTCGGCATTCTGGCCTTCGCATACGAAGTTCAGCTCCATCGGGATATTCTTTTTCGTCTCCTCGACGAGCCAGTCGAACTTGAATTCGGGAAACACCCACGAGGTCAGCTTCACCAGCGCTGACATCGTTTTTACGTCCACATAGGAGTTCGATTTCACCGAGCGATGTTGCACCTTAACAGCGACTAAACGGCCGTCCTTGAGAATGGCTTTGTGAACCTGTGCGAGACTCGCTGCACCTAGTGGCTCCGGGTCGATGGACTCGAATATTTCGTACGGATCCTTTTTTAAATCTTCCTTCAGGACGGTGAGAACGTCGCTGAAGGAGGACGATGGAGCCGAACTGTGCAAAACTCTCATGCTCTTTACGTACTCCGGAGGTAGCAAGTAATCCAGGGCGCCGATGTGCTGACCCACTTTGATGTACACACCCTTGTTCGCGCAACATAGCTCGAGCAACTTTTCCGCTCCATACTCGTGAGCCTTTGACTTTATCTCCGCGTACTCTGGAGATTTTCGGTCTACCTTGCCGCTGTAAAGGGCTCTTTGGTAGTTCGAACTTATCGTAAATACTGCAACGGCGGCTCGTCCTAAACGAACTATACCAATCGATCCAACGTCATACTCGTTCGCGCGTAAAGACATCAGCGTTCCTATCCCCGCTGCACCCGCCACGGCGAGCTTCAGGTATTTCCGAGATTTCAACATTGCTGATGAGCGAGGGGCGACGAATCATCGGTCGTTGTTCTCAAAACGTTGAGGCCTAAAAATAAGATAAACTCGATGATTGGTAGGAAAGTTTGAGAGAGGTTGCATTTCAGAAAAAATATAATAAATCTCAAACACAGCGAATTTTTATTGAAATTTAAATAAAATGGCAGCTGTAGCTGAACTAAAATATGAGTAGGCAAGGAGAGTTATAATGGATGATGAACAAGAGAGGTGCCCAGACACATACTCATGTTAAGTGTAGTAAGCAGGATTAATTTTGACTTTTTTAATTTCTTTAATTTATGATTTAGGAGTTTCAACATTTAGGATTTATCGTCTACTGATTTTAAAGGAGAAATTCGTTAAAATACCAAACTACCCTCTTGTTTATCATTCAATGACTATGGAAAGAACAATATTTCTTTCGGCAATGCAACAATCATGTGTCCATTGATCGGTGCTGAATATAGAAGTGACAAACATAATCTACACTAATGTTTGTCGGTTTGTTTGGAAAATCGAATTTCAGTAAGAAATTGTAAATTTTGTGCTGGAACTTTAGTTTTTTGTATAGTAATAGTTGCGTGTCTAAAGTCAGAATACTTTGCAGAGAAGAAATAACTGCATGACTGTACATAGAGTTTAGAGCATTCCGATGGTAAACTCATATGTATCTTTGGAATTAGAAACGGGGTGGACAGAAAGAAAGCGCCTCTCGACTCTGTCGTAAAATCCATGAGGGTAAGGAGAAAAGTTTTTTTTTCTCAGGAATACAGTTATCCATCTATTAATAGAGGTTCATATTTTCAGTTGTATTTCTTGAAAAACTTGAATTAACAAACTAACCGCAGCAGCATATAATAAAATTTAACAGTTTCAAATTTCAATCAGATAGTAATAGATTTTTATTTGATGTTCAATTGAATAAAAATGATTATTTATTTGAAGTTTGATCAAGTGCAAGATAAATTTTTGTATGAAACTCGACTAACCTTACATTCACTGCATTCCGACTTGACCGACAGAGCTCCTTTGGTTGTGTATCTCATAGAATTATTTGCCAGTCTTTCTGATGAATAATTGTCGAATACAGCGATTCGTTCGCTGATAACGTTTTTGAACGAGTGTTGCCTTAAGAATAAAATATCAAATTTGGTATATAAGTGAGTCAAGTTTGAAGTCAAAATTTTAATCTGTTACATGACACACTAACCTCCAATTTGCCGCATGCCAATCGTCAAAAATTGTCTACTACGAGACTGAAAGATTCTGCATTTTTTTCAGCCCCAATGATCGTGTACTTTGAGCTTTCGTAATAGTGACTCGTCGAAAAACGTCCGATTCACTCGTTGCCTCGGTGAGAAAACGAATTGAGGGTTATTCAGACGAAGATTGGTTGTAATCTCTGATCCGACTTCAGTGATAATGACGAACACGTGAGTGCGTCGTGTAATGAAACTTCGTAGCGATAAACTTTTTCACGGATCGATCGAACGGTCAAAAACGTGTAATAAAACTTGACTGGTCATGTTTTGTGCTCGACGCTGGCGCCGAATGTCATACGAGCGATAACAGCCGTATAAAGGAACCGAAAAACTATTACGAAAACACTCGACATTGTCGGACGTATACTTTCTAATTTACCACCACGGTCACTGGTGATGGTCAACTGGTTTGAGATCATATTACGAAATTCACCAGAATTTTGCTTAACCTAGGAACCAGACATTTCCTGGGGGAACATTGAACCAGTCTAAAATTTCTATTTCTCACTGACGTCTTATTTTCGTCTTAAAAACTATCTCACTGGAAATATGTTTTGAAAATATAGTTTGTCAACTGAAATTGACTTCATACCAGAAACTAAATCTCAGAAGGGAATGTTTTAAGGAAGTGAAAAGAACATCATACTATTTTTGTCTTAGGTGCTCTCCGCAAGTTTTATTTACACGGAAACGTTAAAGCTACAGTTTTTCACTGTGCAATTAATATTATTTTTATAGACGTCATTGTATACCATTAATAATTATTCAAACGTGTTTCCAATCGTAGAAAATGTACAAATTTTCTTATAGCAACCCTTATAAGATATTTTTCTAATACAGTATAGTTTGTCTGTTTTCAGAAACAATTTAAGGGCCGAACTGAGAAGAAGGTGTCGCCTAGACTAGTCTTCTGTTTGGGATTCCAAATGAAACACTCTTGAAGTCAAGAATCTTTGTGAATCCTTCTTCTCAGGTAAGGAGAGATAGGTCGGAATTGAAAAGAGAATATCGTTTTCGATTATTCTATGAGGTGTCACTATAAATAGTCTTCATTCGACTTCCGCTCGTTCACACCTTAGAATAATTTCTCTGTTCACCCAGATTACAACATTTTGCATCCTTAAGTCAACAGTGCAGCGTCTCTTATCGAATTACCATACAAACTGTTACATCGTTGTTTTAGGTAAGTCATTTATCCTTTTCCCAGATATTTCACAGATGTAGGTCAAACGATGGTAAAAATTATGCTACGAAAACAATATATAATTTCTGTAATTGCAATAAACAGTGTGGTTTTTGAAAACATAATACTACAGCATTCTTCAAATCGTAGTAGGTGATTGGTAAAAGGAAAGGTCTTCATTAGCGACGCGCATTTTGATCCGCAGCGCATTCCATGATGACTTTCTGTAACAAGAGGTGTAAGCACATACGTATTTAATTGTATGCACCAATATACATCTATTACGTATTCATTATTTACCTTTAATGGTGAGATGGCGTTGGTGAGCTGAAGACCTAGGCTTCTCGCAAGAACGATTGGAGCTGCGGTGCCTTTGTACAATCTGTGTAGTGCGTCAATGGCCAGCATCGTTGGAACATTGTGTCTCTGTCGCAGTGTTTCGTATTTTGACAGATACATAATATCGCCGAAAAGCGCGCCGTTCATCGAGGCTTCTGCGAGCAATTTAACTAAAACTGTTACATCGCCGAAGCCCAAGTTCACTCCCTGACCAGCCAAGGGGTGTACTCTGTGAGCTGCATCTCTAAAAAAAGAAAACTCATTAGTCGCTGGTAGTATGTATTCTATTCATGGTACGCCGTATAGCACGCAGTGTTTTGGAATCATTTTCGAAATATATCCAATCGTTTAAATCGAAATAATTCTAAAATATATGAAACAATACTTTTGAATATTGACAATTGTACATTTTATCGAAATTTTTCTATAATTTTTTTAATTTTCCTCCAGGTGTGTTCACACAAATTGGACTGGTGATGCATTCTTTGACATTTCGCTGCACGTTCAGAAAACAATTTTCGAAACTTTCCAATGTAAGAGTTATGAACGGGCAAAAGTATTTTTGAAAAATTTTAAAGCATATGACAACTATTTTTTAAAGCTGGTAACATTTTTAACATATAAACAGATATTATTTTGGAACCGCTTAAAAAAATTTCCGCGCTATCTGGCGTATTTTCAGTTTTTTCAAAGTTTGTTGATCGAATAAAAATTTCAAGTTTTTTACCCAACAAGTACAGTTCCCGGTTTGACGTAATGCGTGGAGTGACCAAAACCCAGAGGAAAAGCTGCCCGAGAGCCTTCAACGATGCTTGAGACCGATGGCTGCAACTGTCTCGTGACTCCCGTCTGAAGTGAGAATCCTTCGAGTATTTGTTGGAGAGCTTTCATTCCGCTCTCGACGATTCCATTTTTTGGATACACTTTCCACAGTGCCTCGTTCAAACAGTCGACGAACTGTTCCTCCGAGAGCTTTAAAAGCTCTTTGGCTCTGTCGGTCGTGACGGACCACACGAGTGAGCTCAACGAATCTGTTAGCTAGAGAAAGGTGAATGAAATTTCTTATCCTTCTGCACGGTTCACGGATTACATACCGGCAATAATGCAACTGGACCAGTTGGCAAAAATCTTTGCCATGCGACAACGTTTTCCGTAGGCTGAAAAATCAAGAATAAAATTAAATTATTATATTTCTAAGTGATTGTTGTGGCTCGAAGGCTTCTAGTTTCTATGTAATAAAAATAGTTCACTTGGGTCCCAGGAAATTAATTTTTCTACTTTAAGTAATGCCATGGAAATACGTCTCTTTTGGTTTCGAAATTCTATTTCTCGACCGAAAGTGTTGTATGTTCAATACGACATCACTTTGAGCAAAAAAAAAAAATTCCTGAACCGAAAGTGCTGTTTTTTCGGTATAGCATCTCTTCCGGTTGATTTTTTTTCTACATACATATAACATTAGCTCTTCAAATATCTACACCGATGTCAACATACCTCTGACAATTGAACGGTTGCAACAATCCCCATCTGATTGTAATCCCATTTTACATACTGCACGTTCATCGCCTGACGTACTCGAGAGTTTGCTCCATCCGCACCGACCTGAAGAAAAGCAAAAAATTAGTTTGCCATGTTATAGAGGAAGCTTGCCAATTTTTTTACATTATTAGAGTCATCCATCGTATGTGCCATTTGTAATAAAAATGTGTCATTCACAGAGTTTGTTGATAAACGGAGGTAACATATGCATGATACGTTGAAAAACATTTCAAGAGGGTATGGCACAGTGAAATTTCGAATTGGTTTCCACCAGATTTTTACAACTTAATTAGTGCTTGATGATCCAATATTAAAAAAAAAATAATTAAGAAGACTGATAAATTGATAAAAATCAATTTTTCCAAATAGCTGCTTTAGTTAACACTTTTTCCTTTCGCCAAGGACCGCTTTGTATGTCATTTGATAAATGAGAATTTTTGAAATTTGTTTTTCACGCAATAACAAGTCGTAATCTGAGACACAGCGAAAAAATTCCGAGTGAAAACTGTCTACGCCAATAATAAAAAAAACATAATAACAATACAAATAAATAAATTCCTCAATTTCCTAATAATATATAAAAAAAATTAAATCGTAATGTACACTTATACCAAGTTAAACAATTTCTTTACAGTGACAAAGTCAGTATTCACTCGAATTCCTAAAATCGGTATGCCTACTATGGGTGTTTTATGTCCGGTTTAGAGCGGTGAAAAAAATTTGAGTTGTTTCAATATAAAGCGAAATCTCAACTCAACCGAAAGTGGTAACTAAAAAACCTCAATGACACTAATCTTAAAAAACGATCTCCTCGAATCGGGGTAGTCTGAGCGATCATATGAAGTATGCGCTTCAAACGTTGTAACTGCTCCAGCTTTGTATTTCCGCAACAAATTCCAAGAACTAAAATTTTGTGATTATTACCGATTCCCCTCGGGCCCCACCACAAATAGACCACACACGTCGAGGCCACGAGATTCATAACAGCGAATGATCGACGACAATGTGGCGTTTATTACCAACTGGTGGGAGTATCAGGAAAGAGGTTGCAGTAACACGATCCGGAAATAACTTCAGTTCGGCTCCAGATGTCCATCCGGCCTCCAGAAGTTAAGCACGGAGGTTTCAATGAATTTTTTCCCATCTATTCCACCGTATAAAAAAATGGGTCGCGAGTGAGGATTAATAAAAATCACGGGATTCGTCGAAAGCAGCGTTGAAAATTATTTTAAAGCATATTCAATTTCCGGCGCGAGCGATTTCCTCTCTCAGTATTTTTATCGAATCAACTGTATCATGTTAGTTAACTGGCTCAATTCTTGAAGTATATTATAACAGCAATCGCGCTACAGTTTCGGTTTACCAACGCAATCATTGTGGTCGCAACTTCCTGCTCGGTCTGTCCTATCAGTTGGAACAATAAAATTGCATATGCACCATAAAGAAGTGAAGCCATTCTTGTGGTCAGATCGGTCGAGTCTGTCGCGTTGCAACGATCGAGTCACCCTAAACTAAACGTACAGAACCGTGATCTTTTCTCCCAATTTTTTTAGCTTCGCTACCACGAAATGCAGAGATCAAGGCGAGAGCTAAATATATAACGGAGTTCTGTGTTTTATCAACAATCGGGGAACACGCGCTGTGTTCGTTAATGTACAACGTGGAAAGGAGAATCAGTCGATCTCTGTCGATTCTGGCGAATAGATGAAGCACAGTGGTAATCCGAAAGGTGATCCAAGTGTCGTGTTGAAGTTTCTTGCATCGAATAAAACGGGCAAAAGCGCGTTTCGGTCGACAAGCGAGGACACATGTATCCTTTCAAATTAACACACTTGACGAGATATTTATAGTCAAAGTCCCAGTTAATATGTTCCCCCGTCGCCCGAAACCGACGGACAAGCTGTCGAGTCGCCGTCACAAATTTCAAAGTGCCGCTGATGAAGAGGGAAATCACATGGGATCCAGTGAATTGGAGTACGAGGTGACTATTCGCGCAGTATGAGACATCTATCCGCTCTAAGTTGCGAATTTATCGTTGCTCGTCCATTCTGTAAAAAAAATAAAATAAATATAAGTATAGGAAACAATATTATTAATCCAAAAAATCAACGGGTCTTTCATGCAAGCTTTGAAAATTTGGCAAAATAAATAATATTATCCCGGAATAATAGTTCGTCGACCGGATGCGAAACGGCAGATTGGCGATAAGGAAATCAGAAAATTTTGTAGGACGGTAAGGAGGAAGTCTTGTGGTTGGACGATATGGATCTAGGAAGCATCTCTTCCGAGGGCAGCTCCGGGTCTGCTGTGTGTACGAAACATCAATCATCGTCCCAGCAGCAACCCTGGGACACGGAACAAGTAAGGTTGGCTCTGATTCAACTACCTGCCGGGGAAACGGCGCTATCACTCATCTCCACGCTCCACGGCGAGGCTCTGAACAAAGCCCTCGAAGACATTCGGGAACGAGATTTTTCCAAATACACCCTGAACGATAGAAATTTGTCGATACCGTGCTTCGCGAACGGGTATGGATTAGAATAAGTTCTCTCGAAGTCCCATGCTTTAAAAAACAGTATATAGATTTTGTAAAAGATTTGCAGCGAACTGCTGAAGAGACCCCATGTTGCACGGACATATTTTTTTAAATATTTTTTTTATTATTTTTCATTCAGCGAGCGTGAAATTAAAACATTTTTTTAATGTTTTGCTACTATGCTTCAGAAATATTTTAGAAGTATGACGAAAGATTAAGCGTGTTTCTAAAATAATGAAGAAGCCTTTGGTTTGAATTAATTGAATTCCGTAAGATTTGAAGGATAAAAAATATTACTGTGATTTAAAAAAATATTTCGTGCAGTATGGGATTAGACGCGAAGAAAATGAAGAACCAAAAAAATAGACAAAAGTATAAACAACAAAATAATAAATATACCTATATGAAGAGTCGAGTCGATAATTTATTTTTGCACAGGGGTATAAGAAAAGCCTCCCTGGCAGCGGAGAACGACGAGGCGGCTGTCTCGGAGCCGGGATCGGTGCTCGCCAAGTGGCCGGAAACTTGTCTCCTCGTCTCGTGTTGGTTGGGTCAGTACCAGCTCGCGAAGGCGTTACTGGAGAGAGGTGTAAATGTCTCGGCGAGAGACGGCGACGGAAGGTTGGCTGGCTGCCCAGAATTTTAATCATCCGTCATCTAAACTGTGCTCGAATATATTTCGTATGAATTGTTTTTTTGTATCCACAGAACTCCGTTGCATTTGGCCGCAAGTACCGGTTCATCTGGGATCGTCGACGAATTGCTGAAGCACGGAGCAGACCCAAATGATTGGGACTCTGCGAAGGAACACACGGCTCTTCACTGTGCAGCCGCGATGGGCGATGTCTGCTCGGTCCGATCTTTGCTCAAAGCCAAAGCGAACGTCGACGCGGGTCTTCCACGACGGAGTCCTCTGCATTACGCCGTTCTAAGTGACGCCTCTGACTGCGTCGAGGCGCTCTTGAAAAATGGTGCCTGTCCCAACAATCCACAGGTTGTGACGCAGTATAACCATTTTTTCCCATCGATCGAATGACAACAGGATGACCGTCATTTCAGGATTCTTTGATCTCATTTTTTTCATCCATCTATCTGAATGAAAACGATAGTTATTATGGTGAACATTATCTGACGTTCCTGCGTGAATGTAAAATCACCAAAACAGCTACTAAGATCATTTTTTCCTGTTAGATAATTTTTTCATAATTATTTTGAACGAATCGTTTTGTGAAGACCTCGTATCACTAAGCTGATCATCAGCACCGCTGATACGAAGTTTAAAAGGAACGTTATTGGCCAAAGAATTTCTTTCATTTGATCCGTCATTTCATGAGCTTGGATCAACATCCGCAGGTGTACACCGAAACTCCTCTGCACGTGGCAGCCGGCCTCGGAGCGGCAAGGAGTATCGCGCTCTTGCTCAGTTACGGAGCGGACGTCAGGGTGCAATGCGGCACCGCGAGATCGACTCCTCTTCATCTGGCTGCCGAGGAAGGCAGTCCCGAGTGCACCAAGCTCCTGCTGGACGCCGGGGCATCCTGGGACGCAAAAGATTCTCGCGGCAGAACGGCGATGCACTTGGCGGCGCTGGCGCAGTCGGCGGAGACGCTGGAGATACTCATTCAGGCCGGAGCCAATGTAAACGCCGAGGACAACGATGGACGGACACCGCTGCATACGGCGGTCGCGAAAGCTCTCCGGGGAAGCGAACTGGTCAGGATGCTGATACAGGTTCGATAACGAATTTCTTCGAATAAAGTTGAAGTGCCGATGATGGACACCCGAGGAAGCGATCCCAGTCCACGGGAGTGCGTGATGCATCGTATTTTCCTCTCGGTTGCACGCACTGGGACGTTTGTTTCACACCGTAGCGAAGGAACTCTGCCGGCTTGAATTTGCAAATCTGTAATCTTGTAAAAAATCATTTATTTTCTCTGCAAAATTTTGATGAGTCAAAGTACCTACTGCGGAGATTGTATTACTGCATAGATTCCCTATCAAGGAAACTCCGTGTTCACAAATACGTAAATTGACGAATGCGAATTTCAAAGAGGATACGATTTCGATGAGGTTTTTCAAAGAAGAATCCTTATTTAATTCCAACGACTTCCAACGTCCCACTAGTATGCCACGTGATAGCTACCTTAATATTTCCACCCAACGGGTGTTGTCTTCTGAAACTGAAGATAATATAATATCCTACGTTTTAGGATAATATCCTAAAACCTTCAGTTTTAGAATAAACTGTTTTAGAAAGTAAAATTGTTGTTTTCATTTCATAGTACGAAAGGCTTGTAGGATCTTCTTGACTTTCATAGTATTTATATAATTTTTTTTTGTACTTCCAGGCTGGCGCGTTAATCAACAAGCCCGACAAATTCGGCTACACGCCGCTCCACATCGCCGCTCTGAACGAGAGCTCCCCCATCGTGATTCTCCTGCTGAGCAAAGGCGCTGACGTAACCGCCCGAACCAAGGGTGGAATATCGGCTCTCAGTTGGATAGTTCGAAGAACGCCCGAAGTTATACCGCGTCTCGTGAGTCGTCTTGATCAGGCGATAGTATTGCATGATCACGAATTAGGCGACGTCGATTGCGAGCTGCGATTGGATTTTCAGCCTCTGGTTCCCGGAGGTCGCGGTGAGACTGACCTAATGCTCTGTCTCGTCGAGGTCGGTCAGCGACACGTTCTTAAGCATCCGTTGTGCGAAAGTTTTCTATATTTAAAATGGTTTAGAATAAGAAAATTTTTTCTCTTCAGTCTGATATTTCATTCGATATACGTGGCGTTGTTCACGGCCTACGTGATGATAGCTTTCATGTACAACTTCGAGAGTCTTGCCAACGCTCTTATCTGGCCAGTCGGCGTTTTCACGTGTACGCTAGCGTGCAAGGAGCTCTTCCAGCTATCGCACGGTGTGTGGATTTACGCGAAGCGTTGGGAAAATTGGCTCCAGTGGGGTGTGATACTGGCATCGAGCGCCGTACTTGTCGCGCCGGCAGGCGACTGGCAACATCACGCAGCCGCTTTTGGAGTTCTCCTCGTCTGGGTCGAGCTGATGATGGTTGTCGGCAGATTTCCAATGTTCGGCCTATACGTTCAAATGTTCACCCAAGTGTCGATGAATTTTTTTAAATTCTTGGGCGCCTACATTTGTCTCATAATCGGCTTCTCGCTGGGTTTCAGTGTTCTCCACAAAGAATATAAATCCTTCAAGAATCCCATGGTCGGTCTGCTGAAGACCATAATCATGATGTCCGGCGAGTTAGAGTTCGAGGACGTTTTCTTCGACGATGAGGCACCAATTCTTTATCCAGGAACGGCTCATCTGATGCTTCTCGTGTTCGTCGTGCTGGTCACGATTATTCTCACGAACTTGATGGTCGGTCTTGCGGTCTCGGATATTCAGGAGCTTCGAAGATGCGCCGGTCTAGACAGACTCGTCAGGAGGGCCGAGCTCGTCGCTCACTTGGAGAGCATGCTCTTTTCGAGACTTCTCGATTATGGTCCAAGACGAATCGTGAGGGCTTGCAGAAAGGGCGCTCTTCTTCTTCATCCGCCGCACCACTGCGCCATTCACATTCGGCCCAACGATCCGAGGGACAAACGTCTACCACGCGACCTCCTAAAGGCCGTCTATCGTCTCGTCACCGAGAGAAAGATTCGCAACAAGAATACGAACGATCTCTCGAACCGAAGCGTGAACATCCTGGCGGCCGGAGACTTCAGGCTCAGCAGGCTTTACAGCCAGACATCGGCGACCGACAGCAATCGACAGCAGCTCACGGAACTTGCGGCGGAACTCAAACGGTGCTCGCAAAACATTGGCACGCGCTTGGACACGCTAACGACGAGAGTCGAAAATATCGCCCGAGACATTGAATTGCAGGGCTCGACGTGACGAAAAGCCTTGATCGTGGAATGTAACAAACATCGTAAATATTATTATGTGGAATTTCAAATGGTTGGGTTCTGTATAAATTGCGAATAGAACTTCGACAATTCTAATCAGTCCGGAACCGGAACCGATTTTCATAAACGAAATTATGGAACATAGAAACTTCAGGATATTCTTAACGGCCTCACATGGCGCATGTGAGAAAAATAATTTACTTACACATTACTTATGTATTTTTAAGACATAGGTGAGATATAAAATTATTCGTTATTCATCTTTGTAGACAATTACATAAAACTTTTGGGCTTTTAATGACCCCTTCTTTTTTTTATTGAACATCTAAACGAGCGATATAAAAAAAGTCACGGTTTGGCCGACGAAGGGTCGAATAATGGAGATTCCGCTTTATTGCCTACCTGCCAGAGCCGGTCATTTTTCGCAGCTGGTACGTCAAAAATCTGTTCATAGTCGTCAGAAATGTTTGTAAAATAATCAACCTCAAGGATCTTTTCCTATGCCCTTTCATTTTGTTTCAGTGTATAATAGTCTATTACACTACGAGGGAGAAAACTGCGTGAAAATCCGCTCCTCCCGTACGGCATATGATACTTTTCTCTGACTATACCTAAAGTGATCATTCGATGCGTGTAACGCGGATGAAAAGTCGAATTTTCGTTCACTCGTCAAGACATGTACCAGCAGAAAATAAGACCTTTTTATCTTAGTTGAGAAAAAAAACATTGTCACTCACCAGCAGTTTCGTCCTGAATTCTTCTCCATTCTGTAGAGCGATTCTTGCATCCTCTCCTTGGTTGTTCGGTAGCGTGATATTCTCCACTCTGGCCTCATGAATAATTTTTATCGATGGATGCTGGGGTAATTGTTGATTAACAGCGTGGAGCAAGAGATCGTTTTCGACTATGTATGCAAATTCTTCTGCCAAGTGATCCTCATTAAAGGTAATCATGGCATCCGAACACGCGTCCCAAACCTAGTCAACACAGTATTTATTATTAAAATTTACAGAAATACATTTTTTTAATCTGCTTTGATATAAATCCTCTTCCGGTATAAATGTATGAATTGAGTTTGTTATTAAGTATATTGAGTCTGCTTCAACAGCATCCACCAGCTTATTGCATGGAAAATACTAAATCTTTTCCATTTAACATTGTTACTGGTTCCTTGCAGGGGAAACCAACCAATGATTAAGTACGACCAGTGAATGGTCACATTCCATGAGGGCACATGAATGAAAAAGTTTGTTCACTAGCTTTTTCCACAAAAGTAGTAATAAAATAATCTTAGCAAACTCAACAATCTCACGAATTGCTATACTCGGAAATCATTATGACCAACGAAACTTCAATAGAGTATCGGTCGAAGAAATACACATTGTCCAGAGATTCAAGTAGAAATATGAGAAATATACATATATAATTACTTATATTTTTTTACAGAAAATCTTTTATATATATCATGTTTATTCAAATTTCATATGCCTCATGTTTACGATCTAGTACTTTTGTGTTCTGGCTGAAGGAGTTACGTTGTCAATAAAATGATCAATTAACATAGGAACAGTAAACTACCTGCATCTTTCGCACTGGAGCATAGCGTGCCGACTCTATGTGTTGCCAAGCTCCGATACTAGAGAGCAAAGTTCTTGTCTGCTGGTTCAAGGCCACTACCCGATTAGAATACTTCTCCTGTTGCTCGTACTCGTGTTTTTTGCCTCCTTCCAACAAAAGTATGCTTTTGGACTCAAGTCTTCTGTTGTTAGCTGTTCGAAGTACGCGAAGAAAAAAATTACCGTTAAACGCTTTGCAGAGACGATATTTTGAAAGAGCGGACGCCGCAAGTGTCTAACCTAAAGCAACGGCCAAAGTTGTCCCGACCATGCCACCGCCCGTAATGATAATGTCATAAGTTCCATCGCTGCTCGTAGCTCCATGGTGTTTGTTCCTCGATATCGTCGATGAGTTCGAAACGATCCTGCTGTATTGTCGTATGAATCCTGCGAAAACTCCCCGAGACGCAGAAACGGCGTCAACGATGAGCGCCATTTTATCGGCGCCCGTTTGAACCGTCAGCTGATTTTATTGTTATATCGAAACGGTTCGAGCTGGCTCCGTAGATATTTTTCACACGAATTTTTTTCCTTGAACAAAGAAAAACAACTTTAGAGTATCTAAAGTCAGATTTCTGCATAGATGGCTTCATATTGGATGACTACAGAAGCTCGCAGCGGTGTGCAACAACGGCACTTCCGGTAAAAAATCTTCCGACGAGCTGAATTCCACAACTGATAACTGTAAAATCGCAAGTTCGCGCCCATCAATAGGGTTATTTTTTTCGGTCGTAACAACAAGTAGCTTCGAAACAAACCGAGATATAAATCCGATTGTTCGTTACAAATTTCACTCTGCGGATAAATAGGAAAAAAATGTTATTATTCGAATATTTTGGACATTTTGTCTAAATGTGATTTTTCGATGTTTTGGAAGACTCTGAACGTGTTTCATAAAAATCTTAAACTTTTTTGTCTTCTACTAAAACAAAGCTTCCTTTATGAGGAAGCGGAAAAAAAGAACAATAAAGTAACGCTCATGAAATTCAAGAATAATGCGTGAATTCATAAAATTATGGTATCGAACACAATCGATATTTGACCAGCTGATCACGAATAGGGACTTTTGATTTTCCCCATTGGAACGCTTTTCTCGAAAGCGCTGTCAGATCCTGGTCAACAAAGTATAGTGATCCTCCGTGCTGCAGGTGTTTGTACCTCCTGGAAACATTGTTTCGTTGTTTACGAGTTATTATTAATTGTTGGTGTACAAGAATGAGCGACGATGACCGTGATATCGACATCGAGAGCGACGTGAGTCTTGACCGTCGAGTGCGACACGGCCGCACGGACGCGTAAACAGACTGGAACTTCGACTTTGTTGATAATGCTTCACAAGTTATTTTTTTTTGTTCTCATTAGGAAGGTGACGACTCCGACTCCAGGCAGAGGCACTCGAACAATACGCAATATTACTCTCAGGTGGGTTATCGTCATTTTTCGTTTGTGTTTGGATTTAGTGACGACCCACTGAAAGAATCGTCTCTCTAGGCCAATGAACTTGGCTCATTGAGGTTAGAACTTTATGGTCATTAATTGTACACAGCAATCTTTCGCGGACTCGTGACTCAAACACTCATGCTCGCCGAATTTTCGATACTGCCAAACGAATTGCACAGTTTTTCTTGTGGCATTGGAAAGTTTTGATTGTAAAAAAAAAAAAAATTTACACACAGGCGGAGAAGAGGGCACACCACAACGCATTGGAACGCAAACGAAGGGATCACATCAAGGACAGCTTCTCGAGCCTTAAAGACACTGTACCCGCACTGCAAGGCGAGAAAGTAGCGAGCAGGGCCCAAATACTGAAAAAAGCAGCTGAATATATACAATTCATGAGACGCAAGAATAATTCGCATCAGCAGGACATAGACGATTTGAAAAGGCAAAACAGTTTACTGGAGTCCCAGAGTGAGTATGCAAATTAGAAAGCAATCAGGGGAATGAATAGAAGAAGGCCATGACATGAAAATGATACTTTTTTTTGTCTCTATGGGAGGAAAGGGAGATTGCGTTCTTGCTGCATTTGTCCTGCTGAGTATTCGATTTTGACTGAGTGTTTGAATAATAATAGCGTGACCCAACGTTTGCCTAAATTCAGAAATATCCTCGAACATATTGGATGTTTGGTAATGATTGAGCTTCTTTAAATTATCCCAGCCCAGTGTCAGCTTCTACCTGATTGGATAAAATGTGCAGAATGCACTAATGAGATGGATAGATATAATTATTTCCTTTTAAAATGGATATTCACACACTTATCAATACGTGTAGTGCACCACGTCAACCTCCTACGAAATAAAAACATGTAGTGTCTATTTTATAAATTCTACAAATTTTCCAAAAACCCTTACAGATTTGTGCAGCTCTAAGAGTTACGTACGTATCTAAGAATTGTTGCGATCTTCTTCTGTCCAGCCTTCAATTTCACCTTTAAAAAAAGAAAGATTGCTTTTAGTTTTTATTCTTAATTTAATGCACCCCTTTTTGCGAAGTTCGCACATTGGAGAAAGCCAAGATCACTGGAAACTTTGCAGCTGAATCGTGCGAAGTTTCCAAGTCCGAATCGGTGGGGATTGGGGGTTACAACGATTCTGAATCAGAGTCGTCGGACAGCGAGACGGGTAGAGCAATACGTCATCCAAAGAAGTTGAAGATAGCAGGCCTCCATCACTGACGCATGCACGAACAACGTTCATCGATATAATCGACTTGAAACTTTATTTTGATAAAACAATCACCTCGTTGTAATTAATATACGTGTATCATGTAAACATATGTAAAGTAGGTACTTATTTAAGAGAATAAATATTAGTTCTGTTCATAATCTCAAACATTAATGTTGCTGGTCGGCAATCTCGTATCTGCACCAATGTTCTATTCTTAGGACTACTGTCGGGACATGCAAGAACTTAGATTTTTCTTGTACGTAATTGTAAAATCAAAATCGAACAGAGGTGACTTTGACGTTTTATTCTGTTGATAGTTATTGATTCTCAATGGTTGTGTGAACACATGAAAAATCTTGACCCACATACTTCAATTTCGTGCAGTATGTGCCTGGAATCTTTTTCCATTCGGGTCAATCTTTGTTACATGATAGGAAACTGTGTAAACAAGGGAAATGGAATTAATTGACAGCAATGGATAATGTATCACGGATTTCAAAGGTGTTGGCTGCATTTTCACTCCTGATTTGAGTTGTTGCCAAATTTTCAAGATCTATATAAAAAAAATAAAAAGTGACTGTATAAATATTTCTTTATACTATATTAAATGGCTCGTTTCGACTTACATGTAAAAATAACATTGATAGCAGTGGAAAAAAAATTTGTTTGACGCAATGAAATAAATGGGATAGAAAGAGTTGGGTAACTGGAACTTATATGAGTGAATAAATGTTCAATTTATAATCCGAGTTTTTTCAATCCCCGGCAAAAATATAAAATACTCCCACTATCAAAGACACCATTCTCCAATGAGCTCGACTCTTGTAAGTACAAAACTTAATTACATTTTATAATTTAATTTGATTTATGTGACGGTATTCTCTTTAAATATAATATGTAGGAAATCGTCAATATTAAAGCTTCAAAGTAACAATTTATAAGATTTTACAAATTTACCATCACTTAAGTTAAAGTTTTTCTAAAGTTAATAACACTTCACATGAGACTTGTTTGTGTTTAGGCGCCTTGTTTTTTCTGTATTATTTCCTTCAGTTTAATTGAATTAACTTAAATTTTTTAAATGTAATTCCACTCTTCACATCGAACGGCTATGTCGATTTTTCAAAAGTTTCGGAAGAAAACCGAGAAAAGTTCTTGAGTAGTGGATGAAAAGCAGTTCGAACATACGTAATGAAATATTGTAATAAACCAACTCGAACCGGTGGACCAGGAATTACGATGCTAAGCATGTGTACAGTCGTCAGGAATATTTATGAGCCTCCTGAGATAAAATAGCTGTGTTATTCCATCCTTCTCCCACCATGCGGCTCGAAACACAAGCGCAGTGTGTACTATATCGGGATTAAAAAAATTAATGAGTAATGAATAACAAATTTCTATCCATTTTTATCCGTGCCGCAGTGGTCGTGAGGGTCGCTCGCGGGAATCGAGAAACCACGAGTTTATTCCGCAACGCATGATCGACTGACAGTCACGACGGAGCGACGGATCGGAGCGGTAGTCATTTTTTTTTTTAAGCCCAGTGACTGCTCGTCCCCTGGCGGAGAGCTGCGCTACTCGCTAATGCGAGCGCGAGAGTTGGCGCTTGACAATCGCTTTACGTGGGTAGGAGGTGCCGGTTTGTTCCGGAAGGAGGCGGTTTCGACGAGGACGTTTGCCGTTGGTTCGCTCGTTTGTCGGCGCGGTGCGTGGACGGTGGCCAGAGCCAACGGGCCAGAGAGAAGAACGTGTACTGCTCCGCCGTACTCCATCGTTCGTAGGTGGAGATAAAAAAAAAAAGCAAAGAAATAAACCGCGACGGATCTTCGCGCGAAGTGTGACATTGCGAGAAACGGCGTCGAGACGATACCGGCGTGAAATGTCAGCCTGTCCGAGAATACAACATCCGCCACAGCAGGCGAACGGCGACGGGAATCTCGGATCACCGAGAAAGAAACAACGGACTTCGACTTCCGGTTCTTTGTCCAAGGTCACGGTTGTGCTGGGCGCGCAATGGGGCGACGAGGGCAAGGGAAAGGTCGTCGACATGCTCGCATCTGATGCGGACATCGTCTGCAGGTGCCAGGTAATTTCAAGTCGACATCGCATTCATTGGTGTTTGTAAATTCGCCGAAAAAAATTAAAAGAAAAAAATAATGCCACTGTAGCGTGCTCGAAATCACGGGACAAGGCTTCGCGCCATCTTTGAGCCAAACTTCCCCTTCCTCCGCGTAGCTTCGAGCTTATTTTTATGTATGTTACATGCGACGTTTGTAACATAACGAAATTAGTGCCGGTGTCGCTTCTGTTTCACAGCCCACAAGACGCCCCACGATCCGCGTCCATTGCCGCACTTTTGCTTCTCCCCTGCTGATGCTCGCAATAGGCCGCACGTGCGAACTGTTTTCACGACCGTTCGGTGTGTGTGCGTGCTTGTTCCCTCCCCCAAAAACGTCTTACCCTGCGAGACTCAATAAAAAGTTTATTTTTCGTTGTTCTCTTCGTTTCGTAACGAAACGAGAAAAGCGTATATATAGCTCGCGCGCAAGTCACGCGCTCGAACCACGCTCGAATTTTGTAATCATTTAACCCTATGACGAAATCGGACCTTGGAGGCAAAATTTTGCGGCCGATATATATTTTTAGAAAACGAACTTTTAGATGCTCGCGCGAGAGTTATTTGCACACCCCCGGTGCTGCAGTTTTTTTTCTGTCTCTCAACCTGGCCTCACGGCATTGCATCATTCGCATTTTTCAGACGGTCATCTGCGATAAGCTCCACCAAGCCGACAGGCCATTAAACTCTCGACGATGATTATACTCTTGGCTGTGCCGTATCTCATTAGCGAGTAATTAATTTGTCGCGTCAGTGTAATGTACGGAAATCCACCAGACTCATTGTTTCAGCGATACTTGCAACTTCGTCGTATACCAACGTCTGCGTTACTGTGCATAGATTGCATGCTTTTTCTGTCCCATGCAGCTAAAATAAATCGGAGAACTTTGTTTCGTTCAGACCTGTTCCGTCAGAATCATATTTCTGTTTTCTCGTTGCTGAGTCGGCAATGTGATGTTTCCCCTTCCAGGATAATCACTTCATTGTACAAGCACACTGTCGTATGCAAAAAAAAAAGTATCAAATCAAAAGTCAATGTGAATAAACTGTAGTTGTTGATTCTTAATACAAGCTTCTGTAAGATTTTTTGTAGGATTAATGCACAGTGATTATTTAAATGCCCTTCTATCTTTAATATTTTATGCAAGTTTCCGCTAAATGAACATCAACAATTTTCTGTCTCAAAAAAAAGTACTCCATTGTACAAGCATACTTTGTTCTTGTGAAAGAAAAAATTATTTAATTCCCGTAAATTACACTCATTGCCATATTACTTAAGAGTCAATTCGAATAAGCTTTGATCGTTAATTTTTTATGTCAGTTTCTGCAACAACAATATCAAGAATTCCGCTTCTCAACAAAAGCGCTTATATATTCACAGTCGATCCCTATACGAGAAAGAATTATTTATATTTATTTCTCAATTACTTCCGTTATGAAGAAAATATGGATACGACGAAGCCAGATGATTGCATTCGGTACAGTGTATTGTACATAAGAAAAATTAATGAATTTTCTTGACCTATACTCATAATTATATTAATGGAAAGAATCTATTTAAATCTTTTATGCCCGTTTGTGTGAGAATGAAATTCAGAGTTTCTTATTGCCCAGACATGTCTTGTTACAGTGGCGGTTCTGTTACCTCCATGCTCGTTTGGTGGCATAATGTTTACGCTACCAGTACGGGCGTGCTCTGTCCTTATAGAAAAAGAACATAAATCATCCACTCTTTTTGAGTTACATTCATCGTCGAATTAATGCAAAGCGTTCACACTTGAAATATTTCTATTATTCCACAGGGAGGAAATAATGCGGGTCATACAGTAGTTGTAGAGGGTGCCCAATACTTCTTTCACCTTCTACCTAGCGGAATAATCAATCCAAGATGCAAATCCGTTTTAGGTAACGTCACACTTCAATAAAAGAGCACAAATTCGTTTAAAAAAGAAGATAACGATAATAATTGTTTCGTTGTTTGAACCACTCGAAAATCTTACCAAGGAGAAGAATAAAAGAGAAAAAAAACATCAATTATATTTATTATATTATGAGAAAAAAAAAATTGTTTAGACATTCGAGACACTTTAACATCTTGTGTACCACGGAGAAGAAAAGAAAATGTAGATATATTTATTACCTTATTTGAATGAAATCAATTTTTTTAACGATGAAATAAATAACCGATAAAATGGCATTGAACGTGAAGGCGCTGCCAGTTGCCTCGTAAAGATAAGGAAACAGTATATCTTGTTTGAATGAATATTGTGTTACAGTGCTTCGAATAACAGAGCACTATAAATGAAGTAAACCGACAGGTCTCCGGTTAGCGTGGCTTATCGTCTATCATTGATTCAATAATTTGCAAGCTGGTACTGCCTGTTGCCAGGTTCTGTCAGAGCTACAATATAAAGGAGAATAGCGAATACCGGACTGGAATTAATTGTTATGTTTTGCAGGTAATGGCGTCGTTATACATTTGCCGGGATTGTTCGAAGAACTGGAGCAGAACGAGGCTAAGGGTCTCAAGGATTGGAACGAAAGATTTATCATATCGGATCGGGCTCACCTAGTGTTCGATTTTCATCAGCAAGTAGATGGCTATCAGGAACTGGAAAAAGGGTCGCAATCGTTGGGAACGACGAAGAAGGGAATTGGTCCAACTTACTCGAGCAAAGCCGCAAGAAACGGCCTCAGAATCGGCGATCTGCTCAGTGACTTCGACAAATTCACCGATAAATTCAATGCCTTGGTGGCTTCATACCAAAGAATGTTTCCTGCTCTTCACGTAGACGTTAAGGCGGAACTGGAACGCTACAAGGGGTGAGCTATGCGAGCCTGGGGTAAATCAGTTACGAGTAAAATCTGCATGAGATACCGGCTCAGAATTCCTTCAGTTTAATTGCCGTTCGCTATAGAGTCATCGATTAAACAATTCAAATGCTCGACAACCGCAGGTACGGAATCGGTGAAAATGTTGCAACGTCTCAAGGCTTCCTACAAATGACCTAGACAATATTAAAAAATTCTTAGTCAATGACTTAATCGCGGTCGACATTTTTTCGTTACTCACGCGGTTGGCATTTTTCGGCTATATCTGAACGATTATATTATTATAAAGACTTTATTAAAATAGGTTGATTTCATTTTTTTTATTTACATTTTTTACATAACATGTGACTCACTCTCTAGATACGTCGAGCGTATCAGACCGCTGGTGAGGGAGACCGTCTGCTATCTGCATCAAGCATTGAAGGACGGAAAAAAAGTGTTGGTCGAGGGAGCCAATGCGGCGATGCTCGATATCGACTTTGGTACTTACCCGTACGTGACGAGTTCCAACTGCAGTATAGGAGGTGTCTGCACAGGACTCGGCTTGCCACCTTCGACAATCGGCGAGGTTGTGGGCGTCGTCAAAGCATACACGACGAGAGTAGGCGACGGCCCATTCCCGACCGAACTTCATGATTCCATCGGTCAGATTCTACAGTCTCGTGGTCACGAAGTCGGCGTCACGACGAAGAGGAACAGACGTTGCGGATGGCTCGACCTGACGCTGCTCAAGTTCACAGCGATGGTCAATGGGTCAGTTCAGCAAAACTGAATATCGCTTCGCTTACAGTACACAAAGTTTTCCAAAAAAAAACCAGAAGTTTTGCATGACTTCTATACGTAATTTCGAAGCAAGAAAAGAAGCTTTCTAGTTAGAATGAAGCTATAAATGAAATTTTTCTTTCACGTGCAGATATTATTTTCGATCAACGAGGCAAACATTTATATACGAAATTTTATTCCTCATGCCCTCTGTAGATACACATCGATATGCCTGACCAAGTTGGACATCCTCGACACCCTTCCTGAAATCAAAGTGTGCGTCGGCTACCGCTTGAACGGAAAGGAAATTGATTATTTTCCGAGTACCGCCATCGAGCTCGCACGAACCGAACCGATTTACGAAATTGTCGAAGGTTGGCGCTCGACGACCGAGGGCGTACGCTCCTTGGAGAAGCTGCCGCCGAATGCACGAAAATACGTTGAAATGATCGAGGACCACTTGGATATTCCAGGTAAGAACTCCAGCCAATGACGCTTCACACGTACATTTTCAGTCAAAAGTGAGATTCAGTACAAATTTGAACACTTGCGACAGAAGATTCAGAAATGTGAGAAAACTTTGAAAAAAATCATGCAAATTCGAAAAAATCAAGGAATTCGTTTCAAATAAGAAAATGAAAGCTTGTCTAACGTTTCATTAACAATTAATTTTTTTAACTTTGTTCATAACGTTTCGGAATTATTATTATGCAAAATTGAACATCATGAAATCATTAATATTGGCATAATCGCGAATGCATGTGCAATACATCCGCAAATTGGCCTTTACTGATCATTCGACTGATCGATAGATCAGTCGTTGGCAGAAGTTAGTACTGAGAACACTATTATATTTTATCAAGACGAATATTTTTTCATGACGATGTTTACGACCGCAATAGCTATCCCACAATGGCCTCGCCATAGTCTGTTTAAAAAATATTTCCGCCCTTCTGTATTTCAGTGAAATGGATTGGTGTTGGAGCGGGCCGTGAGAGTGTCATCACCCTCTGACGATTCAACGGTTTTAGCCAATTATCTGAGCGCACCATTTTCAGTGTATTATTAAGGATAACTATAAATGTATTGTTCACAATTAGAAGCTGATGCGCGCACAATAAGTGGAAATTACAACCAAGGCTTATAACGAAGGTAGTACGATAGTCGAAAGCGTTTAACTTAATTCAAACATGAATTTGATTGTAATAATGTAAATGTCAATATTGAATAGTCAGTATCTACAGTTTTATTTAATTACGGTTAAAGGGGGAAAACGGAAGATATTTAACGATATTTGACTTATATCGTCATATCCATAAAAAATAATGCAAAAAATAGAATACACCGGTATTGTACAAATATTTAATTAACCGCTGACCGATCATTTTCGTTTATCATTAATTCTTGTTTTTTCATCCATTCGAGTGAATTCCTCCTTCGATACATTTGGTCTTTGCGAATTACAAATTAAGTTTCTCTATCCTAAGCCGGATGAGCTGTTCGATAATTCATACCGGATCTGGCATCGCGGGATTATCGTATGGAATATCTTGCGATTTACGAGCGGATGGTACGTCGGCCGTTAAGGTCGTTGCGTTGCCAGTGGATATACTTGTCTCTCTTCTGTCCCGGGCACGTCGGTTCTGAAACCAGATCTTAACCTGATGGCCAAATATCGAATTAGTTCGGTTCGTTTATCGAATACCGTCGTTATCATAATTGCCGTACAGCTCGTTAACTTTGATTTATAAGCGTTCATTCTAACAACAATGATATCGCGAATTATAAATGACTTGTTATATTTCTTTTGGTAACGATAAGTGTAACATTATATCGAGTAGCGAGCCATTACTGTTTCGAGAAGATTGGAAGAACTGGGTATAATTAATTAAATAGGATCGACCCCCGCACTTCGAATCAACGGCCGTGGGAAATTCCCGTTATACGTATATTTTCCATTACGATAATCGACGAGATATCTACGAGATTCGATTGCAATAATGAAAGCGGCGTTTACTCGTTCAATATAATTTCCATCCGTCTGAGGAAAACATGCGGTGCAGATGGCACACAAGAACTTAACGGCCTTTTCCACTGTGGCATTAAATACTCAGCGTCTCCATTTTCCGCAACTCTTTCACAATGTTCAATAAAATACTAAGGTACGCTCTAAAAAAATGTTTGAAATTGAATGAAGAATTTTAGCTTTATCACATAAACCGTATCCGAATTCCAAATAAATGTTACCACTTATTTTGGTGCGAGAAAGCATGCAAGTGTCCGGTATAGGATTTGTAATTATAATTTTAATATTTCAATACTCGAAGAAAAAAGAAATTAGAGATCAATTAATGAAAGTGACACAAAAAAATTTCAAGTTCCAGCGCATTAAACTTACAATCTATTTGTACAGTGTACAAGTTAAACATCAGAATTACCGGAAAAGTGCGTGCTAGAGGAATGGAAATAAAAATTTTTATGCATGCCCGGCCATTGGATCTTTTGCGCTACTCACAACGAAATGTATTGTTTCTTCAAAATTATCGAGCTGTACAGCGCGTAATATATAATATTCATAATTCCTGTTAAATATATGCACTTACGCGACTTTGAGGCAACCGCAAAAGGGTCGACAACTGTACAACATCCCTTCTCGATAGATAAGCACTGTTCCGATATTTTTCCTCCAATACGTGAAGCTGGGAGGATGTGAACGGTATTCTTGGATGGGCACCGGGTCGTCTTTTCCCCGACTTACCGGCCGTCGATTTCCTAAGGAGTTTCGGAGGCTTGTATCTCGTGCATTGAAGCCACGATAGTTCGCTTCTCTCGATTTTCAGAGCCCTGAGATCTCGAGTGTCGCGGCAGAGCCGCGAACTTTCCGGCTGCGAGGCGACTATTATCGAGTTTTGCGAACGCGAAACGTTCGGCGCATCGTGGCTGTCGACTCGATCGTCGCTTCCGGTTCTATCGAACTTCACAAGAGAAGACGCCTCCGCGGCGAGTCTCGATGTGTTTATGAAACCCGTGTTGATCATCGCGCTTGCGCTCCCCCGCTGTGATAAATTTTCCGCACCATCGAGGCAAACCTCGGCCGTCGTCGATAACGAAGATTCTCGCGATTTTCTCGTGCGATCGTCGGCCAAAATTCGCGCTATGCTAAAATCACTCGCGGCACGAGCGCGTCGCTGTACCTGATTCATTTTCGTTCAACAACTGAATTCGCAAAACTTTCAACCCCATGTATATATACTCTTCGATGGTACCGAACGTACATCCCCGCTTTCTATCTTCTCTCGTCACAGTATCCATTTCACCCGATGAATCTAAATTAAACGCATAGTTGCACACTCGATGGCTATCGCGTTGCACTCGCGGTTCTCTCGCTGAGCCTAAAGAAAAGAAACCCCCCTACCTGTCCCATTGTCCTTTGCTCTTATACCAGTGTATTATCTCAACCAAATCTCCCGCTGCCCAATAACAACAATGTAATTGATACTACCGTAGGGACGCATGACGGGCAATGGGGCGGGGGGGAAGAGACGATGCCGAGACCGCTACCGTTTTCAAGGGCCAGATGTCCCGGTGCACGGAGGCTTGGATAATCGAAAAACCACAGGGGTCATCTAATCCGGAAATACGTCTATCTACCGAATGTAAATATCAAACAAACGGCGTATTTTGCCACCGCTGACAGGGGCTGTTGTGGTCGGTGAAATAGAAAACTTTTTTTTTTTACTATGAGTAGTGGGTAATATTTCAATACAATTTTCATGAAGTTTTTACTGCTGGGATATCCTTGTGAATGCAAGGAGCCGGTATTATAAAAACGGTTGGCTATAAGCATGGAACAACTCGTAAATAGAACACGAAGACGAAATGTTTGTTATACGTTTCGGGTTGGTATTTAGTCATGTCACTCCGCTTAAGATTGTAACTTACAGAGCGGGAGTTTTGCGAAGCTTCTCGAGCAACAAGTTGCTCACAAGAGGTAAGTTCCTTGCGGTGTTTATACATTGCAATATATTATGATAATACGATAATTCGATTTGCATATCTACGAGAACTGCTTTTCGTTTGACATGCGCAGTTTCGTGAAGGACGCTCGGTGTCTTACAATGGAATATGCATCTGTTTTACAAAAGCATGCGATATGTTTTGTCGTGGCAGCAATTGTGCGCTGTATATATCTGTGATACTAGACGATAGCGGTTGCATTCGCATTTTCTGAATGGTTCGACCTTGCTTTAGTTCATATTAAAGTGACTGTTTTCCCACATTGATTTTATTCTTCGTACTATTCAGTACAGTGAACGAAGATCCGATTATCTGTTCAATTAAGATCTTATCAATTTTACTGAGCCACCTGGCATACGAATATGAGAAGACCGGACGATTACGATCGCCAATGAATATTTGATCGCCGTATGATGAGTTTATGGAGGGGATAAAAATCTACTCAAACAACACATATTACTACGTACCGACTGAAGGTAAGATCGCTCAATCTTGTGTCTGATAAATAATGTCGCGGCCGCATATTGTAGAGGGCACACGAATCAGAATAACGCGATAATGGGGTTACGATAAATACACAAGGTACACAAGCGAAGATAGTACGAGGTGCACGATTATCGGAATGTAGGTTAACCTTCGCAGGGGAAAAATTTGATAATAAAAATAACGGAACCGAACTTTCTCTTTGAGAAACTTATGAAACACGATAGCACGATTCTCCATTAAGGTTTTTATTCAGTAAATCTGGTAAAAAAAAGCATCTTTTACCAACCAAGCAACAACGAAATCTATTTATATATATATCTATTTAGGAAGACAGTAAAATGTAAGACCCATTTATGTTTTGAAACCTTCGATATTTTTTTTCTTAATACCAATAATTCTTTTATTTTTCTTACTCTATCGAGAACTTTATTCACGTAAGCCTTAACTTTTTATGCATTCTCATTAAGAATAATAATTTGGTGATAGATTTAAAATGGAAATTCCGGATGCTTCTCAGTACCCTTGAAAAAACTGAAGTCGCAAATTCTTCCAGCGGATCCTTGGTCAAGTTTGGCCAACGAATTCATGTCGGCATCATCGAGCGCCCAGTCGAAGAGATCTATGTTCTCCTTTATGCGTTTGGGATTCGTGCTCTTTGGAATAGCAGCTATGCCGTTCTGAAGAGTGTATCTGAGGGCTACTTGCGCTGGTGATTTATTATGCTTCCTTGCCACTTCCAGAACTGTTGAATTTTCCAGTAAATCGGGAAGTTTGTCTGTCTTGCCGAGGAGTTTCACCAATCCTCTGCTGCCCAGTGGTGAGTACGCCGTTACTGTGATTCCTTTACCTTTACAGAATTCAACCTGAAAAAAATGATCAATAACTCATGAAAATTGAATATGGATATGGACCACTGTTTTACTGTAAATTCAAATAACAATAATAATACACTTGGAATTTGAAAAGAAACATTATAATACTTGAAGTAAGGCTTACCATATCTTTCTGCTGAAAATAAAGATGAAGCTCGACTTGCAGATTAGATATGGGCACTTTGGCATTCAAAAGAATCTTGCTTATCTGCTGGGCATTAAAATTAGACAGTCCTATAGCTCTGGTGCGGCCTGCTGCCACTTGTTTCTCCATCTCGGCCCACACAGCTGCGTGATTGGTATTCATGTCCATTCTGAACTCTCCATTCTCATCGACTGGATGCAGCTCATCACCCACTTCTTCGAAGCCAAACGGAGTGTGTATCAGATACAGATCCAGATACTCCAATTGCAAAGCTCCTAAGCTCTTCTTTATCCATTTTTCTATCCCTTCCGGACGGTTGCCGGTTGGAGGAACCTGTTTCAATAACAATTCTTCTTACACTCGGGGATCATCGTTGATTAATGTATTTTTATCAATCCAATCTCAACGGTTACTTTTGTGACTATGAACAACTCTTCTCGTTTGATTCTTCCGGAGTCGAGCCACTTCTTTAAAACTTTGCCTATAACAGCCTCGTTCTCATAGACCGGTGCAGTATCGATGTGCCTGTATCCAGCTTCAAGAGCATCGTCAAGGATCAATTCCAATTCCGACTCGGAAGCCTAATTACATTTGTTTTTTTTTTATAGGAAAAAAGAAATTTTTAATCTATGTCGAATCGTCGATCGATTTTCGAAAACACTTACTTGCCAAGTGCCGAATCCCAAAGCCGGCATCAACTGCCCGTTCGGCAGAGTCACCGATAATTTTGGAGCCATCTCTGTGACACCACCGTTGTGCAGAGTGATTGAAACTTGTTGAAAATGCCGAGTGCAATGGCTCAACTTGACGTGGCACAAATACTTTATCATTCCCCACCATTAGCATCTTCTTGTCAAGCCTTGAAGCACTTTCACCAGTAGAGGGGGAAATCTGTATCTACGGTTTATTCCTACATACTCTGACTGGATGCTGATGGCAATATTAACACACACACAAGGCCAAACTGTTTTTGATTGACTCCAACCGGAAACACAATATATTGGATAAGGAAGAATGCAAAGTTTCTGCAGTACAATTACATACAAGTTTTTACAGTAAATACAGTAGAACTTAGATTATTCGAGCCCTCAATTATCTGAATGTTAATGTGAAATATTGCATAGCATTAATAAGAGTTGAAGTGCGCTTTTCCTTCATCAGGAATCACCTTACGTACATAGTTTATTCTGAAGCGCGTTTAAGAATTTAATGTTGGTACATTATTGAAGATATTTTTATAAGTAACATTTTCTTAAATCTATATGCCTCGCTTCTGCATCCGTTTTATCGTTGTAAAAAGACATTTGCATTTCGATTATTCAGATTTTTTATTGTTCACACTTCACTCAACGATCCGGACAGTCGAGATTCTACTGTATAAAGATACATCGGTATTGGCGCAGGCAGATATCAACCACAGATACCCTTGAGGCAATAACTCAACCGCGACGGCGATACTTGTAGCGGTATAATATAATTCTAATCACTCGATGTTTCAGACTCTCCGGTTCCGTTATAAAATGACTTAGGGAGCTTAACGATGTACACATGTATTAATTGCGGCATCGAGGTTGAGGAGCTTTACAGACGATACAGTCCCAGTGTACTGAAGGTTCTGAAATGCGTAAGTATCATCACAAAAAATATCTCCTAGGAATAATGATTTATACGTAGATATAATTACGAATACCGACAATGATTTATAGTAGCAGTAACGGGTTGTTGTGGTCGGGCGTGTTCCAAATTCGCTTCGGACTGTGGAATTCAGAAACTTGCGATTTATCGGAAATACCCCACTTCCCGATTTAATTTTCATTTCTATCTGAACTCCTGATCGAATGAAATTTTCAATCCAAAAGATGTGTATTATCCATATAACGGAAATGTATATAATATATAATTACAGAAAATATATGAAATTTCAGAACAAATGTGGGAGCCTCGCGGACAAGTACATAGAGTACGATCCTGTTATCGTACTGGTGGATCTTGTCTTACTCGAGAAGCCAGCGTACAGACACCTTCTGTACAACAGTGGCTTTCAGTCCTACTGGAAATTAATGATCGTCGTACTGCTGAGTGAATCATTCAGAGTATGGTCGACTCAGTCGCCGGAAGGTGGTCGTGAGAGTCTTGATCATCTAAAAAACGATATTTTCGACGGCGAACGAAGTTTTTACATCCTGCTGGCGCACACGGCGCTCTCGCTGGGAGCGTTCGTGAGTGCGGTGATCGTTGGAACGGAAATACGATGGCTTTTTCTGCGTGAACGTCCACACAAGTACAGAGTGATCGATCTAGTCCGTGCCCTTACGGTGGGAGGTTGTGCCAAATTGTTGGGTCTGTTGGGTCTCGTTTGGCAGCACGTCGCTCACGATCCTCACTACGCTCTAATTCACGGTTACACGATGCTATGTCTCCTCACGGCGTACTCAGGTAATTTAAATTTACTAACGACACACGCTTCGATTTTCCTCATATATCACACGTATGCCTTTTATTTGTTAATGAAACTTTGATCTATAGAGAAATTATAGTTAACAATTACAATACGCTAAACAATTCTTTACAGTCGTATGCGAGAGCGGAAGGGGTGGATCCCTGATCGGACTTGCCGGAGGACTTTTGGCTCACGATTACGTATCTAACAGTATTTCCTTGTTGCCTCGGGCTACGCCCAATATCACGCTATTGCAGAATGGGACTTAGCGAATACACAACGAATTAAAATCTTGTTAGTTATATGTTCTTAAGCGTCCTTGACCGGAAGTATGCTCCAACCAAGAACGAGTCTGTCGAAGCCGCACGAGAACAAATTGCACACTCCGCCCTCTTCCGCCCAGGCTACCGAGCACACCATTCTTCGATGGCCCTGGAAAAAAAATGAACGTAAATTTGCATTGCGCCTTAGCGATACGCGGTAACGGAGTCGGGAATATTACGACGGATTTTTTTTTCTAACCTGTCGACTTGTTCGTGGTAACCTTGCCAGTCTCTGGCCGCTCAGATCGAACAAGCGTATTTGTCTGTTATCGTGAGGTATAGCCACTGTACCGCTGCTGGACACCGCCAATCGATTGGCCGCACTATCGCTACGAATCGTTGCCAATGGACTGCGGATATTCCGCAATTCCCAGACCTTGACACTTCGATCGTCCGAGCCGGAAACAATCTTGTCCTCCCGGGTGAATACCGCCGATGTAACCGCTCTGTGTGACCACGCAAAAAAAACCATTGTAATACTCATGGTCCTCAACAAATTTGCAATTCATGGGCAACGCCTCTGATGGCAATGTTGTTATTAAGATTTTTTAAGATTGTGTCATGCAAATTCTTCACGATCGTTTGACCCTTCACATGTGCACGACCGTTCGCCCGGATCGAAACGTTGCCTTTTATGTCGTTTAGAAAAACTATACGCATGCTCGTGATCAGTTTTTCTTTACAATGAAGAAAGAAACTGAGTTGCAAAGTCACCCTCGAATTTTTTTTTTCATCACAATCTAAAATATTGCGTGCTGCCGAAGTCCGATTTATAGATTGTACTCTTTACTTTCCCCGTACGTAAAGGGTCAAAGTTGAAACCTTTATCGATGTGGGAAGCTATATTTTCAAGTAAAAAAATGTTAAAATGATTTTCCGCTGAACTGCCTTGATACTCGGAGAGTCTTACTCAGTGTGTCCTTGAAATACAGATACGGAATGAATGGGTTCTCTGAAGTCCCACAATCTGAAGGTGCTGTCTCGACTCGATGTGACGCAGAGACGTTGCGCGTGATGGGTCGATACGTGTGTGAGTTCCTGATCGTGTCCGCAAAGTGTGTGTATGACGTCGCCGGTCTCGGCGTCGTACAGATTAGCGGTTCTGTCCCAGGACGCCGTGACCAATTGCTCCGCACCGGGAAGCCAATCGGCGGACATTACAACGCCGCTGTGACCGAGTAATTCCCGCACCGGTGTTCTCAGAGTTGGCGGTTCCTCGAGCTCGTCCCCGCCGCAAACAGCGTTCGTCGGCGTTCGGTCGGTATTCGACAGATCTTCAGAAGACGATTGGCGCTTCGGTATGTCCCAGTTTACGGCGGCTTGCCAAACGTGAGCTGAACAGTCGCCGCTCGACGTCAGAGCCAAGTCTCTCGTCGGATGAAAACGGACAGAATTCACCGAACCGCTGTGACCGATATATTGGAGCAGACATCGGCCGCTCTCCATCCCCCAGACCCGAGCTGTATGGTCCGCCGATGCCGTTGCTATTATTGGTTGACCCGAACGCCCGACCGATACTTCCCACACACCGTCCCTGTGGCCCGTGTATTGCCTCTGCATGCTGCACGACATCGTAGGATTCTTGAAACTCGAGACTATCTTGCTCGTTTGCGCTTTGAGCTTGTGGGAAGTTTTTACCTTTTGAGCGGAACCTGCGCTCGATACTGCAATCAGACGAGCAAGACATTAGCTTATTCAAGAAGGAAATTGCACTGGAAAACGTGTAATACGATTGAAATGAAAACTTCAATCTTGAGCTTTGATTTGTCTCTCTGAGATTTTGTTTCATGTAATTGCCCTACATTATGCAATTTGTTTCAGGGTAAATTTGATAGTACATTTAGTTTTTTTGATAACGAAAATTAATAGCAAAAATGTTTTTCTTTTTATCTACAAGATTTCACTATAAGGGCAAATCATTTTTTCACCTGGAGCACAATAATGTAAATCTTCTGTCACATTGAATTTCTTGGAAAGTACATCAATTGTACATTTCTACTTTTGAATAATGAATGTTTAATAGTAGAAACAAAGATTGTAAAGAAATATGCAAGGTTTAAAAGAAAGACTTTTTTTTTTTCCGTTTTCAGGAGTGCGGTAGTATTATCCTTGTGTCAATATCTCATTAAAGGAAAATAGGCATTGCGTGAATGCAATACCATGGTTACTAAAATTTTACCAAATAATAAGCTCGTCTCGAGACTCGTATCTCAAAATCCCTTACCCTTCGGTTTGAATGGATTTTTCAAGTCTACGCAATCAGCGAGGTCACCAGGCGGTAAGCTGCGTTCTCCGGAGCCATAGCATTCTCTCTCCAGCCTTTCGTTGAGCCCGTCAATTTTTTCCTGCACTGTAAACGATTGTAATTTTTAAAAATCTCTTCAAAGTATATAATTTTCCAAGCTAGCTATGACCTACAGCGATCACAGCTGCTCGCAATTCCTTACATCCAATGTTCTCCATGCAGACGATCTCAAACTCTTTCTGGATTTGTTGAAACAGATCGAGCAGTCGGGTGTGCACAGCTGGAGGTATTGGACTGTCATCGATGTCCGATCGAAAGCTGACGTAGTGCAAAGCCATCGGTTGCAGGGGTGTCGAACCACTCTGGCTCATCTGCGACTGTAATTCGGTGTCGGTGCCGCTCTGAACCCTCGGTATAGAAATTCTTTTTGACTTCCCACTGGTTTTGTTGCCAGTCGAGGTTGGCGGCTCCCCCGGCATATCGCTTATGTTTTTTCTCTAGTATCGTCCACAAAGCCACGCACGGCTTCTCCGTTATGACTAAAGATGAATGGGACAACACGGCATTTGTGTTTGTATTACGCTTCAACCGAGGATCGATAAAACTTGCGTTATTCACGCGTCGTAGGAGAACACCTTTCACAAATGTCAATGGTCACGATCGTTCATGAATCAGCTGTGAGGATCTCCGAAACGTCAATGAACAAATAAGTTTCATCTACTTGTCGTAATTCCGGAAATCTCTCATAGAGGGCATGTGCGACAGGTGAGTCGCTTCAGTGTAATATAGCATGATATATTTTCGTAGTTAGCTTCTTATTTATGTCATCATCTTGTATTGATAAATTCGTTAATATAGGTCGTCAAAAATAAAACTTCTACTATTACCAACTTCGCTTCCCGCCATTGTTTTCAAATTGCAATTTTTCTTTGGAAAGAACGCTTATCGTTGGGGAAAGAATGGTTAGAGAACCCAAATTTTCCGTCATTCCAAATGGACAAATTTCGTATGAACTGCACGTTAATATAAGGATGTGTTTTCAGGATATCAAATTTACTTTTTTATCTCAGTTTTGAAATCAATTAAGCTATATTTTCAATAATGTGAATTCTGAAGGTTATCGTATATACGTAAATGGCAAGCGATCGAAAACTTCAACGATGCAGAAAGATTGCATTTTTACGTGAAAACCTCCATTTTTGAATGAATAGTATACGTCTCATTTTTCCAACAATTTATACACGGTGAAACGTATGAATGATCGAAATTTGTTATGAATGCTCAGAAATGACAGTCCATTATCGCCGACTTTTTGGGCTTTGGTAATAATGTTCGAATTTAATTTTACGGAAAAAGGTCGCGCGTGGTAAACTTTCTACGTGTCCATAATTTAGACCTATTAGCCGCACGCTCCCACAATTCTTTCTAATCCCAGTGCACATTAAATATTGCAATGCATTCACGAATATTGTTGCGACTCATCGTCCCCATTGTTGATTTTACCTGTAAACAGCAGTTTTATATTCTTTATTGATTTTTCAAGTGTCAACAAGCGCCAAAGGTCGACAGCTCAAGTCATTAATCGAATTCGCATTTCTAAAAATACCAATTCTTGAGGTTATTCAGTATGTGTTATGGATGAACGACTGAAAACTTGTGATACATGTCACAGCAGAAAGCTAGAATTTTTATGACGATATTTTCGTTGATAACAAGTACTCGAAAATTTTTTCGAAAATCTGATGAACGATGCCTCGGACAAATGAGTCAACTTCCGTAACGTTTCAGAAATGAAATTTCGTTGTCAACAAACTTTTATCGTTTGGTAAGACTGTTTCGGTTGACTTTGATAGTAGAACAAAAGGTCACGTTCGACAAATGTGCTACGCAGCGATAGTTCTAAAGCTATTTGCTGCACGCACCCAGAATCGTTTCGATCTTCGGTAAACATAAAATATTACAATGCATTCATGAACATTGTTGCGACTAATTCGCGTTTTCACATTTCTGTTCTTTCGTGTGTTAAACACCTAGGGTTGGCAGGCGTTGTTTACTGCCGCAATTATGCCCTCTTCTTTAAAAAAAAATTATACATCGCGGCATGTTCGATATTATGTGGCTGATTTTCCGCAACAGGGTAGCAATGGCTCGTTCATTGTCGTTTTCGCAGTTACTCGAGTACGTGACTTTTTCCTGGATCTCGAATTATCGTGTTTTTCAAGTAACGTGTACACGTTTAGGGGAGTCGAACTCGGATAGTTGAAGTCCGGTGAAAGAAATATTGTTTCTGATTCTTATTTAATTAACGCAAAGTTTGACGCCATGAAGCTAATACTGTTTTCGATTTTTATCTTGGTTCTAATTGCACATACGTGTCCGGCCGCGATTGTCGTACCGTCATCGGAATCAAAACATCTCACTCGTCTTCACAATGTTGCGGTAAGTTTCTGCCTTCTAGGTGAATCAGATAATTAAAATACATAACGTCGCTTTTAGCAGACAATTTTAAAAGATATTTTGCTGAATATTTACTGAACATTCTGCTTCATGTCTCGCTGAATATCGAGCCAGATTTTGACCAGAATTTCGTATATGATATTAAGCCACATGTGGCGGATGGAAAAAAGAAGAAGTGAAATCTGTTTTCCTTTAGAAAAATTTGGAACACTTGTAAAAAAAAAAGTGCTCGTAATGTTATTACAAGTGACTCGACTTAGGTGTAGCAGGGGAAGGAGATTGTGTGTGTATAGCGTAATATATCCAGGGATATGAATTAACTCTTTGATGATTTTTAGGTCGATATATTGATGACCTGCTACGGAGATCCAGGAAAGGCCATAGGTGTTGTAGGCGATTCAGATGGCTTGCTCCTTAAGGCACTTTGGTCCAACTATTCTATATCAGCAATATTGGTCGATACTACCATGTTAATGGATAATTCTGTGACTACGACAAATCTACACAGACTACAAGTGTTCGTAATCGCATCTGAAAATTCAGATCGATTCTACGAACTGATGGTGGAGCTTGTACTATCTGTTTGGTGGAACCACTATGCAAATTTTCTCATTGTGAGCTCACCACCTAATATCATAGAGCAATGCTCAGACATCGGACAATATCTGTACATAGCATTTAAAAATTTTGGTGTACTTCGGGCACAATTTATTTGTATCGACCATACGCTGAATGTGCAAATATTTAATTTCAACCCCTTTATTCCTAAAGCACCAGCACCTTGGCAATTTTTTAAATCATACGAAACAGAGTTCACACCTTTTACTTTGTTTCAACGAATGTATCGAGAAGGGGGAGAAACCTGTGACCTTTTGAACTTTGAGAAAACAAATGATCTGGGTGGCTTTCCATTTCATATTGTGATACCTCCGGGCCTAGTCCATAAGAAAATGTCAGGTGCTGTTGATAATATGAGTAAACAGCTTGAAAGTCCTACTTTGAAAAAGTTGGTGGATTTGTTCTTTCAGCAGAATTTTTGGTTTATCGATAATATTGTGATTGGTCTAAATGCATCGGTTGTAATATCCAACGACTCTACTGCAATAGGAATTTTTGGAGTTTCTGACGTGGTCTCCAACCGGGAGTCCTTCATCCATGATCGTGTAATCTATTCATGGGATCAAAGGCCACTACTTGCTATGACCCAGCACACAGCTCATAAGTCACAACTCGAAAAGATCTCATCGGTAATTGACAGAAAGTCTCGAATTGGCATGCTCATAGTTTACATAATAACCTTCCTTTTCTTCAAATTTTTTGTACACCAGCCAGTTGTGCCAGCATTATTAAATGTTGTACGTTTGACATGTAACACCGGACTTACGAAATTACCTTTGAAGGCAGCTCCAACAATTTATTTAGCCTGTTTATTTATGTTTGTAGTAACTTTTCAAGGGATTTTTACTGGTGATTTGGCATCACTTTTGACAACAGTAATAGCTTATCCAAATGTGAATACGATCCAAGATATTGTAGACCTTGGTTATACAATTTACACTCCCCATTTTGCTCAAAATCAACTCGCTGCAGATCCAATCCTTGACGGGCATGTCATCAAAGTTGCACATGGTAGAAACTGTATTGATACTGTATTGCGCGATCCTTTGGCGGTTTGTATTTCAGATTATAAAAATGCCGTAATCCTCGCTTACGAATCCAAGCTACACCTGAGCAGAAATATAATAAAAACTGATCATACATTTTATGTCGTTTCGCCTTGTGATCCACTAGGGCGTAAATTACATGCAAGAATCAGAAGATGGGATGAGTGTAATTTACGTGTTCCTCTCGATAGAGTATTCACGACGATTCATAGTACTTTGGTAAATGATGACGAAGTAAATAGAAATGTGGTGAGAAGAGTCATGACGATGAACGACCTGACGTTTGCATTTGTGATCTTAGCTGTAGGATTGACATGCTCTTTCGTATGTTTTATCACCGAAATTGTGATTCATCGCATTGGTTTGAGACTCGTGAAACGACATGACCGGTTCCTCCCCCGATTGGCTTGGGCGGTTAACAAGAAGTGTTTTTCGTTTTCGGCATTCAAACCGGGATGCAACGCGTTTCATTTGTTTTCAAAACGTCGATAGATTCGACGTATGATTCCTTCGACTCAGAAATATTTCTGGAAATTGTTAACGACCTGTAATTCCACACAAATATTCTACAATGAAAGAGTATAAAAGGACTTGCATCTGTATAATAAACGATATTGTTCTACCTGTTGTCATAAAATTGCTATGGACGCTAAGTTAATACGCCTATAAGTTTGTCTACATCGTGTGACTTTGAATTAATATTTCGACGAAAAGCTTGCGCATTACAATACGACATGTGGTATTAATTTAAAAACTATTTATTCCGCAATCGTGTCGTGCTTCGTGTTAGACAACGATCACGCGACCGCCGGATAAGGGCGACGGGGAAGCCCCCGACTTAGCTACAGTAGCGCAAGCGCAGTTCCGGTTGAATCCCTCGTACAAGGGGAGAAATATATTACTTCGTAACAATTTCCAAGTGGCATATTTCTCAACGGATTTCATTAACAAAAAAATTTCGAAAAACATATTTGACCAGTTTTAAAGTGGAAAATGAGAAGAGGTCGCCCTTACCATTTTATTAACCAAAAAGCTTCTAAAAAAATGCAACTTCAAAACAATGGCGGAAATTTTAATTCGACATCTCACACTTCTTGGTCGCGTACCGGTATTTACACTTAGCGGCATCTTTCGGCGAAAATCTATACCTTTACGACCAACAGATATTTGTACCACCGACCGCTCGTACTTGCAAGTTTCGGTAAAATAACCAATCTTTTAGGTCAGCATTGTTTGAAATCCGTTTAGATTAAAGAAGGTAAGAAAAATAGCTAATGTGTGTGTTCTCAGACATCAGAAACGGAAGTATCGACGCGGAACGCGAACCTATTGAAAAAAGAAAAGCTCGAACTGCTTGAGTCAAGGAGACTGCTCTGTTTGCATATCAATCCAATCGTCCTTCGCTTACAACACCATTGACGAGTTTCCACCGTCAGTGAGAACGAACTAAAACACGCCCGAAATAGTGGCAATTTTCTAGTTGATTCGGAACTTTCTAATCAACAGCCAGTTCTATAAGTAAAATTTGGTTATACTAGAGTTTTCCCACTAGTTCAGCGTAAATGCGAAATTTCACTCATCTCACTCACGGTGCGCGCGCACATTTCGCTTCTAGTTTCTTTAGGTTGTCGACCTGCAGTTTTTATCAAAATGCCCGAGTCTCGTTTGTGTATCGTCCACCACTACAACTCTATCCATTTATCATTTGTCGAAACTCGATCCACCGTAAATAAATAATAAGAGAATCCCTGTTACATCGAGCTGTGGATATTTCAACGAATTACCAGACAACGGAGATATCCGCGCGATGAACGGAAAATAATTTCGTTAGCGCGACGAACCGGTAAGAATTCACTTGGTACATCTGATTTAATGTTTCTGCAATACTTCGATGTACAAATAGTTTCGTTGTTTCGCGCTCGACGCGTTAAAATATTATTCAATAAACATAGGTACAACCAACCGTACAGTGAAATATTCTGACCGTTGGAATTATGGTTGGTTAATCGGTCGCTCGAGAAGTATTTTTTTATAATCTCGTCCGTGACAAGTCAACGATTGGTTATGTCGATCTCGTTACTTACGAGCGCAGTCTGAAATGTCGCAGCATTGCGACAGTCAGGATGACGTTGATACGTCTTTCGCGAATATACCGTTCCCAGCGTCGGAGGAACCGAGCTCTGATTCGGCAGTGGGCCAGGATGAAACTTTCGCGGTTAAAGCAGCGGCCGACGCTCACGACGAGACCGGCGACTCTCAGACATCCGACGTACCGGGAACTCCCGACAGTTCGAAAGAGATCATGGAGAAGGGCGAATTGTCGATAAATCCTTCAAAAACCACCAAACCTGTGTTGGGGAAGATTCAAGCCAAGAAACGTCTCATGGCTTTTGCCAATAAATTCAAAGCCATTCCAAAAGTTCAAAAGGTCAAGCCCAAACTCAATGTCACTAGCAAAAACAATTCATCGGAGACAGCGAAGTCAAAGCTAAAGTCCACGAGCAACGTCAAGATGCTTATCGATGAATTGAACAATGCAAAGTCAAAGATAGAAGCTGCTCTGGATATTCAGGATAAGAACGAACAGCAACAACATTCCAGTCGGCAAGCTGGCAAAGTAAAGAAACATGCAGGTATTACTATTTTTATGTAGATTCTATCAATATGTCTGGTGAAGCTATACTTATTACATTGGAGATACGCAAAACGAATAGATTCACTTACAAGAATGCTTCCTGGCGCAAAAGAAATTTTGCATAATGCCTTGAATACAATGCAAACAAAAAAGGTATCCTATTCCATTGAGATGACATATCTTATATAATAAATATATGATATATATCATATCTCATTTATTATATTTTTCATTTGTTTTATACAAAATATCATTACTGTATTATTATATATGTTTATATATATGTATACACACACATCTATTTTTCTTTTCTTGTCCTACAAATTGGGGCCATGATATGAAGTAACATTTTATACTCACATCAGCGTTCGTACTCTTGGCATGAGCACAACCTTACCACAGTTAATATCATTTCTTTATCGTGTCTACAATTTAATCGGAATGAAAATTTTTACAGATGAGAAGATATTTGCCATAGATGAAATAATTAGGGAAGAAGCCAGACGAAAGATGCTGCAGGGTGGTAGTCCAGTGAGTGGAACACATCAGGGGCGTCAGTCGAGTTCTACCAGCCAAGAAGATGGTACCTTAAAATTTCAACGTCCTGACAGAACTGCTGTACATAGTAACAGATATTCTGATAACAGAGGAAGACAGCGATTTCAGCACGACAACCATTCACATCATTCAAGAATCTCTGATAGTCATAAATCGTCTGATAGGTATAAACGTTTCTATCAAATTATTATTTGTTGACTTGTTTTGTGTTTTTAAAAAAAGCGATTTTTTTTCTTTTTATTAGACGACCGAGAAGTCGCAGTCGAGAGCGGGAAGACGGACATAGGAGTAAAGAGAGCAGACACAAAAGAGATACAAAGAATAGCAATGACAGGGGTTTACAAAAATCTTATGACAAAAATCGTCGTAGCAGAGACAGAGAGGACAAACGTGATAGCAATGACGACAAAATTCGGATTGGAATCGGAGAAGATAAAAGAGAAAGCAAGGGTGATGTTAGGGAAAAGAAGCGGGACGAGGGTAGAAGAGACAACAGAGCTGAAATTAGAGTCGATGAGGACAAGAGAAAACGAGGCGACGGTAAAGTTGCAGTAGACAAAAGAGAAACTCGACCGGAGATGAAAATAAAAGACGACAAGTGGGAATACAAAATTGAGAATAATTTAAAGGAAGATGCGCGAGATGGTAACGTTCAAATTCAAGAAACTAAAAGCGATACTACTAACGATGATAAAGTTATCGAAGACAAGAAAAACTGTAGGAGCGACGTTACAATTAATGTCCACGCGAGAAATAGCTGTAGTGACAGTAGAGTCAAAGATGATGATAAAGGGGAAAGCAAGAACATGAGTCGAGTTGCCGAAACGAAAACGGAAAGTAGGGAAGACTGCAGTGTTAAGGGTAATGTAGAAGACGGTGAAGCCGATAGCAACCTTGAAGTAGCTGTAGATAAAACTAGGGGTGATAGTAAAGCGCAACTGTTAAAAGAACATAGAAGCGTAGTAAGCCATCCAGGACACTTGAAAGAAGGTAAAAGCGACCTCAGAGTTAAAGAGGACAGAAGGAAAAGTAGGAGCAACAGTAGAGTTCGAGAAGGTAGAAGGAAAAGCCGAAGTAGAAGTAGGGCTAGAGAGACAAGACAAAAGAGTAGAAGTAACAGTAGACAGAAGGAGGAAAAAATCAGAAGTGGTAATCGGGATGAGGAAGAAAAAAGCAAAATTATGAGTAACAGTCTCGTAAAGGAGGATAAACAGAAGAGCCGAAGTGGTAGTAGAGTCAACGATGAGAAAAAGAAAAATAGAAGCAACAGCAGGCCCAGAGATCTGTCGATTTGTAAAGAAGATAATGACAAACGGCGCAATGCTGAGGCTGAAAACAGAAGGGACGAACACGATTCGGAACGCAATTCATGGATGGGATTCGGAAGAATATTGTCTCCTGCGGAAACTACACATGAAGCTCATATCAGCAGTTGGACTCAACCACCGGAGGCCAGGTAGATTTATTTCTCTCTAGAGTATAAGCAAAATCCTTTACGCAAGATTTTGGAATTGTTGTCGTGGATTATTTTAGAACCGTGCAAGATTACGCGAAGCATTTCGAGCAGATGATGATGATAGGAGACCATCGTCTGATGCGCAGTCCCTTAATGGCCCGAGGATTGGAAGGACCAAAGCCTTATCCGCCCGAATCGATCAGAGTAACTAAGAACGTTAAAGGAACACCGCTTCTCTATTGTGAAAATCCACGGGTTTCTCTTCTTCTGACACGCGAGCAGGTGTTCCAGGCGATTCCAGTCGAACGTCGTAACACGATGCGGGAGATATGCGAGATGACGCGTGACCGGTTAGTTTTGAAGATAATTTTTCGTAATCATCTGATTTACACTATTGTAAAAAAATCTGCATAATTTTACTAATTACATCGTGCCTAATCCTTTGCAATATTTCAGTGATGCTTCGACAGAGCCTGAAGAAGGCAGAAAGCATCGAAATTGGTATAGACGGCACGATAAAACGCGTTCGACCGGCAAACCGCGTCGGTCTCTGACAGTTCATTGTCCGACAAAATCGAGGTGGGACAGCGGGAAAGATTGTTCTACGTTACGAATCGAGACGGAAGGTTCAGGGATATTGGAAAGGAAGAAGCCGGTTGTTTCCACTCACACCACTTCAAAGATTAGTACGTTATCACTATTTGTCAGGATTCCTCTATTTCTCTGTTGTCTGTCTGTGTCTGTGCGAGCAAACGCGCTGATGCTTGAACGATTAGTTAATAATCTATTATTTTTAGACAAACGAGTTCCCACGACTGTTCCTCCGATAGATCAAGAAGAGGATATCGAACCAGCCGAGGAGATTCAACAGAGCAAGCAGCTCGAAGCTGACAACGCAAAAAAACCTGTGATCGTGGAAAATCTCGTTTCGGAATACGAGCAGTTCATAAAGATGGTGAGCCCCGAGAAACCGGTAAACGATAAATCTAAAAGAGATGCTGAAGTTCGTGACAAGGAATCACCGATGGATACTTCAGCGACGATCCAACTCGAGTTCGACTTCGAACGGGATCGCCTAAAACCAAGAGATCCTTCAAAACCTTTCTTAGAGAAAGAAGAATACAGAGTAGCAAGGAAACGAACATCTGGTAAACGAGCTGAATCTCCAAAGCATCGAACGCTTACTGGGATCGATGACAATCACGAGGAGAAAATAAACCTCCCCGAGGAGTCGTCACCGGTGCCTAGCGATTGGAAAGACGTTAGAATCAAAGTCGAAAGATTTAGCGATAGCGACAAAACCGCGTCGAAGGTACGATCAAAGTCAAAATCGGAAAACTCCGAGAAGCAGGTATCTTCCAGCGAAAGTAGTGAATCTTCTTCGTCCTCAAGTACATCCGAATCGGAAGATGAGCGTAAGAAGAAGAAACGTAGGAGAAGGAAAAGAAAGAAGAAAATTAAGAAACGGGGCAGAAAGCGTAAGCTGCCGAAGGAAGGATCCAGCACAAATTCAGACAGCAGCAGCAGTAGCAGCGACGACTCTAGCAGTACCGAGAGTTCAAACAGACGCAAGCGAAAGAGAAGTGGTAAACACAAGAACAAGGGAAAACGTTCGAGAATAAGAAAAAAGCGTGCGCGAAGAACGAGCACAGAATCCGAGTCATCCAGTAGTTCGGTCGAGGAAGTCAAGGAAAATCGTCGACGACGCAGAAGCCGCCCAGCGAAAATTCGCAAAATCGCCGAGTCTGTTATATCGATATCCGACGAAGAAAAAGTAACGGGAGGCGCTACTGAGAAACCTGGCAAAACCCTCGACGTGAGCGCCAGTAAGGTTAAAATCGAAACAGCCACGGAAGAGGCAACGAATATAATCGAGACAAATGAGGAAATCATCGAAACTTCCATACAGCGGAAAAAAACTGTAGATCCCCTGAAAATGGTAGTCGATTCTATCGACAAAGTAATTCATTCTCAAGATACTCCAGCGTCTAAAGGACAATGCAAACGGGAACTTTTTTTGAAAGAGTGGGAAGTTGGAACGATACCGATGCCACAAAATCTCGCAGAACCTTCGGGATCGAGTCGTAGTAATCTTTCGCCGGGAAAGGTTTCTGAAGATAGGTCGAAGCATTATTCGAAGGATCTGAAGGGTTCTGGGCGAGTTTCGAAGTCGGTCGATAAGCCAGATGGAGCGAAGCAACTTGGAACTTGTTCCTCACGGAGCGAAATTTGTCCACTGGAACGGCAGGAAAATATTGCCGGTCAAGTAATCACCAACGAAACTTCAAAGAAAAAGAAAACGAAGGCAAAGAAGGACCCTCGGAGTCGCAGTACCAGCAGCAGCAGCTCGAGCAGCGCGAGCAGTTCAAGCGAGGACAGCAGTAGTAGCAGCTCCAGTAGTTCGGCGAGTAAAAGCAGCCGGGATGAATATCTCGATGATTGGGACACAAAAAAACGTATGGGAGATTCCTTCCGCGATTCCATCAAGAACGATGGGAAGCGTCGAGAAAAGTGGTCCGGATCGGAATTCGATACATTGAACGTTCTCTCGTTAACGCAGCTTGAAAAAGTTGACAAAAGCGACTTGGCGGACGAATGGGAAGTGGACAGTATGGACGATATCCACGGGAGCACCACAACTATAAAAGACAGCTCTCCGAAGCATGTAAAGAGCAAAAAGTTTGCGAAAGAAGTACGGTACGATCGTGACACGGACACGTATATAGCGGTGGAACGTGAAAGCACGAGGGAGAGTAGAAAGTCACAGGTGCGATTGTGCGCCATGAGAATATGGGAAGACGAAGAAGCTGAAGGTAAGCGCGAAGAATTAATGCTGAAGAAGCAGAAACAAAATAAACGACCGGTTAAGAAAATCAAAGGATGGGAGTCCGAGGATGAATGTTTCGGTAACGCCGTGGTCCAAACCGTGGACCAAAACGTTCGTACTAATCCATCGACGTCGACAATTGCTCGTGAGCCGATAGACGGAAAGAGCAAGGTAGGCAGAGATTTAATCAACATTGAGACGAAAACAGTTGAGGACGTCCGCTCGGAGGGTAAATCAATTGTCGAGGAGGATCTGCCGAAGAGAAACAGAAGAAGTCGCTGGGACATCTCCGCCCAAACGCCTGAGAGTACAACGGATGAAAAGATAATCCCAGTTCTGTGGGAGAAGGAGGATGACGGTATCGTAAAATGGTCACAGATTGGCGATATGAAAACCGAGGAATCGGTGTCCTTGGTTGAATCTCCGTTGCGTAAGATAAATAATGAAAAATTAATTGAAACAGTAGGACCACCGAAATTGGATCAAGTGGAGGAACGTTCTTGGTCCCCGAACGATGTAAAACAACCTCTGGTCATGAAGAAAATTTTCCGAGGAAGTTCGGCTGCACGTGAAAAAGACGCAGCGTTGTACAGTCCGAGTTCACCGGGTCTCTCGGCGAAGTCCGAAGAGACCGATAGCGATACCAGCAGTAGCAGTAGCAGTGACGAAAAAACCGAGGAGTCTTCCGACCACGTAGAACCGAAGATAACCGAATCGACAACGAAGACTCATCTGCCTCTGGAAAAATCTCCGGAACATATTGCGAAGCCCTCGATTTCCGAGGAAGAAATTTCGTCGAAAGGTACCATCGGGACTTGGACAACGATCGTAGCCGGCGATGAAAGGGAACAGAGTGAAGACGACTCTTCGGATAACGGAGAAACGCTTGCGATGAAGAAACTGCGTATGGATATGTTTGCGGAATATGCAGCGGAAGAAATCGTTAACGAAGATGCTCGCAAAGAAATTCCCGAGGAGGATAGTCCGAGAAAGCTCCCAGCCACGAATCCATCAATCGTGTCGCCTGCAAGCGAGCCGAAGGAAGGTTCGGGCGATACCAAATTGACGCTAAAACTCATACCGAAACAATTATTGTTTCGAAAATCTATCGATGAGACGCAGCCACGTAACATCTCGACGAGAATTTCAACCGGGCAAATATTAAAACCAAACAAAAATTCCGAAAAAATCGAACCGATGGAGTCGAAGGTCGAACCATCGTCGGACAGGAATAGAGGAAGTAAAACAGCGAACGACGATTTACGATCCACAACTCCACCTCTCTTACCCGCGCAGATAAACAAAATACATCCCGAGGAAACATTGTCGCGTAGGACAAAATCGCCGAATCGTTCACCTCGATATAACTCTCAGCATAAATCGGATTCTCGACAATTAATCGAAGTTAAGTTTGCAGATAGAGAGCGTGGCTCGAGATCACCGTCCTCGGAGCGAAGGCGCAGGAGAAGTCCAGCTCGGAAAGAAAAAGATAAATGGAAATCGCTCGGTGATGGCGAAAGTCGAGCGGGCGGATCGAGTTATCGTGGTAGCAGTTACGGTACGATAAAAGACGGGAAAGATCGAAGAAGAACGGACGACCGAGATACACGTAGCAGTTTCAAAGACAGTACTCCGTCGGACAGTCGAAGAAGATCGAGTCCGTCGAGATCGAGACGAGGAAGAAGAAGTCGTAGTCCAACCGGTAATTGGGACCGAGATCGAAGTCGGAGTCCAAGCAGAAGTCGGAGCTGGACCAGAAGTCGCAGCAGAAGTCCACGTAGAAAAGACGATAGATCGAGTTGGGATCGACAGAAGCGCCCGAGATTCTCCGATGATAGAAGAGACAGATTTTCACGGAGCCCGAGTAGGCATCTTCCAGTCGGCTCCAGCAAAGGCAAATAAAATTTCGATTCGCAATTGAATATTTTAATACCAGATGGATCTTGGACACTTGATAATTTGTATTATATATATTTCTATTTAGGTAATTCAAAGAGAGGTTCAACGACTCTGGACAAGCGAGATCGCGACCGAGGGCGAAGATCTTACGACGATGATGAACGAAGAGGCCGTAACAGAAGTCGGGAAAGATCGTCCTACGATCCATTGGAGATGCTTCGTGATGCGGATCGGGTCAATCGTGCTGCTCGGTACATCAATATTTTTTACTTCAAAATATATTTCTATTCGTTTACTATTCGTTTACTATACGTCCTGTTCATTATCAAATTTTAGATTCCGTCCCGACGAGGAGACAGACAAGTCCCTGTGGAGATACGAGGATAATGCTGGTCGTGACGGTAGTGAAATTTTGGATACAATGTACGCGAATGGTCAAGGTCCGAGCTTGTCATACGAAGAACGAACTTACTCGAGAGACGCGAGTCTGGAAAGAGATATTACCGAAGGACCTATGCGCGCAGTTTCGCCCCGTGGCCGTTATTCGAGGGGTCGAAGCGTCGAACGTCGAGATCGGGATACCGGCTGGGATCGATCCCGAGATTCTCCGGAATCTGATAGATACAGTGTATCCTATCGTAGAGGTGGTAGAAGACGTTCAAGATCGCGTTCACGTCTATCGCGATCACCTGTGCACCGAGGCAGATTTGGATCCCGGTCGCGTTCACGATCGTGGACGAGATCTCGGTCGAGATCGAGGTCGCGATCGCGGTCGAGGTCGAGGTCGCGGTCGAGGTCCCGACGGCGAAGTCTCGATCGATTGCCCAGATCTATGGACAGGCGACATCGTTCGAGGTGCGATGAGAACAGAACATTAAATTTTATTCAGCGATTATGACATTTTTTTTCTTCTGTAAACACACATTTTTTCCCCAGGTCAATTTCGCCTGTGAGGGACAGAGTGAGGGAAGACAGCAGAAGCAGGCACAGGCGAAGAAGCACCAGCAGGGAACGCGGCAGGAGAATCGAAACTATCGTCCAATCCTCGGGAATGTGTGCTTCGCCACGGAATCTGTCAGCGGCGGATTCAGAAATGCTGCTAGCGGATGGCTCGGATGCTGCGAGCACTGCACCTCAGTTTCGTTACGCCAACGAAAATCAGCCTGGTAGCGAGTACAATTATTACCCCAGGAACAATCTTACCTATCCGCCACGCATCGACGAGGCTACAGGCTCGCCAAAACGCTTATCTCTCGATGATCGGTAAATTTATAATAGCTCTATAAAACTCGTATTTACCGATGCTTTATACTGTAACTTTCATCGTCCGCATGTAAATAGACTGGAGCTGGAGCTGGGGATAAAAAAAAATCTGCGTCACGAGTCCGGGGCAATTCCGAGCCCCTTCAACCATCCGCCAGGATTTAACACTAGGGCTTATCCACCACCTTCATTACCGTTAACTCCAATGATGGTAGCACCAGGACAACGCAGCGTTCCACCGTCTCAACACGGCATGTACAATCGTCAGACCCCCACGGTACTGCAGGTAAATATCTAATAAGGGGCCACGATACGTATTTAATCGTCATAATTTTTTTTATTAATAAACTAAATGTCTAATTGCACATTGTACAAAAAAAATTACATTCTTCTAGGTTGGTAACGTGCTTCAGGTAGTGCCAGCAGATTTTGGCAACACGAGCGCTAGTGTTCGAGCTGAATTACCCTCATCGTCGACCGCCTCATCAGCAACGAGTAACGCGAATCGAGTAGTTCGCGTTGGTAATGTTCTGCAAGTCGTGCCCACCCCGACGGTGGATTGGACAGGCGCACCGCCTCCATCAGTTGATCGACAACAGGGTACGGGAGCGTTTACCTCATCGATAGCTTCACCTTCCCCAGTTTCCATACCGATTACTGTTCCTGTGCCGGTTCCCGTTCCAGTTCCCGTACCAATTCCAGCTGTAGCTACGATGTCGCCGGTACCGCTAGGTCTTCCACTTCCTGGCGTTCCTCTTCCCGTGCCAATCACAATTTCTGCGCCCGTCACAACTTTTTCGAGAGTCGAACGTGCACCGCGTGGTAAGTCCTCCATAAAAAAAAATTATTTTTATCTCTGTCGAACTCCTCTAGTAATGTCGAATGTTTCTAGCTCCACCTCCGCCACCCATAGCACAGCCTGTTTACAATTACGAGGCAATTCTCGAAGTTCGTCGCAAGGAGAGAGAAGAGCGCAAACGACTGCGCGAGGAGCGTAGACGAGAGAAGGAGAGAAGAAAATCCGAACGTGTTCGTCGACGAGCCAAGCGTATTCTAGGTAGAAACGGTTCGGCTATCAATCGGCTTTTGTCGGAAGAGGAAACAACCGCAGAGACCGCAGGAGTCGAGCAGACTGAAGAGGAAACTCCTATTGCCCCCGTGGAAGCTTTTACCGCGGCTGAACCAGTCGATGATGAGGAAGAACAGGATGAAACTCCGGCTGTTGCAATCCCGGATAGCGAAGAGAATGTTGTTGAGCCTGAGGATGATGATGAGGAAGAAGAGGACGAAGGAGACGTTGAGGAAGACGAGGAGGATGAAGATGAAGAGGTAGAACCGGAGGAAGAGGTAGACGAGGAAGTACAAGGCCTGCAAGTCCAGGAATATACAAATAAAGTTGTTACGACGGTCGTTCAAATGGAGGTAAACGAACGAGGCGAAGCGGCCAACGATGAGTCTTTCGAGCTTCCGCCACCTCCCCGAAAAGGAATTCTCGTGCCGCCTGGTTTCTGGTGAGTTATAAAACGAAAAGTCATGTAGAAAGAAACCTCGAAGTCGAGGAGGCGTGTCACCTGTTTATTCGCAATCGCGAAACTTTATCAGTTTGTCGAACGATAGAGAGTTATATTTTTTTAATTTAATACGGATTTTGAGACGCAAAAGCTACCTCAATAACTTCAATATGTTTTGCATTTTTCTTAACATGGATTTTTTTAGAGTTACGATAGCGATTAGCTTAGGAGATTCACCTTAGGAGATTCACCTTAGGAGATTCACCTAAAAGTACACATTTGGAAATTAATGAAATTGTGTTTTCATTGTAGGGAAGACACGATGTCAAATGGTAACGCCGACGAACTCTCCGGCCTCGAGGACAACGATCCGGTCGATCAGGAGGAGCGAACAATCTCCGCGAGTTACGAGGACGAGGAACAAGTTGCAATGGGCGATGACGAGGAGGAACGAGCAGACAATGAGTCCGAAACGGACAAGGAGAGAACAGATTTTTCTGAGCGCGATAGATTAACCGCAACACCTAGAAGACCGACCGGCGAGTGGTCTTGGTCGAAAGGTACGCGAACACCTAAACGCCGACGCGAGAAGAAAGCCGTACAGTTTGCTGACGGCGTGAGACCCGGCGAAGGCACGAGCCCCAGCGGTGGAGAGGGCGATATGCCTTCGCCACCACCGCCCATTCCGGCGCTTCCCAACGACTCTTTGCGTGACATTGCCAAGAGATCGAGAAGTCGGAAGAGCAGGAAAAAGCAGAAACGCGCAAAACCGCCGAAGACGAAGAAGAAGGTCAAGGTATACGTAAAGCCTCATAATTATTTTTTTATTGGATGAACCCGAATTTTGATAACTAATGTACCATTTTGTTTTTGTACAGGTGAAGATAATCAAGCTTAAAAAACCTCGGATAACACCGTTAACGGCTATGATGCTCGAGGACTCGGTCGATCTGGACGATCGTTCGCCTCCGCCACCCCCTCCGGGTTCTCCTCCGCCTCCGCATCTCTGGCCGAGTTATCTGGCGGCTTACAACGCGGCTTTGCGAGTGGCCGAGCCTACAGAGCGTTCCTCACCGACTCCCGTGGCCGCTCCACCGCCTCCGACTCCGTTACCTCTTCTCGTACCGCCTCCACCTCTGAATTACACTATACAACCTTGCACCAAGGCTTGAAATTTCCGAAAACAGAAAAATAACAATGGTGTTGTATTCTGTTCGCTCTTCCGGAAAGGTTGTTCTGTTTCAATGATCTAGAGAACAAACGTTACAAAGAAGTATTCTCTACCGTTATGACTAGACTAGCATCGCGGTGACGATGGTACAAATAAGATTGCATCGACACCGCTCGCAGTTCGATTATTACTGTAAATAAGTACACCTTACAGCTACGTAAGAATATAATTATGACGTTCGCACGTCGTAGCTTCGTACGTGTTCTACATACATAGGTACATATATGTTACAATTATTGTCATATCTTTATCCCACTTGATTTATACTGTAACCGGTAATAAGGACAAATATTTTCATGAGGCCCATATGTTGTATGAGTTATCTGTGACCGAAGGAATAAGTGTGCAGCAAATTACATAATTTGCGAAAAAAAAATATATCAATCAGCAATTGGTCTATTTGTTTATTCGCGCGAATTAATTTTTCGGCCTTCAGAATCTTTTGAAGCGATAAGGTTTGAAGAAAAAAAAAAGTTAACAAGACGGAGACAATATCGAGCTGGCAATAAAGAGGAAACGTGTGTGTTGGAGGGGAGAAAGCGTTGTGTGCCGCCTCAATAAATATAACCGCGATCAGTCGTAAAGTCTCGGACGTCGCATGTCGTACTTTGACTCGTCCACACTCGTGTACCAAAAAGCGACCTTATCACCTGGCAAAACCTCTTGCGAAGCATTAAAAAAAAAAAAAAAAAAAAATCAATGCTGTTACATGTGCATTTTGCTTTATGCGCATGCATAACTATTTCTTTATCGGTTATGGAAATTCTCACAATATATCGTTCAAGATTGTGCAATTTTTAAGCGCGTTTCGGCTTTCACGCGACAAGCACGATGCACTTTGTAACTTGGACTGAACTCGTCAAAGTCCGTCCGTAAGTGGATGAAGTTGCATCCACTCGGGATCTCCATCGTCGTTGATGCGATTGAAAAATAAATTATCCGTCGCCAGTACGAGTATAATAAAGGGGTTCGTAATTTTGGTGAAGTTCGAAGTGTCTGACAGCTGACAGCCGAAAAGTTCTCGTGGAGAAGACGAAGATAAACAAAATGCCTACGCAACACAGCAAGATTATTTTTGCAAGCTGCAAGGAGTATGTTCATCCTTGGTCGGACTCTTGTGTCAGCGCGACAGCTGGCCTTGGACTTCACGCGCTCCAGGAGAGTATCAGAATATATTCAACAGTTTATTTCGTGAGTTTCCAAAGGAAAAGATACTAATTTTGTTTATTTCTATAAATCCAATTTATGGTAGCTTGACCTGCGACAACATCGCGCGGGTCGCGAAACTCTATTCGCTATCCGTCAATTACATCTCGACGAAAACAAAAAAAAACAAATTTTGCTGAGTAAGCAAATTGTCATATGCGCTTGAAATCATTAACATTCGCTGAGACGGCAGACAAACCGGACAAGAAGTTCAAATTCATATAAACCGAGAATGCCACATATGTCGATGGCCTTGGGCTCACAAATTAACATTAATTTGCGATCAACTTTTATCGTGTCGTTCACTCATTTTTTTTTCCTGTTGAATTTCAATGTTTCAGTAACGCGTCATTGATCGTAAACAATCTCTCTATCACGCCAATTTGAATTTTGTTTTTGTTATTTGTTTGCGAAAGTCCTCTAAGAAAGTATTCTCTTTTTTCAGGTAACCTTGTTGATGAAAGGAAAAGTACCGACAGTATCCGATGTAAAGAAAACTATACTAGGTATTCTACAATCCACGGCGTTTCTCTCGTGGAGTTCGTTTACTTATTCAATGTTCATTTGTTCTATACGGTAAGAAAACTTATGATCAATTGTGCAATCGAATTTCTGAGTTTCTAAAGATCGAGTATTGAGAATCAAAAGTGTCTATACATATGTTTACTCTTGGTTCGCTTTATTTTTACACTTATGATGTGTGTTCCATTTTTATTTGTTTTTTTGTTTTCCAATCTTCAATTATTTTACAGACGAGCCCTGGGAAATTTCAATGTGCTCTCAGTATCGTTCTTTCCATCATTCTTGTCTAGCCTATCCGCTATTATCATTGAGCGGCCTTCCAGACATACTCTACTGTGTCTCTATGTTTCAAACATTGTACGTACGGACACCCCATACAGACTGGCATTGACCAGACGTACAAAAAATATTTAAAAGTTCACTTTCAATAATAATAATTCTCTTTGGCTTGCAGGCAACCGAGACTCTATTCAGAATGGGAGTATGGAGAGGATACTATCCTGTTGTACCTCACGGAGAAGTTTATATATTCGCTGCGAGCATGGCAACATTATTCTATCTTTCCCGATCGCAGTGCAACAAGAGTGACTCTATTTACAGGGTGCTCAGGTAGGTTCAAAAGTTGTAGAATAAATTCAAGGCAATGTGAAATACCTCTCTGTCTTCCGAATTCAAGTTCAGTTACTCAGGAATATTGCAATACATTTGTGTAGACCTGTTAGTTGAAGACTCTAGAGTATCGCCTTGATTCTCTCAAACTATACAAACGAATATTGTATATTATTTTTATGGCATTTATAGATACATCCTTGGTCCATACGAAGAACGGGAGTATCTGGAGAAATCACTAATATCACAGCATCCTGAGTCGAGCGATAGAGAACAGAGTTCGTCCGATTCCGACCATCCCGGGTCGAGTAGTCTTGCGGGGAAAAAAACGTCGAAACCACCGTTTAGCTTCATCTGGCGGGCTCTCAAAGCGTACGAGCATATAATAAATCGTATGAAAGGACAGTACAGACATTCTTCTTGTCCACATCCGTTCAGTTGCTGTCACTACGTCCTAACGGTAAATAACCAGCTAATCTTCACGTCGCCCGCGAGTGTATCGTCTGTTTACCTAATTTGCATTTCAGGGTGGCACAAAACTTTTTGGTATCGGCATTGGTGCGCAATTAGGATTACAATTGATATTGCAAGCACAGAAAATAATAAGGAGGCCGCAACTGCTAAAATCAACGATATTTAAGAAACAAAACTTAAATCTGGCCGTTTTTCTCGGTGGTTTTACAGCTTTGTACAGGGTACGGTTTCGACGATGCGAAAATTTGTTGCGAAGGCGTTGACACGTGGAGTTATAGTTCCATCCTTCTTGCAGTTAATGTCGTGCTCTTTGAGAAGAGCATGCAACAAGGACTCGAAGTATCACTCGGTACCCGCCGGCCTTGTAGCCAGTATAGCGTTTGTTATGTATCCAAATAATACAGTTGCCTTGTATGTCATGTGGAAAGCTTTACAGGTAATCTATCAAGTATGGCATTGTTTAAATAGCTAATGGACGGTTCGTTTCAGTAAAAGGTAACACAATACTTATTCATTCCAGTTGCTATGGAATCGGGAAGTCGAGAACGGTAGGGTGCCCGAGGTCAAGTGGTTCTCCAAATTCTTGTACTGCTTCAGCACAGCGCTTCTATTTCACGTAGCAATTATCGAGCCGCAGAATCTAAGACTTTCTTACTGGAAGTTCCTGTACAATATCTCTGGAGGAAGGTAACGTAACTTACCATAACATACGTTATTGTTGAAGACGGAAATTCTTTGGGACGAAATAACAGTTGATCACGTTCATTCGCAGATTGGCAACTATGAGCCGTGTGCCCCTCGACGGTTTTGGTTACGAGAGCAGCAAACATTTGCAAGAAGTATTAAAAAGATCACAAACGACAGACCAACATACTTATTCGTTTTGAATCTCGTCGATTTGAAAAATTACGCTTTTTCGAATAACGTTCGAAACGATGAGTTGACAGAGTGACGATTAATCAAAGGAAACACGATAAAAAAGAAAATACGATAAGTTATTTTTCTCAAATGGACTTCAAACTATGTGCTTTATCTCGAATTAATCTCGGAGCTAGTCAGCGGGCAAACAACGAATAACTGTACTATTATTTTGTCTACATTACTTATCTTTTAATACCGAATATTTTTATTTTAAATTTTAATTATCGCGACGGTATTTGATGGCATAATCCCCATAAGTAATAGGAGTAATAGTTGCGATTAACAGTATCCATGTGGTCGCAGAAGTTACAGATTATTAATTCATATATTAAGCATAACTTTGCGGTTTGAGGTATAAAATTAACGAGGTGGTATGGACGTGGTGCTGTGCTTATTTTAGAATAGGAAAGTCGAACCAATGGTGCCTGGATGTTGTGATAGTTGTATAATTTGTTTTAAAATACTTTTGTACGTTCATATACTGCCGCTTTTATCATACACATTTGAATGTTTAATCATGATTGCGATTACGCGTTACGAGAACGACTAGGAAAAACCTGTCTCGATTCCAAAAACGCGAAAGAGGATATGGTCAATTATTCCATCTTCCGTGCAATGAACAGCAAAAATAGAGCATTCCTCTAATACTTTTTATAGCATATATTACAAGGACCTAAAGACTTATAAAAATGTATCCACATTACAAGCGGCCGAATAATTTCTATACAATGTTTAACGAATATACTTGACAAGAAGATGAAAGATGGTTTCAAGGTTCCTTACAATAAATCACAAGTTTTATTTAAAATGCAAGTCACGTGAATTAGTGTATATCTCCTCGTCGAGACTTACTTCTCTCGTTTTTTCGCCATCTCGATAGCTCTGTCTACCATAACGTCAGATTCACCGCGACGACGTTTTCTATTCAGTCGCTTCTTCTGTCGCAGTATGTTGTCCCAATTTACGCGATTCTCCGTTCTGAGATCTTTGTCAGCGAGGATACCGGGCACGATTGTGAATGCCTTGGATATTATAATTGGCTTCGGTTGCACAGAAACTGCGGACTTCAACATCGTCAGGGATTCCACCTGCCAGGGAAGGACGCCAAACGCGCAGCTGCTCCAGTCACAATCGACTAAAAAAATTATTTGTATGCATTGTCAACTATCTGGAATTTATTGACCTGCGGATAACTCACCTGGTGCAATTTTCCATTGGCTGTTACGAATCGTTCGATCCGCCACTTCTGGAGCAAACAATCGAGCAATTACATTTTCGTTATCTCCATTCTTATCATTTATCCACTTTGCACAGACGTTTTCCAAGTCTTCCACGCCGTATGTCTGGACCTCGTGGCTCGCAGATTTATTTTCTTTATGAATTCCAGTCTTCGTGTGTATCCGCATGAGCGTCAACAAGTGATCTTTTCGCGTCGAGTTTATGGCCGGTGTGACGAGATCGAGAATAGGATCAATAAATTTCTCCGTCAAGTCATTAGCGTTGAGAAGAAGATCTGTCGCAAAATCAATATGTGTCATGAACGCGGGTATGATTGACCCTGAGTTAAACCACATGGCTTGCGACAATTCCGAATGAGTCTTGTTAACTTCGTCGCGTACCCTTTGCACCAATTGTTTCGAGGCCATTCGCTTTTGTTTGTCGTCTAACGAATGTTCCATCGCTTGTGTTACAGCCTGAGTGATTCTCAATTTGATAAGAGCTTGACAAATAGCTTTTATCCACAGAGAAGCTATGAGTCTTATGTTCTTGTCCTCGTGGGTCGTATTAACGAGGTCGATCAAACGCCATATCAATTCGTCCAGCAACTTCTTGTCGTGAAGTAAGGAAATGAAACTCTGCCAAAAGTCAGTTAGACCCGTTGGCAAATTATTGTTTACCAAATCCACAGACGATTCGTTCTTCGGCAAGAATATACCAATTATCTCGGGACTTGGTAAAAAAGCTTCGCTCTCAAACAGTAAATTCATGACGATATCATCGACATTCGGTATAGATTTGTTTTTGCCTATCAATGTCGATATTTCGGAGAAGAGAATAGTTTGAGCGTCGGAGAGAAAATAATTGGTACGGCTGGTGAAGTTTCTGGGGCCGTGAAAAGTTATTTCGTTCCGAATTGGACTCTCGGGTAATACGGTACATAAATTGAGTAACATGTCCCTAAAAAAAAGTGTATAATTTGTACAATTATAAAAACATGCGAACACAAAAAATACGAGCGTTTTCTCAATTTGACATTCAGTGGACTCACCGCAGTTCTTTATCCGGCAAATCGCGAACGGACTTGTAATTTGCTTTTATGTAGAGCCCAACAGCGATCCAAAGTTCTACAAACACCACAAATGCCTGTGTTTCGCACGATTCTTCGGGCTCTGCGTCCTCCGAAATCTTTTCGTAGCGTTCTTCCATAGCTTTCGCTTCGGCTGCCCAATATTCTTCCTGCAACGACACTATTGTGTTATAGAAAAAGACTTTTCGCAGCTACTCAGAGAAAACTTTATCTATAGTAATCTACCAAATGGTTTTCGATTCAAAATGACTACGTATATCTGTGTATTTTTTGATAACAAAAAAAAAAACAATTTTGGCAATGAAATTGGTAATTGTTGCACTGCCATTCTACTTTTTGATACAGCCAGTTCTGGTAATAATCTGGTAAACTCTGCAGCGCTTAGAATGGACAGTATTTTGTTGTCAATGACTAGTCATCCCCGTTAACAGATGCTGTGATATTTTCAAAATATTTGTACCATTTCCGAGCATGTTTAGCTGTCCATATACGATACTCGAATGTATAAAAATATTATTACATGTAGCCAAGACAACAGCATGTTTGCAGCCATCCTCAGAGTACCGATCGATGGTAATTCATGACCGTGAGCTGTGTCGTGCCTCAAGTTAACAATCCACTCAGGAATTTTCAGCTGCTTAGCAATTTGGAAGAGAGACGTTTGCTTAGTGTGCCCTATGTTGGATATGTGATTGAGAAATCTCATTATTGTTGTAGAATACATGAGGCACAGATCATTCTCGTAATACATAGGCAATTCAGCCTGGTCTATCTTGGGCGTCCATTCTCGGTCTCTCAAACACACTTGTATTATAGACAACGTGCATTCCACGCCTACTGGCAGCTTTGGAATCCTGGCAAAGAGAAATATCGTCAGGTAGTAATTTTGTTATTGTATTTTTTCAATCGTATTTCTATTTATTCTAAAAGATGTAAAAATATTACCTCGCCTTCCATACCAGAAGTCTCTCATAAGCTTTTGTCTGCTCGCTAATATTATTGGAGTATATCTCCTTGTAGGTTTGATGCCATTCGGCTCTGAAACAATGAGAGGGTAGACACGTTTAACTATTTTATGATCAATTGAACTTTTCATCCATATTGTCACACAAAAATAAACATCCGGAGATTCACATCAAAACAATGGTTTGCAAACATAAAAAATAAAATACGATCATCGAACAATTGAATGTCATTTTACTATTCCGATAGAGTCGAAAATATTAAAGTTAGATAACTGCAGATAATACGGTAACGTGTGTACTTACAATGAAAACCATGGAACGTGTTTAAGAGCTTCAGATTTCCCGGATAGAGCCATGTTGGATGTACATGTGCTCAGAGCTTAAATCCCCATCACCTCTTACGATAATGCTGCGGTAATGCTTCGATGACGTAGCTGTAGCAAGATTAGTTTCGTACAGGTATGAAGTAACGAATGTCGTCCATAGGTGGCGCCACAAAAAGATTCTGTGGCGACTCAGACTCGTCCGACTAGTCGCAGCCAACGTTCGAGTTCCTTGTTCCTGTGTGGGGATTTTATCGCGCTATCTTTTTAACGCCGGAATAGGGGGTCGAGAACCCTAGTTAGTATTAATGAACCATTCTGTTTTATCACGTTGATCGACACGATCCGTTTGTTTTTAAGATTTCATGCAATAAATGCTATGTCGAGTTTAAAACGATGTTTATACATAATAACTGGCGACAACTAAGCGACGGCGTCTTAATAAAAAATTTATAATTTTCTTGCAGTATGCATCTAGAAACTTTCGATATGGCGAGGTTGGCCATGGTCCACACTTCGCCATCGGTCGACTGCCACGCCAACTTTACGTTACCGTAATAAAATTATCTTGTGAAGATGTAGCGGTAAATGTGATCGGGTACTTTACCCTTTTTCTACCGTGAAAATACGGTACATGACGACATTCGTAATAGAATTATATGATCATAGTGATTTAAATTATCACCAACATACGGTGAATTTTCAAAAAATTTTGCAGTAACGGTGAAATATAATGTGTTGTTCGTAATCGCATATCTGGACAGATCGGTGTATATGGTAAATTACGAGACATTTTTGTGATTATATTTTCATAACAGAAGATGTTTGTTTCCTTACTTTGGAATTGAAGCATAAGAGAATCGTATACGTGACAGTAAATCTAAATTCAGCTCACAACGTGAATATAGTAAAATATTATTTATTGCCGGCCGAACCTTTCGTAACAAACTATTAAATGCTATATTTTTTCCCCCCCCCCCCGACTATGCTGTAATATTTTCTGCCTGCTAGATGGGTGGATAGTTACCAATTCTGGGCCACCAGCAGGAGAAGTATAACAAAATATTATTTATTTCCCGTCGAACCTTTTGTAACAAACTATAAAATACTATAATATATCCCTGTAAGGCAGATGGAAAGTTATCGATTCTTGCTAAGCGTCGGAAAAAACTAGCCTCAGCGCGAGGAAAAGTAGTCATTTTCCTTTTTAAGGAATGAAAAGTAGTTAATTAGAAAAGGTGGAACGTTACAAGCAGGACAGTATACTTAGTTTCAGCGTAAACGGAAAAAAATATCGTTTACCACAAGGGAGGAAATGTCATTTCACCTCGTGTGAATTTCTGCCCTAGCTCTGCTCGGGATTCAAACTTCACCCTCGGTGAAAAGATGCACTTTCCTCTCTTATGGCATAATATACTATTACGTATAAGTGTCTAAAAATTATTGTCAAAGTATGCGAACTTGTTTCAATAATCCGATTTCTTAATGTCATCGTGAAGGGCTATAAGAGGATTCGTGTCATAGCCGAGTAGCATTGCCTGAACGTATTCACCGACCCTTACCGGTGAACGCTTTTCGCTTTTCGCTGGCAGCATTAACAAGGCATTGGCGCTCTTGCAACTAAGCAGCTTGCTGCTGATTTGATTACCAGTACTGTAAGCTGACCAGTGAGCGTAGTCTGAAATCCATTTTACAATAACCCGCGCATATTCCGGCCTCGGATCCAGATCGTAGTTTCTTGTTACCTGAAACGATCAGTTCGTTCGTGAAACTGTTACGTATAATTAAAGGATTAAAGACACACTGCTCGATGCGATCTGTATAAATACCATCGCATTGACAATACTTGGCTTTGACAAATTTCCAGCCAAACGATGCAAGACTGGTACAACGAACAGATGCGCAGTCACCATTGCAGACACGGGATTTCCGGGTAAACATAGCAAGTACTTCTTGTTACCGTGATACTCGCAAGTGGCAAATGTTGTTGGCTTTCCGGGTTTTAAGTTGACACGACCTGTATGAAACGGAAAGTCCGAATCTAGTATTTCACAACCGTGTTGCTGGTCGAGGCACGAAAGTTAAAGTTGTCATTACCGAAGTGAATAGTGGCTCCAAAAATCTCCTTAATGATGGGCTTAATCATGTCTTTATCGCCCATTGACACGGAGCCGGTGGTTATAAGAACATCGACGAGATTCAGAGCTTTTTCAATGCTGGTGATCGTAGCGTGTATGCTTAAAATTGTTAAATTTTGAAAAAAAAAAAAAATGTTATGGACAGAAATCTACACTAACTTCCGTAAACATATGTTTTACTCACTCGTCCTCTATGATTCCCAAATCCATCGGATTGTAACCACGTTCCTTCAGCGTTGCCATCAGAGTGATCTTGTTACTATCATAAACGTGGCCAGGTTTCAGAGGTTCTCCTGGCACTTGAAGCTCACTGCCAGTCGACATAATTCCTATAGTTGGCACTCTTCTAACTTCCACTTTCGTTACACCGCAAGCAGCGAGAATGCCCATTTCGACTGCTCCAATTCTCGTATGGGCATCGAGAACCAGTGCTCCTTTCTTGATGTCACTACCCACGGATCTACAAATGGTCATTCAATATTTTTATTAACATTTTTTGCGTTCAGAAGATCAGTGATAAATTGAATCACATACCTGATATCCTGGCCCTCTTTTGGCTCAACCAGGATTTCTATAGTTGTCTCTTCTTCCGTCGTGACATCGTCCGACGAACGAATAGTGTCTTCGACTTGAACGACAGCTGTTGCCCCTGGCATTTTCAACGAGTATAAGTTATCGATATAAATACTTTGTGAACAGTTCCATTTATAAATATAACTGGTCACAGGTACGAACATACCGTGCGGTACCGGAGCGCCTGTGTTGACCCGCACGCAGTTGCCGGCACTCAAGGATATGGAGTCGGGCTGAGAAAAAACGAAAAGATTTCTACAACTCGATTCTAATGAAAGCAAAGGTAATTTACCTCGTGACCAGCTTCGATGCCACCCAATACTTTTCTCGATCCTTTACCGTCGTTCGCTATTACCGCATAACCGTCCTTTATCGAGGCTCGAAACGGCGGTAAGTCGCAACAACTGTACACAGCGGTAGCGAGAATTCTACCATGAGCCTGATCGACGCTAATGAGATCTCGGCGAGCAAAACCCGTCACGCTATCTTGAATCGGGGCGGTATTGTCCATGATCATCGTTTCAGCTTCGCTTAAATCAACCATTGGGTAGGGTGACTGGCGTAGACGATTCGCGACATCACCTAAACGTATCTAAAACCGATCCGAAAATGGTCTCCTTACAAAACAGCTTTATTACCTAGTAAAGCTTTCTCACGAATATTGGCCAACCTCCAGATCTTTACACTTTGATGCATGGTCAATGTGAGTACTTGTAGCTTGAATTGTCGAGTGATCCTTGCCGATTTTCCTCTTGTCATCCAAAATCAGGGCAACTGCATGAGGAATGGCTGGAGCCACTGTGGTTAGACATTCCAAGACTGCCTTTGAGGATCCAGGTAGATTGATAATGAGTGTCTTACCACGAATCCCACATACAGCTCTGAATCAAAGAATTCCACATAATCAATGACTGGAAAACAATATGAGAAGCGTCTATAATTTCACTGGCATAGCAGTTAAGTACCTTGACAACATAGCCATCGACGTCACTTGGAGACTATTGTAAAACATAGCTTGTGAAATTCCTGGAGCTTCTTTCTCAATTACTCGTCTAGTAGCCTCGGGAGTTACGTCACGCTCAGAAAATCCTGTTCCACCAGTTGTCAATATAACATTGATTTTATCCTTATCGGACCACTCAATCAATGTTTTCTAGATGAGAACAAGCTAGGTTATTATTCATTGTTCCTGCAGTGATCTTATAAAATTAAAATCTGAAAATTTACCATTATGATGCTCTCTTCATCAGGTACAATTTCCTTACGAGATATGTGTCCTTTCAGAATTGCACCTGTCTCTGTTTCCAGACTTGTGACCAATCGTTCAGCTTCCGGACCGCTTGCATCTTTGGAATTGTCAGCACTACATGTATCGCTAACTGTATTAACATGAGAAACAAAAAAAAAATTACATATGACAATGATTTCTTATGCCCTGCTCGAGATTTACACTGAGAACGAGTAGAAAACTATGTTGAGCTTATTTCGATGAAGCATTTGAGTAGGCTTAACCTCACTACGGGCATTCTGTAATAAATGATATATTATCGATATCTATTATTTATTAATTTGTGCACTTACCGGTCAGTATGCCAAAAGTTATCGGATCCATGGTTTTCGGGATTGAAATACAGTTCGTATTACCTCACCAGTACTTAATACCAAATCGAATGGGCGATAAAGCAGCGACGTTCGTCTGTTATCTCTCAATGGGTCTTCCCTGAAATTCGCACGATAACAGCGCTCTCTCTTTTGTTCTATCCATAGCAAGTTAGAGAAGCGGAACAGCCAATAAATTACAGATCCGCTATCGTACACAGTTGGTGATCTCCGTTTTTTATTCAACAGTAACGTACACAGGCGTGTCGCTAGACCTTTTCATACATGTATCTCATCGTAAACGCGACAGTATATATAGAAACAAATTCTACAGTTTATACTTCAATTGTGCCGCCGCGAAACAAATGAGACAACGGATTTCGCGGTAGGACAATCGGCGAAACATACGAATTAATTTGTAAAAGCGCTAACAAACGATCGAGGGAAGATTCTTTAATCGGAATTACATCTAAGTCGATAATGTAATAATTGATCGATCTGATGCTCGATCGCAGGTAACACTCTATCAATAGTCGACGAGGCCTCTGAAACAATTCGAGACAAACAACAGTCAATACAAAATTGTAGGTGATATTTCGACGTCGATGACACAATTACCTGCTGCTTCGTGGACTCAAAGAACGCGGTTGGGGTGATTCTCTGTATCGTCTTCGTGACTCTTGGCGATTTTTTTCACGATCATCACGTCTATCGCGTTCCCTTTCTCTATCCTTATCGGCATCTATATCTCGAGTATCACGATCACGTCTATCACGACGGACAACCACATGTCGTGGACTGCGACTTGGACTCGGTGACCGCGACACGGAAGACCGTGAATCGGAGCTGTGCCCTTCATAACGATGCCGCCGCTCACGCTGTCTGTGGACAAGACGGAACAATTAACGTTAACTCGGTAAGCGAGAATCAAACGCTTCAATGTACTTTACTTACTTTCGACGAAGTTTCAACGACATCTCTCGAATCTCGTCTTCTCGGTCCTGTCTCTGTTGTTCCATCTTTTCAATTCTCAATTGCTCGGCTTTTTTGTCAGCTTTGTCTGCAGGCAAGAAGAAAAGTTATTTGAATACTTTTGTATCTGGAATACAGTTACAGCCGACTCTACAAACAGTTATTCAACTTACACTGTCTGTTCAAGAGAGCCTGCATTTTTTTCTTAAGCCGCTCCTGAGGTGTTATCTTGAACGACTGAAAAACGTTCCACTTAAAGACACGTGACTCGAAAATCTCTAATATCGACAAATGTCAGATTATTCAAGCCATCAAAGAGTGTGATAGACTACAAGCGGCAAATGATCAATTGTAGAAGTTATTGCGGCAAATGCATCTTCACTTAACACCATTGATAAGTCAATAACGCAAAGTGCTCGATTTACTATTAGCACTCGATCGTGATCGAGTGTTGTGACCTTTGTGGTATAGACTTTACTCAATGGATCTCAGGTGAATAATGTAAAAATACATTAATCTCTCGTTAGACGTAAAATCGATGATATCGGCGACGATCCGTGGATCTGCCCGATAAACGAGAAGCCCACGTGACGGAGCGATAACAAAACGATAGTTTTCAACGGACAAATTTATTTTTTCTTTCATTGCTCTGTGCATTAAGTGACTAAGAAAGCGTTACGGTTCTTACTGACTTTGTGTCCGCCACCAGAATTTGTACTTAACCCTGCTTTTGGCTTGTTCCTGCGGAAGAATAAAAGAATTAATCAATGCTCGTACCGAGTATACATTCACTGTATTTCAACTTACGCGCTTGTGCTTATGGTCGGTACTTTGGGTCCACTGTGGACATTTTCCTCTTCGTTGTCCGACAACTCTAATTCAAGACTGGAGGATTTGCCTCGACGACCGTAATACCTTGGCAACAATAAAATAGTATTACCGTTAGTTTGGATAAAAATTGCGAAAAGGTTTCGTCTGCTGAACTTATTGAATAAATTCTCCACATCTGTTACCTTGGCAGAGCGGAAGTCTTGTTTTCCGTGCTCCTGGATCTTTTGCAACTTGCCCGACTTTTCGATCTTGACCTGGACTTGGTTCGGGACTTGGATCTTGACCGTGATATGGATCGTGACTTGGAACCGGAATAACGTCCCCGCCTGAAGCTGCCTCGAGAGTTACTTCTGTTTCGAGATTTCGATCTCGAGCGCGTCACGGATCTTGAGTAGCTGCTCGACGAAGAAGTTCTCGATCGTCGAAAACGGGAACGCGATATCGATCTAGATCTCGAGCGTGATGCAGAACGCGAAGATCTCGATCTGGTCGCACTTTTGCAGCGTGAGCGTTGGCGGCTTCGCGAACGACGAGTACGACTTCTGGATCTCGATCTAACTCGTTTGCGTGGCCGAGAACGTGGTCTTCGGCCTCTGTGATGGATAATCAGTGATCTCATCGACATTTGAATTCAATAAAGACAAATCTCAACCCCTCTACTCACCGTGATCGTGAAAAACTTCGTCTCCTATCACGAGATCTGTAAGATTTGTTTCTGGTGAGAGACCGCGAACAACTTCTTGATCTAGACTTGGATATCCTGCGGCTAATCGTTCTTTCGTTGAATACAGGACTGTCGGATCTTCTTCGTCTCAAATGTGAATAATTGACTTTCTTTGCGCTTGCTGACGTAACTTGGGACGAACTACCATGAGCCTCCTCCTCGCCTCCGAAACTCGTGATATACGTTATTTGACCGGCATTCACGGGCGACATTGAGCGAGAACGTGACTTGGACGATGATTTTCTGTAAGGATTATACTCTGGACTCTCTCGTGCTGCATAACTGCAAAGAGAATACCCATGAAATCTGAGGTACGAGAAAACCAGTAATCAATTCGTATCATCTGGTAAATTACCTGGGCGGGCTCATTACACGGCCGATCATTTTTTTCTCACGGAATGCCCGTCTTTCGCGACGTGACCGTCGACCCGAATACATTGCTTTCTCCTCTTCTTGTTTGCGAGCTTGCCTTAGTGTTTCAGCCTCCTCAAAGTCTTGCGTCAAAAAACTAAAGTAATCCGCTCCGAGGAGTCCGTATTTTTGAGCAACTTGATTCATTTCGTGAGCTTGGGACGGTTCTATTTGTGACACATCTACGCAAATATCTGTGACAAAGTAGAGGAAGGATCTTCATTAGATATTGTACTGAGTATCGAAATTGATATTAGATCATTTGAAATGAACAAATACCCAAATCGATGTCGCTATCCTCGTCATCTGGTTTATCCTCTGGAGTGTTCAAATCTGCTGATTTTGCTGGCTCTACTATGACTTCCTCCGTCTCGTAATTGTAACCTATCGCCGCATTATTACTGGATTTTTTCTTATCCTTGATTGACTCCGGCTTGGTGGAAGAGCCGAATTGCTCCTCCAGATGTATTTGATGAAGGAATTTCTCTTCGGTTACTAATGGAAGAATAAGCTTCATTTAGACAAAGTCATTGACCACTCGAGCGCAGATATTTTTATCTGTGAGTGTCATCAACCTCCGAGAAATTCGTTTTGAACAATAATACGATAACGCTCGTAATTGATATGTCTATCTTCGCTCGTCAGGGCAATGTCCACGTCTATGGTATCGGGAGCTTCTGGGATCCAGTCAAGATGAGCTCTCACATCAAAGCGATCTATGAGATTATCGTCGTTCCCCTGCCACGGCATCCTGTTTTTTTACATTTTTTATTGCTTATTTCATTCATTTATTTATCAATATCAATTTATCAATAGAAAGAGTCCTTTGGTATATTTAATCATTTTTACAAATCAGCATCGCATATTATACAAACTTTCTGCAAAAGTAATCAAATTTGCTAAGTATATATAATATATTTAGTAAGAACAACTCTAATAGTAAGAACAGCACCATGGACGAAGCTAAATGAAATTTTGAAGATCTAAAAATTCCCATTTCCATTTTAAATGCCTTCGGCAATTCTTCCAAGCATGCTATGTAAGGTAGCGTCTCACTTACATGTTCGCAGGACTGTCCCCCGCTGCTGCTATAACTGGATCCAAATGTATCTTGCAAGGTCTTCCATGCAATTGCAGAAATTGTGTTGGATCAGATTTCTAAATAAAAAAATTCGAGATGAGTTTTGTCGTTGTCCTTACATTGGACCGATTTTTTGAGGGTTATGTTTAATGTGAATACACCGAACGATGATCCGTTCTAATCAAATACCACAAAAATGACTACGCAATTGGAACGCACTATGAAAATAGCATTCATTGTTCTTAATAAGCCTCAGTGAAGGATAACTTACGATTTTTTCATAGTAGTCCCTGCGACGTTCGGCCCGCCTTCGATAATCCACCAACATCCCGCGAATTTTCTTCTCCTGTTTCCTGGCTTCGTGCCACATTCTGCCCCCCGTTTTCTTAACTGAAAAACTCATTTTTCACGACTGATCAGTTCGTTAATGTTGACAGCACCATGAAATATCTCGTTTCACGCACGAGATTAATCGAATAAATGAATAAATGTCAATTGCAAAGTTCCGCTGTGCAGAGGAAGGCGGACATTTTAATTCTACTTGATTAGCACGTCAGCAGGGGCAGCACAATCGTCACACCTACATGCGGCGATAACTGTACTTTTCTAACCCCAGTATGGTGTTCACGAGAGGCATCGGTAGATTAATTCTCTCGGCCTGATTAACCGTGACGGTAATGCAGTACTCAAATTTCTTCTTTGCGATCGTGTTTAACAGAAGTTAGTAAACAGATCTGATATCTACGCCTAACTAATCCAATGTATTTTTCCCCGGCAAAGACGGATTTTCAAATAGATTTACTTCTAGGGCGACACTTAATCCATGATTTCGTGCCAAGTATGAATGAAACATTTTTTAACGAATTAAAAATGTCTGCATCTCAGAAAATTTAAGCCGTTAGATCGGAGGATTTTTCAATAAATTTGATAGTAAACTTTGTGAAGTTTTTTTCGGCCTCGTATCGAATTTTAGTTTGATATCTTCATGTTGTTGAAGAATATATTTTGAGTTGTTGAGTAGTTGAATATATTTTGACCAAATTTTGAACCAATGATATTCCGTCATAGTATTATATTCATAGGCAGATTCAGGACTATAGCTCAAACATTGCGCAAATCGAAAAAATTATCGAAATTAAGATGAAATCTCGAAAAAAAAATTTCTTACAAAAACAAAGCTTCCTATGAGGAAGCAGTATTGACAAAACCCACATCAGAAGATAAGACAAATGAGATAGCCAAATATTCAGTTGCACAATTGTCATGTTCCAGTCGATTGTTAATAACATTTTTTAATTGTTATGCAAAAACAATTCTTTTAACATCTGCCAGAAGCCCGACTTCTTCAGATTTTTAATTCATCGATAAGTGTTTTCAATCTCTCTTAATACAGTTTCAGAGTTCTGTTATCCGAATTTTCGTTAATCCGAATGAGCTCTGGTTTCAATTGATTCGGATAATTGAGGTTCTACGGTATATGTAGTAAGATACGTGCATTTTTTAAATATGTTTATTAATTGTATAATAATTATATATCTATCTATGTATACAATATAAACGTATCTATACAATTATTTGCATGGCTCCTAGGCCGAATACCGGGCTTATCGTAGTTTTCAATCGTAACTACATTAATACTTTTTTCGCTCCCTTATTACGAGACATCGCTTTTAAAAATACGATCTCTGCAGTGTTGCTCGTCACTGTTGTCACCGCAATCGTCAATTCCGTTACACTTCATTCCCTTGGTAATACACCTGCCATTACTGAAACAAAACAATAGATGAAACTCGTTTAATTATTTTCATATTAATTACCGATACAGCGGAGCTTTATCGAGAAAGTTAATCCAGTCCTCTACTGACTTGCAGGAGTATTCGTGCTTATTGCATCGTCCTTGACATCCATGGGGTTCATCAGATCCGTCGGTGCAGTCTCGCAGACCATCGCAAAAACGCGCTTTGAGAATGCACTCGCCGTTGCTGCACGTAAATTCGCTGCTCGATGGGCATGCTAAGAAATAACATAATCATAAATTATTGCACTGTTTTAATAGTTATACCGCATGGCTGACAGGCATTGAGAAAACAATCAGTGACGAGGCACCATGCACAAAGATCATTCAGTGAGCTTAGTAACAGAGGCATAGAATTCAAGATCTACTAGAATACGTAAAACATGCAAGCTGCCAGTAAAATAAAAAAATACCAAACTGTACTCACACCAACCAAGGTCTAGACCTAAAACGAAAAAAAAAATGGGAAGTGAAGAATGACTAAAACCGCCACCGCGTGGAGAAATTTCCTTCAACAGAATGATGTCAACTATCGTTTACCGCTAACTAATGAGGTTCCTACTGCGTATCACATCCGCGTACGGCGGAATCGCGAGAAATTCAACGATACATGTAACAATATTCAGATGGCTCTAATTTGTGCAAATTTTTGCCCGTCTATTCATAAATAAAAATACTTTGGATGTAGAGCAGCCTGAGCTAATTGAAATGCGTAACTATATACTTACCGAGAGTACAGTTTATTTCGTCACTCGCGTCCCAGCAGTCAATCTTTCTGTCGCATCTCCTCTCCAGAGGTAAACAAGAAGTTTCGTTGCCGCACTGAAAATGTGTCTGCAGGTTGCAGGCTATAAAATAAAAACAAACAAATACTGTATGCCTCGCTGTATGACGGTAGATTCGTGTTGATTCGAGTCAATATTCTCTAATCCGAATGGTAAACATAGAGCGAGAGGGAGTGTCGGTAATTGCAACGCTCACCGTCATTCATGTCAGCGACGTTTCATGTCAAACACGTACCGCGTATAGACGCGGTACGTGTTTGATCAGGGGAATAAGCAAACCGAAGCCATACAAACATTGGCGAAGTAGGAAAGCCAATAATAGAAGTATATACCATCAGTACTGAACTGGGCTAATGCGGCAATGCAGCATTCACCGAATACATGATGTATGGCAAGTTACAAATGATGAAAGTTCTAGTACAGCTGTTAGTGTATCGGTAATACATAAATCCAGGAGATCTGGGCAATGATAGAAAAATAATGAAATATTTCCCTCACCGCAATCGTACTCGTCCGAATGATCATAACAATTCATGTGGCCATCACAGTGTTTAACGAGTGGTATGCAGAGCGTGTTCGAGCATGTCCACTCATCGTCCAGACAATACTGTTCCACCTCGATGCACCTGTATTCAAACACATAGCAGTGACTAATACCGGAGGGGACTGGCTTCTGCCTCAACCACGAAGGTGGAATAAATGTAACAGTATAGAAACCTGAACGCATCGACATCTAAACGATGGCACTTTTGTTTGTTAATGAGACACAGGCCGGCGCATCCCGTGGGATCGAGTGGATCTGGGCCCTGCCTGCAGAATGGCACTTCCTCATCGACGAGGGCAACACAGACCTCGCCGTCGTAACAATCGTCGCAGTGACGTGTCGAATTGGAATCCGGTGCCATCTCAGTGGTCATTGGTAGCAGTGTCGCTTCTGTTTCCTGTGACAGCGTGGACTCCTGCGGAAATGCCATGGGAGTCTCGGTTAAAAACACACTTGCCATGGGTAGCGTCGTAGTCTCGATGGCTTCAGAGCTTATCGTAGTGTGCTCGAAGGTAATATTCGAATCCGTCGAGGTATTTCCAGCGGAGGATCTTAGGTACTGTTGAATTATCTGAAGCTTTTCCGGTTCTGCAATCAATGAAAAAAAAACAAATGTTGGCAATTAGACGCTCAATATAGACAAATATCAATATATCGTTCCTGGTACAATCGACATTGCAACCGGCAGGAGATGAAAACGACGATCGACGATGTTGCGGTTAAAAGTAGCGTGAAGGTCTCGGGCAAAGTAGCCGCGGGAGGTTTGTTAAAGACACACGGTCCGGCCCGGGACAGCGATAAAAAGAAACCATCTTGCTTAGTGCTCTGTCGCGCGTTTTGCTGCGCGGGAGAAACGGCCGAGTATATCTCCGGTGTCGGTTACGATTCGTTGCTTCTCTGCGGCCGCCCTCGATCCCGGCACACTGGCCTCTGAGATATTGCATCGACCGAGGGCAACGACAAAAACCGAGTTGCACGAAGAGATACAGAGACAGGTAGGAGGGAACATTGAGAGAAAACGGTGAACGAGGGAGAACGACGAAAGGGGTTTAAACCGTGCATCCTGCACCTTTTTGCGTCGAGCCGTCTCATAATTCGCTCGGCCAACGCCGTCAAAGAGATACCTCGGGGCTTCTCGACGTCGCCCGTATCTCGTTGGTGATCAAAATATCAATTAATTTTACTGCAAATTGCCCTGCCAACAGTATTGATGTCACCGCTACTAATCCTAGTTTCCTCGCAATCTCTTCGCTCATCATACAAGCTACGTAATTTCTCGAATTACTGGATCGACAAAAGTTCTCGAGAGTCGAACTTACCAAAGACGATGTACAAGGCAATTCCACCGATTCCCAGTAGAGCGAGAATCGTGATGAGAAGAAGGACGATCGACCTCGTGCATCCCGTTCCGTCCAGCGGCCGAGCAAAGTGAAGAGTCCATCCGTGACGATTCTTACGAAGACGTGCTGGATGCGGGGGTGGCTCCCCCCTCACGCTTCGGCGGAGATTCACGCGATTTTGTGACGAAGGTGTTTGCGTTCTCGTTGGCAGAGAATAAGCCCTCTGTAGTCATAAACGAGAGAGCAATGAGCGTCGAATTAATTAATATTTACATAGGAACGTCCATCAGCGATATGAACCGCTTCGTCGCGAGCTGATCGGTAACGTAAACTGTGATTAAATTTTCAGTAAAATTTTCAGTAAAATTTCTAGTATAAATTGAATTTTCAGATAAAGATATGCATTTACTTTCACCCAATAATTTGCCTTTGAACGTCCATTGGTCAAAAAGGTGAAGAAAAATCGTGGCAAGTCGACGGACGGGAAATTGACTTTTCTTTGGGACTCGTATCGTATTTTTATTCTGTTCATTTATTAAAAACATAATTAAAGGCAAACCAATAATTTTTTTGAATCAGCCAAAAATTTCAATAAAAAAAACATTTAGTCCTTCCTTGGTTTCTGAAACCGAAACGGGAAGCATCCAGAAACAAATACAGTCCGCTTTACCATTATTAAGATCCGTTTCCCAACAGACCCATTTATTTTTCGATTCATTGTTTTAGTTTTTATCCCGAAAGCAGCCGTTCGTCAAATTCCTTGGGAATTTAATTTTTATTATCCATCGCGATATCTCGCACACTCTTGAGCATTTCACGATGACCTTTTTTATCAAAGTACCAGTCACAATGATTTTTTAACGTTCATCTAGATCTCTAAGCTCACCTGAAGTTCAGCCATCGATATAGCATTCTACATGGGTCGTTCGAGACACCTCGAATAATTGCAAACCGACACGTGGAACAGCGTCGCTTCCGGCCGGAAACTCACTCGGACCCAAGATGGCCGCAGGATAACCGAGAAACGAATTTACCCTGACAATATCAAGATTCGAAAACGAGGAACGCTGCCAGCCGGTAAACACCTGCATTCTCCTATTTATAAACTAATTTTCCTGATAGCATTTTTTTATTTCCAATTTTTTTCTTTTTCTTCTAGCGCAGCCGGCACCGACTTGGAGGAAGAGACGCTCCGTTGCTAATTCTTTCTTTTAAGACTCTGCACGCCATCGACATTGAACTCGAAGAAACTCATCAAATTATCTATCGGATTCAGCGGTGAGTCTTCGCAAAGTCGTGAAAAAAGCTCTCAAGTATTAAAATGTTTTTTGTTTTTTTTTTAATTAATTTTCTTTTTTTTCAGCAGCCTCAGCGAACCCGGAACATGTCTTGGCGCAAAGTCAACCCGGAAATTGGTAACTGGCCGAAGAATTTTTTTTCTTTAATTTTATTTATGGGTCGGGCAAAGTTCTTGGTGAATAAGCTCTCTTCAGTCTTGTGTAACGTGTGCGAATGGCACAGATCCGCCTGGACGGCTATTCTGAACGCTCCAGCAGCTTCGTCGACACTTCCGTGGCCACAGGAAATGGAGCGTGCTCGTCGGGACGCCGGCTGAAAGCGCGCCGTGCCGACCTCGCAAATTAACCCAAACTCTCTTCGCTTATCCGCGAAACTTTGCCCGACAGAACTGGCGGTACCGAGATTTAATATTTTCTTCCCGATTATAGGCGATCGTGAAGACTTTCCAGAGAGCATGGATCCAAGTCAAAGGACAATCGCTTCCAATCTGTGACGAATATTATGGATCTCCGTTAGTCGCGAAGCTAAATATTCTTCGGAGCGCGAGTACCGAAAAAAAAAAAAAAATCACAGCTCACTATCGCTGCCGATTCGTTGAAAGTCCGGCACGCGACTGCTTCAGTCGCGTAATCACTCGGAAAAAGAAGCCGTGCGAAGAGGCATTCCGATGCTGGAAAATCGATCACCGACACGGAAGGCTCCACGGACACTTGTTCGAATATCGCCTCAGGAAGCTACATTTCGATGTTCCAAATTGCGAATTAAATTCGTCACGATGGCCGAATTACCGAATCCACTCGTCGACCACACCGGAGCGTCTCTCACTTCCCAACGGAATTCTACAAGTTCATGTTATCGACAGGTCGGATTGCAACAACCGAAGCTCGAGAAATCGGTGCACAATTCTCGGAAATTGTGCATTCGACTTTGAATGGGAACCTTTCGTTGATCGTCAGAAGGTAGCGAAGCGTATCCAACATCATTCAACGTGGTCGATGCACTGGGTTGCAGTCTTGCATTTTGCCCAGAGTGCATGTCCATGCAGCAAACGACCCTCTATTAATGCCTGGTCCGTTTCACTGCACAGTTTCAAAAGATTCGTACATTTGACAAAAATGTCTCCTTCGCAACGCTTTATAATTTCTATTCAACACTCATAGTTTCCTCAACGACAAACGAGTACTTTCCAATTTAATAAAAATTGTACAATTAAGAAAGAAATTAACTGCGAACGTTTGCCAAATGTACGAATATTTTTATTGCTTTAAACGGCATCCGAATCTTGCAGACATTAATTGATGGTCACCTGCTCTACCGATGTGTTATTTCATTGAATTGTTAAATCTTGCAGGGTCTGACAATTGAATGACAATTGATGAAATCGACTGAGAACGAGCATCGAGAGCTCAAATCTGAATCAAATCCGAATCAAATCTGAATCAAGATTGTCTCACTGATTCGTACGCTGACGGTTGCATGAAAATATCGAATGGTCACGGTGTTGTGAGTCGCACCGAACAGAGCCACGCCGACTAGAACTGATTCGCACGTCTGGATTTATCCCTTAACTCAGAGTTCGCAGGCTTCCGCCGAGCGAACGGCCACGCGGATTTGGCACAGTTTCAGACACGTTCTCCGGTAGAACTACCGCAGTCGCTTTTACTGCTCCGCTGCCAGTGAACAGTCCGTGCCTCGTGTCGGTGACATAATACAGATTACTGTACCGATATATGCATGCAGTCCCATACAGCGTTAGATCCGAAGCCCGAATCGATGCGTTGACAGAGGTTTCTGCGAGCCGTCTCGACTCCGGACGAGTTAACAATTATAAAATTCCGTGGATAAACGCCAAACGGAGATTCGCTCCCAGTAGATAGGAGAAAAAAAAAACCACAGAAGAGTCTGATCGCCAAAGACATTACAATAAGTTATCTCTGTATCGTTAATTTCCTATTTCATTCGTCTTTCCAAAAATGGTCTATTTCTACCGCTACTTTTCGGAACGTCGAGTTGTTTCTGCTTCCGTTTTCATTTGTAAGATTTATCGGGTAAAAACGAGGTCGGACTGCGCTTGGACGACTCTTCGACAGGGAAGCGAGACGGGTGTGGAGAAGTGATTGCCGCACACGTGAGACCGTGGATATAATTAAGGACCGGAGGGAACCCGAGATTCCCTCTCCACGCGGACTCGCTCGTTCCTCGTCTCTTTCTCCCCGCGTCCGAAGTTAAAGTCGATTCAACGTCTTCGGAGTAGAAGCAGCCCTCCAGACATCAAAGAGTAACTCGGGCGAGTGAGCGGGCTATTTGCAAACACCAAGATGCGGACGACTCGCACTCTCGCTCATATAATTCCGTTTCGTTTGACGATCGACGACGACACCTTCTAATTTACTCCGCCGAGTGCGAGCTCGTATCTTCAACTTCACGGATCTTCCATGGCTCTACAATTAATTCATCCGAATTCGGCGTGTTCATCCGAACGACGAATCGGAGCGTGAAAGACCGGACAAAGAAGTCGTCGACGCTCTCACCTGAAAGGAGCTTTGTTCCTTGACATCGGTCACAAATATTGGCGCATCCTTCGAGTGCCAATGGTCCTGCGAGTAGATTGAGTTGATCTTCATACCGGCTCGGTTCTTCTGTGGCGTTATGAGCGCCCTTTCGTCCATGTGCTCCACAGAAACGATACGCACGTCCGTCTCGTTCTTGTCGTAGTTCAGAAGCTTCGGTCCATTAGCGGAACACAAGCCATTGGCGTTGTTCGATATGCTGAAAATTGGCTTTGATATTCCGTCCACGTGCGGCGTTCCAAATCCGACACGATGAGTCTCAACGTTCCGCAGTTTTCCCTCCGGAATTGAGATTATCGTCTCGAGGCCGAGTACCGTCATCTCGTCTCGTTCGATGACTTCGTTATTCGCGGATGCTTGAACTCGGTGGAAGAGGTCAGCCGAAAACGGAGCATCGACTCTCATCGACTCCTCGACCACTCGCTCAGCAAAATGTTCTCGCATAGCCGACCCGTTCGCTTTGCTCTTGCAGTGTTTACAGTCTTTCTTCCTGCGCCTTCTTCCCGGCTTGTCGATCATGAAACTCGTCGCCTTCGTCAACGCTTCGCCGACCCTGGTCGAGCCAAGAGACTCGCAAATCGTGGAATCATTCTCGCTGGCCTTGCATCCGGATCTTTCTCGGCTGGTAACGCGAACGGAGAAACGAGTTGTCCTTTCACCAACGTCGACATCAGCGATTGATCGGCGAATAGGTAGGGTCAAGTTTCGATGAAAGATGCTCGGGACCTCGCTCGGCGACGCCGACTCCTTGATGGAAGGAACTCTTCGGCCATTGAGATTCTCCCTGGATTCGCTCCGGGACCAGCGAATCAATTCTTTGGACTGAGTATCGTTATTGGCAGAATTATTAGGAAGACATTGTTGGTGATCGTTCGAGGTGGAATCTTCGGTCCTCGACACTGCGATGTCCTCGTAGACGTGAGCTTCCTGATCGGGCAGGAGGGTACGACGTACGACGATCGGATGGTTTCCTTGAGCGACTGGCGATGACGAGTCGACTGCACCGGAGGAATGCACCGTGTATCGTCGATGAAGTGGCGAACGCGTCGAATTCTCATCTTCGTAACCCTGGTTCTCCATCTGGAATGTGTAAACGTTCCGGTTAATACAACTGCATCAAAGAGTTTATTCATCGTCGAGATTCTTATTTGTCTACGGAGGGTGATGAGAATCGATCAACAACGCGATTCGCTCTTATGGGCGACTCGATTAATCGGCACGCGTTCCGCTCCGATTAACTTTTCTCCTCCCAAGTGAGTCGCTTTTATCGCAAAACGTTTGGAATTTTTTTTTTTCTTCATCCACGGCCGAAAGTACGTACTTTGTGGTTCGATCGCGATGCCCAAAGTCTAACATTAATGCTTAGGTATGGGCGCGCACGCGCCCTGTTCCAGTGAGCAGGAAAAAAACTAGTTATGCACTGAACTGATGTACGAGGCAGCGAAAAAACAAAATTCAATACAGCCGACGAGTGTAACTCGCTACGAACGAAAAAACTCAAAATTCTTTTTGTGAATTTTAAGTTTCGTGTTCACATTGATAGTTGTAATTTGAAAAACTGTCATAAAGATGAGCATAGTCTCATCGTCCAGTGATTCATCGGACGACGAAGAGATTCTTCGAAACTTTGATGCGGAAGCTAAACTTATTATACCGACACATACATTACCCAAAATATCTGCTGACAAATATTTGTCAAAGTATGAAGCCTACAAAAAATGGTTGGTAGATCACGAAAAATTCATTATCTAGTTCGGATGAGAGTAACTTAATTGTTTTGTTTTGTCCATTTGGATGTATTCGATGTCCGCCACCCCCGACCAGCCGCACTCGCTTCGCTCGTGCCACAAATGTCGGTGCGGGCATCGAAACATACTAGAGTATCGATTTGTAACGATTGGTGATTTGTCAGTTAACGTACTTTCGGCCGAAAATAAAGAAAAAAACGTATACTCTACACGGGCAGGAATCTCAAACTTTCTGTCCTTGTAGACTAATATACTATTCTTTCTACAGTTTTTATCATCCGGACTCGTTCCAAACTCTAAAAATCCAACTACAAATCATCCTGGATTACTCGCAAGCTCCCCGAACGCCACGTTCGTGCAGCGTCTACTTCGGTCTATTTATACAAAATGTTTGACGCCGCTCACAATCAGCAGTTGAGCGCGACGGTTTCTCTTCCACCTCGTTCAACCGTGTGCAAATCCAAAAAAAAAAAAAAATCGTCGAATCATCGAATTTACCAATCGTTACCTCCAACTCGTCTCGGACCATCTCGCTGAGTCTCAAAACCCGCCGGTGAGTCGAAAGTTCATCTGGCGGGTCAACGAAGAAGAATCAACCGTAAAATCCAAAAGATCGAGACACCAAACTTTCCACCACAGTCACATTTCTTCCGACTCAGCCTCGATTCTTCTTCAGTTCAAACACTCTCAAAACTGTCGGTCGAATATTTCTCCAATGACCAATCGCTTCTCTACCCTCGTTTTTTTTATTACATCACCAAACTCGCGAACCTTCAACTTGTGGATTTTGGACTTCTGAATCGCGGCTGTTGGCAGGCTGAAGATTTTTTCTTAATGAAAGAACCGGCCGACAGTCGCGACTGCGACCAACTACTATCACTTTGAGCTTAGCAGTTGGTCTTGTCGTGGTCCCCTCTGGGTGGCGAACGCGTGGGGCTAATCTTCGAGCATGCCAGGCAGTACGTTCACGAGTCGCCCTCGAAACGGAGACACTCCGGGAACGAACGGACGGAAAGAAGAGACGCGAGTGGAAATCTTCAACAGTCGATGCTTGCTTCCTCGACCCAACGTTCCCATGTGAGTTTCAATGGAAGCGAAGGTGGAAACGGATGCGTCAACCGTGAACAATGACGAGGCAATCGAGATTCGTCATCGATCGTGTACGATTTATCTGATAGGGACGACGATCAGTTCCGGAAATCGTTGCGATTCGTTAATCGTTGGACGACTTGGTTGCGGTGGGAAAAATGAACGGATTTACGGAGACTCGGTTTGGGTCGCAATCGCGAATTTTTGGATTCAATTCGATCGAGCATGAAACTTCGGAGCCGGTGAAAAAACGCACTTTTCTTCCTTAAGACGACGTATAGGGGAGGGTGGGGCATGACGGACCGCCTAAAAAATTTGGTAATTTTTTTTTTTTTGGGGTAAATCAAGATATTACTGATGTTTCGAAGATATTTTTAGCTGCTCTGTTAATATCCGGGGCATAATGGACCACGTGAGAAAAAAAAATTGCTGGAGCACTACTGAAAGTTGAAATGAGACTGAAAATATTGAACGGATAATTGAATTCGATAAAATGAGACAAATCGAAAACGCATTATTGAAAATTTAAATTGTAATCGGTATTTTGAGCAATTTGACAACTCAACATTAACATCAAATGAAACTGATGATAATTATCTCGAACATTTATTAAAATTCGTCCTGGTCAATCAAGCAATGTTGACTTATCCAACGAACAGCCGGAATAAAATCGTAAAAAAAAAACAAAAAAATCAAGCAATTGTTGCACACGTGTTGGCTTTGATTCTGCAGCAGTCCTGCGATAAAAATTTCGCACCCGGTCAAAACGCATCTTCCTCCTCTGAGCCACAATTTGCTTCGTCTTCTTCCAGATTAAACGAAGAAAGTCCACGACCTGACCCGAATCCAAAATTCTTCCTCGTGAATCAAGCAATGTTGACTTATCCAACGAACAGCTGGAATAAAATCGTAAAAAAAGAAAAACAAAAAAAATCAAGCAATTGTTGCACACGTGTTGGCTTTGATTCTGCGGCGGACCTCACGCACCGTTGCAGAGCCGCGGAGTCGGCCGCTCGGTATACCGGTCGTTATGTAATTGATAACGTACTCGAGCGTGCAACAAATGTACAGGACGCGTTTCTACCTAAGATAAATCGCTTATATTGGCGTTGCTTATGCCGAGTCGGGTGAAATTTCACGGATCCAGCCGTGCGCGAAAACCGCGCACGACTCTCCGGCAACTCGGTTTTTCCCTCGATCACTTTTTCGTTACCGGACACGCGTTCGCGATCTCCGTTAATGAGTCGGTTTCGGATTCAATTGACATAATTTTTTTTTGTTTTTTGTTTTTTTTTCTGAAGCTTTGTTCATAGCCAATGATTCGATATGAAAAAAAGGTCGCGAGCGTTTTATCCGAGAAATAAATTTAATTAAAATTTTTTTTTTTTTAAATTGTCCAGCAGATGCGAACATTTTTGGCTCCGGAAGAAATTTCAACCGATTCTGAAATCGTTCTCGATGAGAGACAACATTTTCCCACCTAAATCTGCAAGAAAATTTTCATCGAACAGATTTCTGAACGATTTCATTTTGGATCTCGTTTCCATTAATTCCTCTCCAAAGCTTTCCTAATCACCCCAATCAAAGCCAATGATTCGCGAGAATTTGATCCAACGATCGACAGTCCGATACCGATTAATCGTAGCTACGAACGAACCGCTCAGAGTCCATCAATTATGCAACGGTTGAAGTAGACGATAAAGAAACGAAGCCGATGCCGATCAACCCTCTTCGATTCTGTCTCAAATTGCACTCAACGGATCGTGTCGCTCGGCGTTTCCGGTTCGCTTACCGTAACGACGAGTGCGTTAAATCCAATTAAACCCAGTGTCAATTCCGGTCGACGACACAAACATTTCCAAGTCAACCGATCTTTCGCTCGTCTCAGCTCGAATCACGTTGCATCATCTGAATTCTCAATGTGCGTCATGGGGGGAAAAAAAAAAAAAAAAAAAAAAACTGGTACGTGAGAGAATGAAAAATGTCTCGAGTTATTTGGCCAAGGAAAGTCGATCGGCAATGCTTCGGCTAATTGTTCGACGAAGGAAACCGTGCGATTTATCCCCCCCGGGCGATTTGTCGTTCGTCTTGTGCATCAAATGTGCGACATACGCGATGATGTAACGGTGCGTTGCGCCGTTTAAAAAACGACACGTAACGCAACGAGCTCGAGACTACGACGAGGTAGGTTCGAGTGGGTTTGCGTGAAGTTATTCACGAGAAATCCTTGGGTTCATTGAGTGCGTCAATAATTGAGAGACCGCTCGAGATGCGCGTCTCCCGGTTCGCTCAAGTCTCCCGAGAGGATTTAATCTCGTCGACTGGTGTTGGTTGAACGGCGGTGAGGTCGATGGAGTATTCTCGATTCTCCAGAGTGGAATTAAGACTCTGATTGGCGAGCATCGCCATGATTGTCCCAATTGTCGCGACTTGACTCCTCGATTGATCCCGGCCGAGCAACAATGACGTCATCGATCCGAACTCTCTTTTCCCAATGTCTTCGTTGGGCGTCGTTGAGCCAGGAGTCCATGAGGAATCTGTTCGAAGTGATCGGTGATGGAAAACGGTGGGAAAAGACGTTTCGATTGCCGACTCGTTGATCGCGAAAAAAGGAATCGTCATTCGACTCAGCAGTGGAATGTCGATTCGGATCAAGAGAATTCGGTTGAATCAAGAGGAGTCGTTTTGTCGGCAAATTCTCACGATAAGATTTTCATCCTTGTCGTTTTCTGATGTCCGTTGATTTTTAGCCGGCATCAGAAGTGGCGACTTACGAAGTCTTGATTCTCGCGATGTTTCGCCGATTCACGAGTTCAGAAGTAACTTACGGAGTTCTGAGGTACGTGTCATTCACGCGTGGAAGATGAAGATGAGTGTCGAATTCACTTTGTGATCGGAGATGCCGGTGGGAATCAAACGATAATCATAAAAAAAAGACGATTGTTTTTCAGCTTTCCGCAGACGACTATGAACTGCTGAAGATTGGCCGAAATGACGATGGAGCAGTTTCGCGTTTGAGTTCGATTCGACCCGCAACGATCTAACGACAAAGTCGTCTGGAAAACCAAACATTCAAATGAACCGAATGGGTTTTTTGGATTATCGAAGTTCGGACAAAGATCGTCGTTCGGATGATCGACATTCCACCCTGAATGAATATCTGGACGATATTTCAACCGAGAACGCGACGATTGTTTCCGATGATTCGAACCAAGTGGAGGAAATTGGATTCCTGAAAACCATCCAACGATGGAGAGAGGTGGATGATAGTTTTCGTTAGAGCGTTACGAGTAATCAGCCGGGAGAAATCGTTTAGTCGAAGACGGACGGTGCTCTTGTGTCTTCGGTATCCAGCTGGAAGGAGTAATTTTTCGTCTTCTTCCGGGAAGATGAGAGGCGCATTATGCATTCCACGTAGAGGATGTTGGCGGTTGTATTCGAGGCGAGCTACGTGATTTCGTTAGTCGGATTGTCCTGTTGCTTTTGGCGAGTGAACGGAGTCGAGGAGCTGTTGACGAGTTTATGGAAGCGATCTTGGTCGCTCCAACTGTTGCTCGAGGTGCGCTTTGCTGGGAGAAGAGATTGGGACATGGTAAGAGTTGGGTCGATTGAACGTGGCGGGTCGTTGTCGTCACGACCAGGGTTATCTCTGTGGCGTTTCGCTCTCACGGCCAAGTTAACCAGTGGGAGACAAATCGACCGGGGAAAAAGAGTTCGCCGATTCCGCACGGATAGACCTGGTCTTCTTCTTCTCTCTCTCTCCGTCTTCGCGTTTCGTGGAATACATCATTTCACCTCAACGACCTAAGCTTAATTACGGTACCCGGACTATGTAATTACCATCTCGCAGCGATTACAACGTAAACGGGAACATTGTGAAAACCGCACCTATATATTTCGACAGGTTGGATGAGCGACAACAGCCACGGACCGCAACGAGACTTTCTCATCTTTGTGACTCACTCATACGCTTCATGAATGTCTTATGCCAACGGTGAATTCCTACGAGGATATTCCAAAGCGCCATTGGAAGATATTCCAATGTGCTTCAACCGCGCCGAAAAACGAAAAAGAAACGACTCGGCCTTGGTCCTTACCTTGATTCTCGTCTTTGGGCGAAGATGTAGGAATCTCTACAATAAGAAACGAACGATTGCGATACGAGAAAAGATCGTTGTCCCCGCTGTTGATGGTCATATTCTGCCAACGCTCGCAATGACGAATCCTCGTATTCGTCATTCCCATCAACGTGCGGCGAAAAAACTTACGTACGCCTGGCACGGAAGCTTGCGTAGGATTCTTCGGGTACGGCGAAATACGGGACGTCTTCGTGTTGGTTTTATTTGGCCAAGCGCGTCCGCGCATTGATATGAGGAACTTGGTCGAGGATAGCGCGGCCGCGTTCGGAATCGTTTATCGCTTCAGGATTATTGTCCGAGCCCACCCTATAATCCCTTATGGTTTATCGTTGAGCAAATACACGCGTGCGGTACACGCCCAACCTTCGTTCCTCTCCGCCTCGGAGTAAATTAAAAAGGGTTGCGAGTTCGTAATGTACCTACGTACAACTGCGACGGGCCGTATCTCCGATCGACGGAAGTGGGCAAGGTTGTACCGACCCACTTCTAGCTACAGTAAAATCCCATTGATATCGCACATAAACCGCTCCGTTCGCCAATCGAACGCAACAACGCTTGTACATTTTCCAATGCGCTCACCTCGCAACTATCCATTATATCGCCCCGAAGGCGTGTCCGGTGCATACACTTCGGTTGCTGGCGTTCGTCAAGCACCGTTGGTGGCCCGCACATCACGTTGTTGCCGTGTATCACGTCCCGCATATCTTCAGCGAGTTTCGAACGACTTTTTTCTCTTCAACATTCTCGAAAAAAGAAGAAAAGTCGGGTCGAATCCGGGCGGTATAATAAGTCGCGATGTTGCAAGAACATAATCGTTTCATGAGCCATGAAACTCGTCGCAATTTACTTCTCATCGTAGCACGCCCGGTTGTTGTAGCTTGCTCAATCCTCGTTGAGGACTCCTTTGCGACACTTCTTTCATCAATTACGTTTCCTTGCATCAAGGAAGAAGATTGTCGCGTTTGGGTTGTAGGCTGGGACTTTTTTGGTGAATGGGCTTGACTGTGTGTCATTGTTTCATTGATCTTAGGTTTCTCATCGGGGGGTCGAAGAACCTAGGCCGGGTGAGGAGGTGAGAAGCTCACCGAAACCCTTTCACCTTTTCGAGTGTAAGACGCAGAGTGAGAAAATGAAAGTCGCGTCTAATGGTAAATTAGACGTTGAGTACACTTGCAAGGCTACCGTCGTGTCTTCTTACGCGACGCCCTTTCCTGCCGCCAGTAAAAGATGCCAATTAACGTGCTCGTTGATCGCGTCTCGCGAAGTGGACGATCGTCATCGATGGGTCCCGATCTTCGAAGTATTCGTCGACGTATCGGGAAGACGGTCTCATTGGAAGCGGTGGAATGAGGTGGGCGAAAGATGGTAAAAACCTGCAGGAAGAGCAGGCAGGATCAAAGAGCATCCTTTATCCGAATGGAATGACGATTCGTGATCCCGGTTACATCCGCTGGGTTTGATACGGCTGACTTTGGAGACAGAAAGGAAAATTTGGATTTGCATCATAGAAATACTACCGGATGAATAAAAAGTTGTCGATAATATGCCAACGAAAACCATGGTTTCGATAATCTCAAAACTTTTCGACATATTTTTCAAAATGTTTTTACGCCACACTGCTAAATGAGGAGAATGGCGGAAGTTATGCGTTTCACTGCGATTCACCAGCTTGAAGATTTTTCCAAAGCGCTGGCAAAATCAACGGTAAAAAATGACGCCCACTTTAATTTACTGGCGAGATCGTAAATTTTCAATGCCAATCGAAAAGCCGAGAATAGTTGCTCATCTACAATCGTAACGTTCTTTTGGTTTTTCTTGATACCCGATAGATTTTTCATCCACACGTGTGACGAGCGACGATTCAACATGAAGGTTACGAGCAAGTCCGCACAGTCGTATAATACGAGTTGGTGATTCCGAAAAGGAACTCGTTTCTGTAACGCTAGCGTGGACTCGCTCCAGCCCTTGAGCAACTCCTGGCGGAAACGAGTTTTCCATTAGAACAAGAAGATTCAGGTAATGGAAAAACTGGTCATTTCTCGGATGACGACCAGGAGAGTCGAAGTACCAAGTAGGGACAAGTATAAGCTCGGAAACGGGAGAGAATCATTCGACTAGCGAGAATTCCGCGGTTCATGTTGGATCGCAAGTTCTATCGATGAAGCCGGCGCACGAAATTCAATCGCAAGTGGAATCGATAGCGCGCCTGTTCTACTCCCAGACCCGGCGATTCCGTTACGGTCGAGCATTCGGTTTAATTGGGCAACGGATGATTAATTAACGGGTCCGGGCTCGTCGGGTTAAGCCCTAACTCCGAGAGGGATTCGGTCACGTTGCTTGCCTTCGGGGCGCCGTATAGCTTAAGAGCATGTGAGACAACATCGAGCTAACAAACGGCTCGCACTCCATACGGAGGGGTGGTTTTCCTGCACGTGTCGCGCCATATGCCGCGTCTTCCCAATCTCCCCCTGGTGAGACCGATGAGGCCTCTGGTGCCTGTTCTGCAGCTCGCTGTGGCCTGGCATCGCGTAACTGGCGCGTGTCGTTCCGTTGCGTCAAGAACCCATCCAACACTACGTTCCCTTCCTACCGGGTTATGTACCGAGGCCATTAAGGCCGATGCATCAACGACCATCAATTTGGCCTTCGTTAACAAACTGGTACACCAGCTTTGTCGCACCCACCGACCGATGAGGAATCTGCGGAAATGTATTTTTCCGACTAATTGGAGGATTTGTCAATGGCACATTGAAGCGACGAGATCGCTGATGTTCCGTAGTTCACTCTCATGGAACTTGTTTCGATAATGGATATTAGGTAGGTTTATCTTCAGTAACGCAATTGCGGGCAATTGATGTGTGTACAATGCTGGTAGAAATTGTCCAGCTTTATCTCTGGCACTGATGAGCCTCGGAACGGACCTTGTCAAAGGGAAACACAAGCCACAATTGAATTAAGAGAATCTAAGGTATTCTCATAATAACTCGTGAGTTCCGTCATTCGGTAATTAGGCAAAAATAATTATTCAGTCTCGTGTGTGTGGCAGGAGAATATCAAGTTATGTTTGGGGAATTGAGATCAGGCAGGTTGAACGACCGTGTTGGTAACGCGTGGACGATCCCGTCGACAGTTGCCTTGTTGTAAAGTAGTACGCGGATACTTTTTGCCGGCACGAGTCCACGCGTATGGCGCACCAGCAGGGCATATCGGGTGTCTTGGCCACTTGTGTTCCATTTATTTATTTTTCACCGACCCTGCGACTCCACGCGACGTGCCCCACCTCGAGAACCTCGAGAACTCTTCCAGAGGGCCTGGTTACGACATAATAATTTCCGACATAATTTCCACGAACGTTATTGGACTCGGAAAGAACACGATGTCAAGCCGATCAACCAATTAATACCAATAAATCAACGCTGCGGACCGAGTAGCGAACCGTACCAATGACGCCAAAGATTAATCGTCGCGGATGACGGAAAATTGTACATAAACACCATGTCTGTGCATGGTCTCTCGATAGAATAAGAAATCGGAATAATAAAAGGTATTGCTCTACATTCATAAGACGCTATATTTTATTCATCAAACCGGTCCCATAATCCAAAACGCCTCAAAAAGTTCGTCCAAGACGATTAATCTAAAATAATTATGAATGTTGTCTACTGCAGTCAAAAATCTGCAGATGTTTCCCAGTGTAATCGAAAAACTATGGAAATTTTGTGATTGCAGTATAGATTTGTGAAAGTATTTGTAGTTTCGGGCTCGATGACCCGGATTATTGAGAATCGAGCCAACCCATTGCCGTGAAGACAAACGCGAAAGACTCAACAAGACGATAAGGGTGAATAAACTGTCAGAGACGCAGGCTTCGGATATTTACCACTGTCCGCATGAAGTCTCGTGTATCGGGACACGCCATTGGCACTCGTCCAGACGGTGGACCAACCGAGTTACTTTTGTGCCGTCGACAATCCAACTAAGCATTCGTCCAATTATTTCTGGGTTCCCTTCGGGCAGCAGAGGCGAGCGTCTTAGGGTCTCTGCGAAATAAGAAGCCATTCTCTTAGAATTCAGCGTCTACCGCGAAACGCGATAGGCGCCAGTCTCGGACATTGCTGTGGTTCATTCTCAATCTCGTCCCGGTCCCACGGGTGGCTGTGCGGATCGTTGATCTACCGCGACAGCTTGGCACGCGTCCAATAAGGGTCAACGAGACAAAAGGTGATTCGGATTTGTGCTGGAAGACGAAGAATTTGGAAAAGGCTGAACGCCGTTTTGACGCACCTATTCGGGTGCATAAACGAAATTTCCGCGTTACGTGAGAAAACACGTGAACGGATATCAAGAATCGTCAAGACTCATCGAACAGGAAGACCAAACATGGAATCGTTCTCTGATCGTGCGCGCGATACTTTCACGAACCTTGGAACACTTAAGCTGCACGCAACGCCTCGATCAATGTGGGGATGTAGCTCAGTGGTAGAGCGTTCGCTTTGCATGTGAAAGGCCCCGGGTTCGATCCCCGGCATCTCCAATTTTTTTTTTCTCTTAATTTTATTACGCTATCAACTACATCTAAGGTCTATCGGTATACAAAAGCGAGCCTAACGCCAGATTAATCTGGATCTCTGCGTAGAAGGAGCCGCGTTTGGGTCTCACGTTATCATCGACAACGGCTGATGGGGCAATCTTCACAAGCTGAGTTTAATCAGTGCGTTAACTCGACAACGATCGACCGAGTTCATAACCGCAGAGCGACCAATCCCAGGAACTCCCAGGACGAACGAGACCTTAAGCCAAGTTCTGTCCACTTACTGGTGGACCTTTAGGTCTGGACGAAGCGATGCTTCGTTCAAGGGAAGAGTCTAATATGTTAACCGAAAGCAAAAGAAGGCGGTACATAAGAATAGGACCGAGGGGTCCCGTAAGGCCTCTCGGGTGCGCCCAATGTACCTGGCACATACGCATTCGGATAAGCAGGTAATGATATACGAGGCACGAAGGTCTCGAAACTCCCGGGAAAGAAAGATCGCTGGCGCTACGGGGGGAAGACGGGAAATGGCAAAGAGAAAGAACGAGTCTTGGGGAGCCGACCAAAACGAATCTTCAGCAGGGATTTTGCGAAGAGCCCACCGCGCGCGCGCTCGCGATCATTATATCAGCTAATAAGTATGGTATATCGCCGGCGATTACCCGCTAAGTATAGGGTTGAGACTCCGGCGTATCGTGGAGTGACTGCGGGGAGGATAGACGGGATGGGATTCATGGATGATGTGGAGTTAGGGACCAGTTTGCCATTGGCGATTACCGCACGTCATTGGCATCCAGCCCTGTCGTAATTCATATCGCCGACCATCAGTGCATCCTCTTCTCTCGTGGCCTATGCAAATAAATCATAAATTCATAAATTTCCTCAGCTGAGACTCCCTCGTCCGTCGCTTCGGTTTCATCGTCTCGTTCGTGTATGGGCATCCAACTTCCTTTACCACTCTCGGTTTTGGTACCCGGTTGGCTCTGCCGAGGGACCCGTGCGGTCCCGCTATAATTTTGGCCTTAAAACTCCGGAACACAGAGTTCCGTCCCATGGAGACTTTTACGGTTATTTGCTCTACGTGGCGTTACAACCGCGACGTTCCCAGGCCATCGTGCACTACGCTACCAGCATAGCGCTTTTAAAGCAGGTCGTTACCTTTGAGTAATAGGCGCGACTCACTCGTGGCCAGTTTTGTCCGAACTTTCGTACCGAGGATTCCTCGACATACGTGGGATCGCGATTCTTCGCTCTGGACATCATCGGGCACGTGGATGGGAACGAGCGTAAGTGCTCCAACGATTTGGGTAAGATTTGTTTGAAACAATTCGTCTGAAAGTATTTTCTTTTTACTTTTACATTTTTTCATTTTTTATTTGGAGATTTAGGTGACCGTCTGAGACGGTTAATCTAATGAGGATTGTTCTAATTGTAGCGGCAAATATTCGAGTTTATTTAAACCAGAGGGAAATGTTCATAGAGTTTTACAATATCGGAAAATATCGAAAACAGAGACAGCTTACGTGGCAAGGATAAAACGAATGAACAATAGAAAATATTATTGAAGAGCGTGACTGCAAAAGAAATATGAAAGATGAAAAAAAAAAAGAAAAGAAAGAAAGGTAATGGAGTCAGACATCCGCCGCGTCTCCGTTCATTGATTCCGGGTCCGACAAAGAACAGAGATTTACCGAAGCAACAAAAAAAATTCATCGTAAGTCGTCGATGAAAGTTTATCAATTGATTACTGTGAATAGCATAAATTAATTGCTACGAATTGTTTTACGTAAATGGGTTTTAGAAGAAGCGTTTGAGACGAATTGTTTTGGACAAATTTTCCGCAGATGGCTCGAACCTTGCCTCGCATAATTCTTTGCTCTATACAAACCGTTTGTCGCCACAGGTGAAACGGATCGGATGGAGGTCTCCGATTACAGAAATATACATCAAATGTACATCCATTCACTTGTGCAAACGAGACGAGCGACGTGTAAGGAAGAAATTCCACGTCTCCATTGAACAAACAAACAAGGGGCTGTAATCAGGTGAGATATCCGGTTTTTTTTTTTCTTATTGAGGGAACAAGTGTTTGGGCGCGCCATAAACCCACCCTAACCAGGGAACGAAGGATCACGTTAGATCCCCAAAAACTTTTTAACACACAATGTCCACATTGTGATGTCAATGATAATACAACTCGCACGGAAGTACAGCTGGGCTGTTGTTGATCTTGCAATGCAAATAGGGTCCTTTGAGTGACTACTCAACCGACCGATGAAACAGTAACAATTTGAAATTTTCTGAAGGAGAATGAACGACCCGTGTAGAAATTTAGTCAAGTTGCGTGATGTCTCATCGGGACTTGCTCGGGTATTGTTAAGGATTGACTGATCAAACTCGCCGGACACTACCAAAATCCGGCCCGAATCAGAAAACCCGATCGCTTTTCCAATCCTGTTAGCCTGTCATATAAAAAAAATGATTCCTGAATGTTTTAAGGATGAAGCATGCCTGACCAGGTCGGTACCGTATTACTCATAAGCGGGCCAGCTCAGGAATGAATAAGGCGAACCAGATGAGGCTAGCCGGATGTGGGCGAGGTTCGGGACAAATTAAGACACAATATAAACTTTCTATTTCATTTTATTAGAATTTCCACTTTACTAGAATTTTTACAAGTTGTTGGAATGTTGTAAATTCACACAAAAACTTCAGGATCCGAGCTGAAAGCCTGCTTTATCCGTGTAAAATTCAGTCCGTATCAGGCTTAGCTGTTCGCTTGATCCGGCCAAAATCCGGCTTTACATCAGACCCGAATGTAAAATCGCGTTACATGCTTGATCCAGGCCTGATCTATCGCCGGTAAGTGGGTCGAATCAAGTGAACAAGCGAGTCTGATCCGATCGGGATTTCCCTGTGAATAAATTTCTGATCGTGAATGTTTCTGCGAATCACGTCACGCAGAGATTGCCAGTCAGCGCCTGGTTTTCACAGCCAAGCAGTTGAACAAAGGAAGTCCGGCGACGGTGATAGGCAACGGAGCACGAAGGCCATCTTCTTGTAGCGTCCAAAAGGGAGAAGAACAAACTTGCGTGGGCGTTCGTCCGGTCTCGAACGCTCACTCTTGCGGCCCATTGAAGACTCGTTATCGTACGTGTGCCAGTGAAGAAGAAGGGAGCCCATCATGCGTCTTCATTTGTATAATGAAGCTGTCGGCTGGGTCTCCCTCAGTCAGTACCACCTCGTCTCCTCGTCCGCCACCGAAATACGCAGCTGGCTATAAGTGCGAACAAACAAGCTTATATAATGCACATGTAAACGATATCTTTGAGACACTTGGCGAGAACGACTGGCGCGAACAAAGCCATAATTAAAGTTCTGATTACTTACGAGAACCGGGTGTCCCGGAGTCCAACGATCTTCAAGTGGACGGTATGCAGATCAATGCTTGTCTGACTGGTCACAAAAACACGCCACATAGCAGCCTGCCTCGTTGATCGTGTTTCACTCGCGAGCCTCCAGAAGTCTCCGGAGTTTGTCTGATTCCACTCGGTTCGCTTCAATGGAATTGAAGTGATCAGTCGCGATCTCGTGTATCGTCATTGCCACGCTTTGGCGTAGACCAGTCAGGGATGCGACAAAAGGGGGTTTAGAGTGGAGACTTCATGCGATACCATTTGATCCCACAACGTCTTTGCAAGCGAATCTTTGGTGCCATCTCCAACGCTTTTGCCATTCAACCACTCGACTAGCCACGCACGTCGTCATCCTTTGATTTACAAGATCAACGAGCTCTGTGACACACGTGAAGACACTCTCGCAGTCCTCTCGCACGATGAAGACTCGCTATCCTTTCCCCTTTGGGCGGGCTTTTAGCTGCCCAAACTTCCAAGTAGGTACTCGTATAGGAAGACTCTTTCATGGCGCATATTGCTTCACCAGCCTCGACTGCACCAACCAAGCTTCCTCTTGATGGCGTACTATTTTTAACCCGGTAAGGAGCTTCAAAAATATGACTCCCGGAAACCTGCGCCGTCTCGGGCTCCATGAGGCCTTCACGAGTGTTTACCCACTTGAGCCTTCTTTTTCTATTGAGAAAAATGTTAATATGGCTTATGGGAACAGGACGTGGCCAAGTATCGTTTCAGTAGAGTTCCCAGCGCTGTCTTGATTGGGCCAAGAACAAGCTGAGGGATTTTGACTTTCGAGTGAAACAGAACCGTCGTATCGATGATTGTGTTCAGCATTCTGTTCGCTCCCCGAACCCTCGACACTGTGTCGAAAGAGACAAGCTGCTGCCGTTGCTGTGGCGGCGGTTACGCTTCGCTGCTCACAGACGAGGGTTACCGAGCTCACATAGTTGAATGTGCTTACACCTGGCATATCGCCTACGCCGTTTATATACTGTAAAATAACGCGCATAGCATTCGATTGAAACTCGTCGCGTTACTCATAGGCCACCTGAATTTCGATGAGACAGAACGACGTCGATACTCGCAATCAATTTCAAGCGCCCACCCATTATCGGTGAGTTACCGAACAATTTCGTTCTTATTAATTTTAGTCGAAACGATGGAAGTTGATTTATAAAAAAAAATTATTTCTACTTATATTTAGAACGCGGCTTGAGGTTCTCGAACCGATTTTCGCAAATTTCCTAGCCGTAAGTTTCAATCATAACAACCGATCACAGCTGGAACAATATTTTCACCGCCACGTTGTTCAGGCCAATTTTATAAGCCTGAATTTTCGATCGGCTATTTTTGAGCTCTCTAACGACATCTCTCGATCAACAATCTTTTCCCTTTTTAAATATATTGTTCGTCGACACTTCTTCCTGTTACGTTCTTTAGTGAGATTTAAAAAAAAACAATCAGTCGACTACTGAAGAATAATAAAAGAAGAAACTCCATTAATTCTTCGCTGAATTCCAAAATCGACTTAAGAAAAGATTTTTCAACCCGCGTATCCTTACAAATTTCATTTCAAGACGTGTAAAAATGAAGCTCTCCTACGCGCCGCCCCAAAAAATACCATTTTTTTCGCCAGGTGAAATTAAAAAATCTTGCTAACGAATTTTTTATTTTTTTGCATATAAAAAAAAACCGTGAATCTTCCGCCTGAAACCACCAACTTGCCGAGCTATTCACGACTCGGCCACCGGAATTTAAATAGCCCGAGATAAAATCGTACAGCTTCTAATCGATTTTACGTTCGGACGACGAAGGGACCTTAGACTTTTAATCCGTGCCGCTAACACAGTCATCCCTAACGAAAGAAGCAATAATCGCTATTTGGTGAATGTGGGTCACGTCCATGAAAGACTCAAAGGATGAAAACCCAAAAATTTTATTTAATATTCTGTACCGAATTGTAACTTTATACGTCGACCAATAAAAAAGCTTCGATAATAATTTTATATCAAAAACGATCTATAATATAAATTACCAAAAACATAATTCGCGTTAAAAATCTCAGGACAATTTAGAAACTTGCATTATGCTTTTCAGACTCATTCGAATTTATTTAATTGAACTATTAGATATTTTAGAAAGTTGTGGATTTAGAATAATCAATTCGCCCCTACAGGTGACTCGATTATTTTTTATCCCAAAGATTTCCGCATAGGACATATTTGCATCGACTCATAAGAACCAGGTTTTTGAATCACACGACCTCTGCCTGAGAAAGTTTATTCGGAGGACAAAATTTCAAAAGTGAGAAGTTCTTTTTTTTGGCTGAAGGCGTAAGTTGATAGAGATTTTTCCAGAGATTAAATTTCATGTCGCACATCATCAGAGTCACGTTTATTCCAAGTTTCCTCAGAGATACTTTTCCTAACTCCTGATATTTCCGACAATTATTTTTCTATTTTACTATTCTGGTGATATTCGGTACATCTCTGTCGAGTCGTGCAGAACAATTCGCCACAAAAATAAAACAATTTTCCGACCGAAAAACACACAACTTCCGGTCCCTAAAACCAACTTTCCGAACCCAGTGAAGTATTCACGATTGAAAAATGAGATTACCAAAGCGCAAGTGACTCGAGAAGTGAAATACTTACATTGTCATTGATGCGTTCAAAGTGAATCTACAGAAATGTAATTTTAACGATCTTAAATTCCACGGTCCTCAACGAGATTGCAAAACGCCCTCGCTATGTCAACCTACCAGCTAACAATATTCTCGACTATATAACACAGTTCCATGTACGCTTGTTAAAATAAGCGATTAATCGACACGTCATTGGCGAGTTGTCGATGACTCAGAACCGTCTAATTGAGTGAAGTATAATTCCGATAGTGCGGAACATTTCTTTTTATCTTCGTAGACTCCGTGCTGAGGTAGCAATTTTTCCATGAAAACCAGTTTGCTCCCGGCTACGCAGGCAATTATTCTGCTCGCATCGCTTCGCATTCTCGCACCGATTCATCGAGAGGTATGCGATGGAAAAAATTCGCAGCGGGCCCGATGAGTTCATCAACTGCATCGGGATCGAACTCGATGACGAAGATCCGCCGAATGTTCTGGCATGAAAGAAAACAAAATAAAAATTACGTTGCAATCGCGACGGTGAAAATGTGCGAATGCTGTGATCATGAATAATTCAGTTGTCGAGTAATGTTACCATCGATTCGACCGTTGGCGTTAAATGGAAGCTGTGCGATGGTTCACGAGGCTCCGATCAAGTGACTTGTTGTGCGCTACTGGGTTACGCCCCTTTTCCCTTCATGAACGCAACTCTTTGTTCATCGATGGCGATCCCGTTGATTCCTTTCCACATGACCATGAAAATATCTGCATCTGCAAAAATTCTCTTCGTCAACGTGTACCACCTAAATTATCGGTTCAGGACAAAAAGGTTTAAGGACATCTTCATTTGTTTTTTTTGGTTCCTTACCAATGCATTTTCTCGGATGTTTTTTTTTTTCTTCAATTTTTGGAGCTAGTTTTTACGAATTCAATATTTTGGCACGCTACCACGGGTTAAGTAATGAACGAAGAGAAATAAATCTTTGGAACTTACGTTTTGTACTTCCAATTCTACACCAACGCATTTTATTAAAAATGTTTTAAATATTTTTGGGCTAGTTTTCATGAATTTAACATTCATGAAAACTAGCCCAAATATTGTCCAACTTAAGGGCTGGTTTTCATGAATTTAAAATTCATGAAAACCGGCCCTAAAAAAATTTTGAAAAATTTTTTTTGGGCTAGTTTTCATGAATCTAACATTCATGAAAACTAGCCCAAATAGTGTTTGATTTTTTGGGCTGGTTTTCATGAATTTGAAATTCATGGAAACCGGCCCTAAAAAAAATTTGAAAATTTTTTTTTTGGGCTAGTTTTCATGAATTTAACATTCATGAAAACTAGCCCAAATATTGTCCAACTTAAGGGCTGGTTTTCATGAATTTAAAATTCATGAAAACCGGCCCTAAAAAAAATTTGAAAAATTTTTTTTGGGCTAGTTTTCATGAATTTAACATTCATGAAAACTAGCCCAAATATTGTCCAACTTAAGGGCTGGTTTTCATGAATTTAAAATTCATGAAAACCGGCCCTAAAAAAATTTTGAAAAATTTTTTTTGGGCTAGTTTTCATGAATTTAACATTCATGAAAACTAGCCCAAATATTGTCCAACTTAAGGGCTGGTTTTCATGAATTTAAAATTCATGAAAACCGGCCCTAAAAAAATTTTGAAAAATTTTTTTTGGGCTAGTTTTCATGAATTTAACATTCATGAAAACTAGCCCAAATATTGTCCAACTTAAGGGCTGGTTTTCATGAATTTAAAATTCATGAAAACCGGCCCTAAAAAAATTTAGAAAAATTTTTTTTGGGCTAGTTTTCATGAATCTAACATTTATGAAAACTAGCTCAAATAGTTTTTGATTTTTAGGGCTGGTTTTCATGAATTCAAAATTCATGAAAACCAGCCCTAAAAAAATTTTGAATTTTTTTTTTTGGGCTAGTTTTCACGAACGTTAAATTCATGAAAACTCGCCTAAATAATGATTAATTTTTTTTGGGCTAGTATTCATGAATGGTAAATTCACGAAAGATAGCCCAGAAATATATTTTTTTTAATTTTGATAAAATGCGTTGTCGTAGAATTGAAAGGAGAAAATAAAAGTTCCAAAGATTTCTTCTCTTCGTTTATCTATCTATCCCGTGGTAGCGTGTCAAAATATTGAATTCTTAAAAACTAGCTGAAAATTTGAAAGAAAAAAAAACATCCGAGAAAATGCATTGTTAATGAACCAAAAAACGAACGAAAAAAAGTCCTTCACATTTTCGTCTTAAACCGATAATTTAGGCGCTATAAGTTGCGAAAGTGCAGATATTTTCATGGTCGTGTTTTCTACACACCTTTTCGTTGCACGCCAGTTGCACATTTTTGATCTCACTTTTCGTAGACCGTTCTGGTCTAGTCTCTGATCGCTCTTCAAAGCGATCTTGAAGTTTGCGATAATCGTAAAAGTCCGATGAAAAAAATTTCACAAGTTGGTCGATCGATTTTGGTTCTCTTGTGGAAGAAACTCTTCGCACAATTGTAATGAGCGAGTAAGCTACTCGCATAATTCTCATCGACAAGGAAGCACATCTGAATCGCTTTTCACATTTTCAAGTCAGATAAAAAAAATCAAGCGAATGATCACAAAACTATAACGCATTGGACTGTCAGCGTGATATTTAATTCGGACGCTCGTGTTGGGCGTAATAAAAAAAAATGTCCAAAATTGCATAAATATAAAATATAAAAAATGTCTAAAATTACATACACAAAGGCTTTACAATATTCCAAAGTGTTTATTTCACTCAGTTTTTTTTTTTTTGTACTCCCATGATAATGCGCCGCGAAAATTCATATATATAATTTACATATATATATATATATATATATATATATATATACAGTGCAAAGAGGGCGAAAAATAAATCCTCAACAGATATTATTCACCCTTTGCGTTTTCTCCGCTCGAGTAATATCTTTGTCTTATTCCACTCCTCCATTGTCTCCCGCGCCTCTCTTTAACTTATGGAGACACCGAAGTTTTATTGTTGTGCGCGCGTCGTTTCACGAGAAGTATCGGAGAGGGTTAGGGGAGTTGATTGACTGGCATAAAGTTTCGCCATTGCGGATGGTCGGAATGCACGGTATAGCTGGATACGTATTACGGAATTGACGGCTCTTCGCCGCACGCAACAATGAAACTCGCTCGCGGATCGACGGATGTAAGCAAAAAAGTTTTGTCCCGCTTTCGTTTCTCCACCGCGTGCAGCATACGCGTTCGCACGGTTATCCACTGAAGTCCGCTACAGTCGACGGCGTCGTCCGGAAGCGCGAAATAATCGTGGTTATACGTTCTCGCCTCTACACCGCATGGCGCTCGACTGCCTTTATATATATATATATATATATATATTGCGACTGGCGGTCCTCGAACGCCTCGGAAAAAAACCTGCTTCAATCGACGCACGCCCGTTTCTTTTTCAAACTTTCAGCAACGACCGTTAGAAAGTCCCACAGTCGATGTCTCGTTCGCGTTTTATGCACGTGTGACCTGATTCCTAGTTCCGAGGAAAAAAAAAAAGTAACTAGCAATATTGCACATTGCGAAGAATAGCGATTGAACCTAGTGCTGATTAAATATATATATATATATATATGTGTGTGTGTGTATATGTATTCGGTACCGCGACGATGAGGCTACCGACTGTCAAGTCGATGGATCGATTCAAACAGTGTATTCTTACCTTAGTCGTTCAAAAGATCATTGACACCGCATATTCCCGCTCGTTTCTGCGTTCAGACGAAATTACACCTTGTGCACTCTCACCATTTGCGCGTCACGTTCACGCAGATACTATGAGAGCAAGCGACATCCCACGTGTTGATTTGTTGCTCGAAACGTCACATATCACAGAAGAATTGTGTGTATCGCGGAGTCGATGCAACGAACTCGGAGATCGCGCGGGCGACGCACGTCTCTCACGCACTCGGCATCGCACGGCGAACGAATGATTGACGATAGCCGTACTGACGTTGCCGGCGAAGCGCCGGCACCGGCGGTTGTCATGTACACAAGCCGAGGCAACCAATGAGATTCGAGGGGTCGCAGCGTCCGGCCAATCGCATCTCGCATTCAAATCGCGTTCTTCATTATCGAATGGGCTGCCGTGTGTCAGATGCAACAACGTATCGTCGACGGCAAATCGGAATTAAATTGATCTGGAATAAAGAAGAATCCGCGAATATGCTTGTTTTAACTTTTGTATCACGAGGTGACGAAACTTGAAGAATTCGGATCTGTCATACCGACAGGGAACAAGACAGTGCCGTTTCTCACTGCATTACCAGGGCGCACATGTTCCGTTCGGTCGGTCATTTACCGACGATAGGTACAACCCTATTTATCGACATAGGGTATACGCTAATCAATAGCTGGAGAGAAGTCACATTGTTATTATTAAAACTGGTATTACTATTATTATATTATATACGAAATATGTGGGAGAACCTTTCTAGCGCCACGCTCGATTAATGATACCGTTACGAACGTCCCACAACGCACCGTTGTCATTCTAGAAATAAGGCCCGACGAAGATTTGGATAACGAGCCGAAAATTGGCCAATCCCCGAGCGCGAGAAATCAAACGCGTTCAGCGGTACTCTCAGCGGCGGGCTGCATCGTAATCAGTAAATGTTCCAGTGTACGCCGAGCCGTCTACACGGGCAGGTGGGTGGTGGAGTGCTCGTCGGCATCGGACTTTATTCTCGATACAACAAACAAACAAACTCCGAAGACAATCGTGACTGTCGGAAACAAGTGCAAATCACCAGAGACAATTCGGCTAAGCCAAACACGGCGGAAAATAAATCCACGTAATATTTAATTGTTTCGACTGTTTCGGTGCTTCGAAGGTTTTGAAGGCTTCCCGCCACACATTGCGATCGCAGCTTATTACTCGTAAGTAAACGTATATCGTGTCTCACATAAATTCCCTATGAAGGCTATTTTTCAATTGGCTCGAACGACGCTACACTTCGACGGCTTCCTCGTTCTTCAAAATAACATCGTGATATATATCACATATCGACTCTGTCCGAAGATCCGCGTGTTGCGAGATGTGAAAAAATTTAGATTCGAGAATCATCAGCGAATCGTTGAATATAACCTTAGAATTTTGGTATTTTATTAACTGACGGACCTGAAAACAAAGAAAGCGTCGAGGTTCGATCACGCGCTGAATATTAAAGTCTTGGCGCGACGCTCGTCGCTCGGCAACTGTGGTAATCGACGACCAGAAGAGGTTACGAGTAAATAGGCAAAGCTGAACGAACTAAAATTTCGCATCCAGTAGAGAAATGCGACGACACGAAATAAAGTTCATCGCCGCCATTGAGAATAATTCCATCCCAGTCTCGATGGCAACTGCGTTTACGAATATTATTTTTCCCACAAAAAAAATCCATACTGGCCCGGTCATTTAATGTGAAACGTCAATCGACGATGCATAACCGGTAATGTTACTCGTGAAAATATTCATTGGGTATTCTGACCGGGCGTTATCGCAAAGTCACAATTATTCGTCCAAAATGTATTCCGAAATTAACATTGAATATTTCCTAAGTCGAGCGAACAAACGATTTGTCAAAAAGATATTCACGAGCCAATGTCAGAAAGGCGTAAGTGCGTCGCTCATCCGCTCTATATTCAGTCTTTTTTTTTTGTTCACATCAAACAAACGACCTTATCTGGTGGAGAACTGGTCGGATGTACAAAATTTATTGTCGTCGACTTTCCGAAATATCCGGAAAGCATTCTGGATTCTTGTTTTTATTTTACATCGTTAATTTTCGAGCCACCGCATATTTTCATAGCGACGGTCGACGAGCATACGTAACACGTCAAGTCGATGAGTAGAGCAAACGATCAGCGCAAAAACATTTTCGTAACGCGACACCGTTTCGAAGCCTCCTCTTGCGGCGATGCTCCGTTGACCTCTGTGAGTTATCGAAACGCTCCGGGCAGCGCCACGCAAATTGCTGATGCTTCACGAATGTTGCCAGTGAATAAACAAAAATCGGAGATTTATAATGTTTCGTAAATAAGTTACATATTCGCTTAAAACATGGATTCGTATGAGCTGATAAATAACTTTTACATAACATGCAAACCACACAATTTATGGTTAGAATTACCAACTGTAAAAAAACCGACACGCTTTGCAGTTACATTTTTTATGCGTCTTATTAATAGTATTTTGTGTTGGCACACATTAACAGGATTCTTTCTTCCAATGAAAACGAGTCTCCAGCATCCATCTTTGTTTTTAGGGCGTTATGTTTTTTTCCTAGTTACATTCTTGGGATTACAGAAAATAATAGTTCCTTCCCGAAATATTGAAATTTCTTGATTTATATAAAATCCAGGCTGTGCCGAAAATACAGCTGTGGGATAATTAACGTTTAATTACAAACGAAAACGGGATGAAAACGAGGACGCGGTTACGAAGAGAAACGGGGCGAGCGCTTTGTGCGTTCAACGTCTTGGCCATTGAGCCTTGACATTGGAGTTTATAGTTACACGAGCTCTGCTCTGCTGACCCGGTATCACGCTATATATTTTACGTATTCTTCCGTACGAGTTTAACTACTCGAAACGCCGTAATATAGCGCACTTCCGTTGAATTAAACTGCATATATCATATGCATGGACGATACAACTTCCAGTGCTTTATTCCCTAGCTCCGGCGCGCATGCGCGCCCAGCTCTGTAATCGTTGGTTTGCGAAATCACGTGTGCGTCGCTGTGCTCTGTCAGCTGCACGAATAAAAGACTTTGTAATACAAAAGTAGACGACCTGTCCAAGGATAACGAGAGAAATTGACATTGTTGCCGCGAGATCCGCTTCTGATTGGCCTCGGCATGTACGACACATTGTAGCGAAATTCGCGAAAGTTTTTTTTTTTTTTATAATTTTTATAGAGATCGTATCGACCGCGCGTATCGACCGCGACCAATTGTGGGGTGTCAATAGCACTATATAATTTTCATCGATACGGTAATTACCGTCACAATACCAGCTCGCTTTACTTTCGATCGCTCGTCAAGTCGAGCTCCATTTACCATCGAAACGGATCGACGTTATTGAAAGAATGACACGATGAAATGTCGAATATAGGACAGGAAGAATCTTGCGTGAATCGCGCCATCTGACGCTACTTACGAGAACTACGATGTCGTCACTATCGTTGGTAATTTATTGCGAATTAAATATCCAATGCGACGACACTGTGAATCGATTGTTCATTCGAGGAGATGGGATTGAATAGAAAATTATTCTTAATTTAATACGACTAGGCTGGGAAAGAAAGTGGGAGATTTCGGTGATAAGAATCCACACTGTCGGACGGCATTTATGTGCGTTAAACGGAACAAAACAAATCACGACAAAACATGGTTCGAGGTGCTCGGTTCCTGGGCCTCGATCATGTTACTCAGCAATGGGAACCTCGTCGTGACGTCACGAGGAGAGAGAGCCAGGTTTAAGTAGGTTAGATAGCTCGTGCGTCCGCCATGGGATGTCGGGCTATTGGACAGTCCCGCTCGCACGAGAATCACGAGAAGCCGAGCGATGCGCCGCACGATCGGTCTCGAACGGTGTATCAGGCATACTCATTCCTACAGAACTATATACGTATATATATATATATATATATATATATATATATGTTCTGTGGACATCTTCCGATCTCCAATGCGAGCTTCATTTTGGGTCAAACTCCTCGCGTCGTTCAGTGAGGTCGCTGCGACTCATCGTAACGTCTCCCGGAGTCCTTCGTGTCTCGTTGGACGAGAAATTATACACTGGTCATCTCGATGTGGCTCGTGTTCCTCGCAATGAATCAACGAAACCTTCCTCGATATAACCTCACACGTAACATGAACGTAAATGTTTTCCTCGTCGAGGCTACATCCCGCGAAAAATCAAATGCGGAACAGGCACACCGGAACGTACGGAATTCACTTGATAACGGGACACGTCGATGTCAAGTTTCTTCGCGAAACATCGTATCAACATCGATCTCTGTTCGAACGGATTTGTATCGATTTTTTTTTTTTTTTTTAGCAATTATCGAGCGTTTGCGGAATAATGGTAAGAGTAGCGTTTCCTGAACGTCGCGGTGTGAACGATCCATTAATACGTAAACCGAGCGAGTGGAAGCGGTCGCCATTGTTGTGAGGCGATCGTATAGCAGACCACTGCATTCCGAATATACCGTCGGATGGTACGCTTCGGGCTGCGTTCACTCGTCTCGGAGCGTATATACACGTGAAGAATTTGTAATATAATTGATCCGAAACACGATCGTCGTTCATGGCCGACGAAGCAAGCCTGAGCAGAATACTCGGATATAATGCCAATATGGTATAAGAAGCGGGCTCGTCGATCTCCATTTCCTCACAAAGAGGAGAGAAAGTCCAGGTCCACGTACAGTAGCAGCCCCCCCCCCCCCCTCCCCGCCCCTCCGGCGCGACCGCTGAGACTTGTGTCGTACGAGTAATATACATGTACTATGTAAATCATAAAACAGCCGCGTAAAACCGGTAAAAAATTAAGAAACAAATATTACTAGAACCTAACGTACATCGTATGAGAGAACGTCATTTATGAAGAATCCGATGGGCAACAATCGGCGTAAACGAGCCGGGACAAAGGTTTGTTCGACGAAGGTCAACGATCCCGCCGAGACGCGTAGGCTCGTGCAACGCCGTTCGTCGGTTGGCTGCTTTGCGTGGACCAACTAAGCGCTTCTCTTGCGCCACTCTGAAGCACAGAATTCCGACAGTGTATGCTATTAGGTGCGCACTGATGGACACTCATGCATGACACTCGGTCGTGGAATATTTACATTTTGTGTGCATTGTTGTTAATGCATCTCAGAGATGATTTTATCCGAGAAGGGATCTAAAAAATGTATGGTCGGTGAACGTAGGAATTAATGATTCTGATGTATGTAGAATTAGCGGTATACTCGTACGAAGTTCTACGTTAAAATCTTGTCGAGTGAAAGCCGTGGTACCGAGTGCAGGCCAATATTCACGAGTCTCCGAGACAAGGTTAGGGGCAGCGAGATCAGGAAAAATGCGCTGTAAACAAGATTATGATTCTCTCGCTCCTTCAACTTCTTTTGTCGTACTACTTTCGTTGCCAGCTCATATCTTAAAGGTCACTTGAGTCAAAGTAGAGCTTATTCCACGCAGAGAAAATGAGTCGTATTTCACGCGAAGAAACTGCTCGGAATAATCCGTTCAAGTGCATTGTCTGCATGGAACGTTTTTTACAAGCTGCGCTTTCACTTGGAACGCGCTCAGTAAAACCGCAGTGTTACCAACAACAACAAAAAATCACTGTTCCTCGTTATTTTATTATCTCCCTTTATTTCCTGAAAATACAAATTATTAATACTACCGGGATTAAGAACGAGTATCTATGTGGGAACGTCAATATACGCTGAAAAAACCAACGACAATATCGAAAATTCATGAACTTTTGATCATTCGTATCAATATTTGTGACCGGCGAAATTTATGAAATTGCATTAATGTTTATGCAGAGAGTGAGAATGAAGTATTCGGTCGTGCCACTTCAAATTAAGAATTCATCAAGCTCTCAAAATATATCACTTTCGCGAACAAAATTCATAGCGGACTTTTGATTACATATTGCGTAATACTAAAAGAAAAGTTAATATAAATAACAAATATTGTGGAGCGGGGGCTTCGAATTATCTTGTATTCTCGTAACCGGGGTAACAAAGTAACAAGGCCGAGGACAAGGACTCGTTGATTTGTTGATTTTTTTCGAGATCGTGTCGGCAGGTCGGGCATGAATAAACACCTGCTCGGAAACCGCGTTTCAAACAACTTTGGCATATGTTGTGTGCACATGGTGTGGTGATTGGTTTGTAGACGAGTTCTTGACAACAAACGCAGAGGAATCTATAATAAAAAAGAGTACAAAGCTGAACATTCGTTAACGTTTCATAAAACCTACGACAATGATTTTTTTATTTACCTGTCCGAAACTCGTTTCAGAAAGGCTGTTTTCCCATCACATAGTACAGCTTGGCACTCTTCCCAGATTTTCGCGTTCAATATGTCCTGCTTGATAAGCTCGACGAGCTTGTCTTCCAACTTGTAAGCCTCGCGTTTCGGTTTCTTCTTCGGGCGTTCCTCCTCGAATACGCCGTCGTCTTCGGGCAGCGCATCAGCGGCCTTACGCGACTTTTTATCTTTTTCTTTTTCCTTCTCGCCATCCGGTTCGTAACCTTCCGGGCAGATAAGTTCCAAGCCTAACGCAGCTATTCTCTTTTGCCCCTCCTTCGTCCAGGGCGCCGGTGACGGATCGTCTCTTCTCAGGCAATAACGCCACACGCTAAATCCACTTTTACCCTTTTGGGGAAAATATTTGACCACCTTGTAGATCCCGTCGTATCTGAAAATGTAAGTAGAGTACATAAAAATCACCCCGCTCTGTCAGAAGCACGATATCACTGTAGAAACTTTGGAGACCAACTCACCGATAGCCGACTTTCGGCGCGTACTTGTGCTCACGCGGATTATATTTTCGAACGACTCGAACGGGAATCCCGCCCTTCCAGTTTTCGGCCGTAGCTCCGTTTGTATTCAACTTCGTGTTGCAATTGAGCGCGAGGGCCTTGTTCATACGAGTCAATGTCTGATCGCAGCTCTGTCCAGCAGTTCGCTTGTTTCCTAAAGTCATTGAAATTTAAAACGCAGTGCATGACCGCCCATACAAGATCATTTAAATTTTCAACAACCTGCGTGATTTACATCGCTACACGTGTCGTCAATGACACATATATCTTACCCGATAAATCTCGACCGCCCGATCCAGTATACATGAATTCATCGCCGTTGTCTATGTCGTCCTCGTAACCTCCCGATAAGACGATAGAGTACGCACAGTCTCGTTCGCGACCGTGAATTCCCGCTACGTGGGGTCTGTGTACTCCCGCTTGCGACACCTACAAATAAATCATTCGATACTCAGTTGACGTAAATCGAATCATAGTTTTTATGTGTCAGCGCTCGATACTCACTCCCAAACGAAATAGCCAAGACATTCCGACTTCTACGCCGGGGATAGATCCACGATGATCTCTCGGTACAATCGTGCACTCCTCCATTCTTCCTACGCAAGCCATACCCTTGCCCCAATCCCGTTTACTCTTTGTCTCACTGGGTTCCTTAAGTTTTTTCTTTGTTTGCTTCTTTCCACCGGCCTTCAACAGTAACGTCTCATATAAATTAACCAATTCGTGGAAACAGAGAATGTAATATGAGAGTCTGTACCTTAACAATTTCATTCTCGTCGCGCTTGCAAGATGGACAGTACCAATAATCATCGGTCGGCAGAGCAGAGAGGGGCGGATTTAAACATTGCAGGTGAAACGCGCTGTTGCATTCGTCGCAAAGAAGCAGGTGATGCGAGTCGTGTTTCCCACCGCACACCTTACAGCCGCACTCCTTGCAGTCTTTCGTTTGATCGTCGTTGCAATCGGCACATATTACTGCCCTCCTTCTTTTGGGAATACCCTCCTTTATTCTTTTCCTATCTTTCGCACTACGTTTCTCCAATAGATGGGGCACTTCTATAGCGAACACTTCTCCTTTTGGATTTACCTTGCAATCATCGACCGTTTGATCACTGCAAAAGATCCAGGTATTCTTTATCGATGCCATTAACGATTCTGCATAAATATATATAAGTATATTACGATTGTTCTACTCACTTGCCAACATGAAGAGTTCCCACCAGCTCCTCCACTGTTCTTGTTTTGCGCATCTTAGAGATTGTGAAATCATACCAGAAGCCATCCTTGTCCGTTTCATCAATATTATGATTTATCATTACTTTGTTGCCTAAATCCAAGTTTCCAAACGGTACAATTCTATACGCTCTTGGTCTTATAGCACTTTCGGTGACGTCGAATGCTTCGTCATCTTCGTTAAACTCCCATCTCACGTTGTACATTAAATGGTCGGCTTTTTTAAATATTCTCAGAATTATTGCTTCGAACCAAGCTCCATACTCTCTGTCCAGACAATCGATCCGGTCTCCGACTTCGTAGTAAGGACTCACAGCGTCATTACAGTTGTCTTCTACCTCGTTTTGTACTACTGAGTTGTTCTCAACTTCCCTTTCAGTTTTTTCGTTCTCTTTTGCGTCGTTCACATTTTGCTTTATCATCAGTTGTATGACGTCATTCAAGTTTACATTGTAGTCAAATAATTTATAACCATCCTCCAATAGCTTGCCCCGGTAGAATAATTTCTGCACGTCTTCCTCTATCGACCATTTTGCATTAAGCAAAGCCTGTGCGTGAAAAAATAAAGTGTCATTGAAACATATGTTCGAATGCCGTTGATATAAAAATTAAATGAACCTTTTTTACAGGATAAAGTTCCAATGATAAATTTTCAAGTGGAAGATTAACACATTACCTTCAGCTCCTCGATGCTAGTTAACTTCGAAACGTCCAATACAACCTCCTGTTTACCGTCGATCGTTCTCACTTTGACATACATATTTGAGGATTCTTACTTCCGTACAAAAGAAACGGACGGGCCAACCAAGTAATTGGTGGTACAACGCGATCACACAGATATTTATTTTACGATGTTCGTGGAGTAAAAGCACGTGTATTAAAGAAAAAATTTACCGAATCCAAAGAAAAGTTGTTCGGCTTTTGTCAGGACCACCCTCGCGATATCACATTTGACGACATTCGACGTTGGACGTACAGAGTGGACGCGTGCTCGTCGATCCACTCCGAGAACTGGTGGTTTTGGCGGGAATCCCGAGCTATTGCCGAGCCATCTTGCGGTCAACTGCTAGTGAATCTGACGCTGATACAGTCGAGCAGGCAGAGACCTTTCGTGCGTTAATGACATCGATAGAATTTTCCGAGGATGTTTCTATAGGGCTTCGATACATAAATATATATTCGTCTATCGGAATAATATTGTCATATACATAATTGAAATGCCATTTGTTTTGCAACAATATCAGATAAAAATAAATCCGTTCAAAAGGATAAACACGTCTTTTTCATTTCGCCGATCTCCACCTATTAAATTATATCACGTTTGTTCGCACAAATCGCAGGAAATACGCTTCGCTGGTAAAGTCACTATCGAATCGAGGCGTCGCGGTAAAGCAGGAGATGAACTCTTTATGCGGAAGTATTTCAAAGCGTGGACTCCTCCCGTTGACTCGTCCTGTTGACTCGTTTCGTAATGCGATAAATCTCAATGAGAGCTATCATTATGTCGCGAAATCCGCCACGTAAATATACGTCTAGTGCATGTAATTCCATAGCACAACCGGTCGTCGCTTCGAGTGTTCCTTAATTGTTCCCGGACTACACAGCTGCCGTTCGTGATCCCGGTTTAAATTTGTCGTGCGGTTTTACTGCGTGTGAAGTGATCGTCGCCATTTGTCGAAACAACGATCGTTCTACCGGAAGTCGAGCATCAAGCCCGATAATTTTTTCTCGGTTGCGCATCGTTCGTGTAATAAGATTTACAGAATATAATAATTCAAATAAACGTACCAAGCTAAATACTCGTGTCGCAATGAAAAGTTTGAAAAGTATCTCCGAGTATGCGCGCGCAAACAAAGCGCAACGATACAGTCACCAGAAACAAGCGCGTTCCGTTACCATTATTATTATTATTACCACTAGTTTTTGTTTTCTCGATCGAGGTTCGAGAATTTAGGTTTAATTGTTTGAATATTTTTATCTACAAGACTAACAGAGCGATTTTCAGTGATTACGAAGAATCCTGAAAAAAAAAATTCATACGCATTAAAAAAGATTAAAAAATGTATCGAACCGTTTTTTTTCTGTTCATCGACGTGTCAATAATACTTTGAAATCATTGTCGCGCAAGATCGATTTCTTCGGCGTCTTTCGTACGTTTCAATTGTTTGGAGATTTCTATCTCACCGAGAATTTCATCTCAGAATTTTTCTTTGAATCGTCTCTGAATTCACGGCGACCGAGGCTGCCCGCAAGTCGTATCATAATAGTAGCAGTCTTCGCATTTCCCACAACCTTGGCTCGCTCTATCAACATTGTCCGTTCAGTGTCACGCGGATCGTTCCCTCGACCAATCGTTCGTCCTCTGTGGCGCTCCCTTCGCACACAATATAGCTGTGTCGGTTCGTATACAAAAACATTCGGACTCGCCACTGAAACCGACGATTAGCCTCGTTGCATTCGCGAACTCACACCGTCTCCGTAAATAACGAATCCGCGTCGTTCCAAACAATCATACCAACTCTCGTTCGCGACAATATTTCCCATGAAATTTTTATATATATTTTTTTTTTTCACTCACATTCTCATCAGTTAGAGTATTGAGAAAAAAAAAGATCGAGTTCCTCGAAACCGTAAGGCGTACACTAAGTGGAAGAGAGGTCTCGCCGGTTGCTACGTCTCTCGGTGGGTCGAATAACGGTCGGCCGAGCATATTCAACTTGGCCATCCTTTGCCACCTGAAACATACTAAAACACTTGTGAATATTTCGGTGAAAAATTATTTCATCCATTTTTAAACTGTTTGTCACGGTAAATATATTTAAAAAAAAAAAAACAAAAAAAATCAACAAAACGGAAACGTTTAGAAATTTAATATAAAATATGTGGCCAACGATTGTCCGATGATAATGAATACTTGATTTTTCAACGGTCTTAATTTTGATACAATTGAAGAGACATTTGTATTCACGTCGATATCGGTTAGAAACGGAATAATAACAATATTATCAAAAATACAATCATAGACGGGCGATGATCGAATAATTATCGGAATGTCGCGTTATCTGCGCAACGTCGATAACGAAGTCCGATTATTCGCAATGTCGACACTAGGACGAGAACGAGCCAAGATTCTCTCGTCATTGACCCACCTAACTGCGCGTAACAGTTTAAAGTTTGGTTAGGCGCTGTGTCCAAAATATAAATGACCGTCATGTATAACTGTTGTAAATTTACCGCCGCATTGTCAACACAATTATTCGATCGTTGAATTTTATTCGAGGTGTCGACTGAAAAATCGATCGTCGATTGCTTAAAAAATAGCGTTATTAAATACATTTATTTGTTTTTAGGTGGACATCCAGCCGGACGAAGAAGTATTATGACAAATCAAAGATGGAGTCTAACCGCGTATGGTCTTCTCCTTCTGTGCCTCGTTGGACCAAGAGAAAATGTATTCGGTATGTGGAAAAATAGGGAACGGTATTCGCGAGATTGTTCGACTGACGAAAGAAGAGTAGCGCGAATTTAATCGAGCGTGTCCTCAATGTTGCCGCAGGTGTTCCAGTACGGGAGTGTAGGTCGAAGCGGGAGGCCGAAATTGCGAGAACGAATTGGACTCGATTAGCCGACGAATGGATGCGAGCGAAGGAGAGAGTCGAGGACCAGTTCGGAGTCGCTTTGTTACCATCGGAGGAACGAGTGCGCGAGCTGCCGCCAACGGCCGCAACGGAAACTGAGATCACAAGCGCTGATCAGCTCAAGCGGGTACAGAATTTGAACTCTCCATTGGATTCTACAACGAAAAAAAAAAAATTAAATCCAATTCGAGAATATCGTATGCGTTAACATGGATTTTAACAACACATCGATTATACAAGGCTGCATTATTCTCACCAGCCGGCGATCGTTTCCGGGACGGTCAGCGCGCCGCTTCGTCCGCTCTCACTTTCAATGTCAAAATACTTTCACCGGAGCACAACTGCAAATGTGCGGAAACGAATCCGCGAATCGAGATCGTCGAACTTTGCAGCGTGGACAGAGCTCTCGATTAAGAATAAGAAATGCCACAGCCGATAGCGAAGAATATTCGGAAGAAGAATCAGTTATTGAATCTTAGTTTCCAACCGCTTATGAACCGTTGCCCATTGCGTTTTTATATAAGATAGACGGGGTAATCGATATTATTGTTTTATCTTATTGTAGGTAAACTATTCTCGAATGTTGTGGGACATGGAGACCGTCCAACAGGGAGGTCACCTTTCCTTATTCGTGGACAAAGCTATGAAGCTGCTCGACTTGAGGCAGGTGATGATGGAAGTCGAGACATCGGTAATGTCGAGGGTTTCGTGCACGGCCTGCAAAGTCGGCGCCGGTCTTCTTCAGCATTACATCAAGACCGGCAAGAGCGATCAGGACATTATGAACAGCATCTATCAGTTCTGCGTCTCGCTGAACATTCAAAGCCCGCGCGTGTGTCAAGGCGTCACGATGCTATTCGGGGTGAGAGACTTCGTCTACGTAGACACTCCGGAAAGATCATTTTCCGAATTGCTGAAACAACGCCACGGACGCATTAATGCTTCGATACCCCGTGCGATACGAAAGTAATAGAGAAAGAAAAAAAAAATAATGGGACCGCGCGGAGAGTCACGGCCGCACTTTCTACTAGTAAATTATATAGACGGTGATTTCACCGATCGTCCGTTATGTTTTGATATTGCTCGAGGTAAATGTATATAATCGAGTCGGGTACATGCGTGGCTCTCTACTTTGTGCATGTCACAGATGATATTTCGTCTCGTCACTCGTCGCTTGCTTACGTCTGCGACAATATTTATTTTACCGATAACGGCGTTTGCACCGATAAGTGTTCCACGCGTCTAGATGTTTTCTTGACCGATACCGCATCCGAATCGCCATACGATTATGTACGATAGCTGCAAATAAATAATCATGATATTATTTTCAGGGTGAGGTCATATACGTTTTGAAGCAGGTGAACATGGGACCGTCTCAAATCTGCAGCTTCGTCATCGGTGACGCCTGCGACGACGCTTACAATCCTCAACACGAATGGGAAGTTGCATTCCCGCCGGTGAACAAACCACCGATTCAACCGCCCATTGCTCCCAAGGAAGGCACGCCGACCTTCAAGGTCCTCCACATCTCGGACACGCATTACGATCCTTACTATCAGGAGGGCTCGAACGCCGTTTGCAACGAACCATTGTGCTGTCGTCTCACGAACGGCGCCCCCCTGACCGCCTCCGCAGCCGCTGGACGTTGGGGCGATTATAGAAAGTGCGATACACCCAAGAGAACCATTGATCATATGCTGAAACACATATCCGACACACATACCGTAAGTGCATAATCAAGCCTGGAAGATCGACAAGCATACGTATAGGTTTACGACCAGCGTGCACGACGGCTCATTACCTTGAGAAAACGACCTTCCAAGCTTGGACCAATAATGTTGCAATTTCCTTTAAACGTACCCGTGGTAAAAGCTAATTTATTCACAGACTCTATTGCACCCATCTCTTCATGCGACAATTACTCGTTGCATAGATTTATTTATTTTTTATCATTTTCTCAACATATAATTTAATCATTCGAAAAGTTCGTGCGTCGTCATTAAATTGTATTGTATGCGATAAGGATATAGATTACATACTGTGGACCGGCGATCTTCCGCCCCATGACGTTTGGAATCAAACAAGGGAAGAGAATCTAAAAATTCTGCGGGACACGGTTACACAGATGATCGAGACCTTCCCTGGCATACCAATATTCCCTGCGCTTGGGAATCACGAGAGTGCACCTGTGAATAGGTAGGAATAGAAAATCAATTGAATCTAAAGTACTGAAATTTTATATGATATATATCTTGCAGCTTTCCACCACCGTTTGTACCAGAGGAAAACAGCATATCGTGGCTATACGACGAGCTCGACAAGCAGTGGAAACGTTGGCTCCCCGCTGGTGTGTCTCACACCGTTCGCAGAGGTGCTTTCTATTCGGTCTTAGTTCGCCCCGGATTTCGAATTCTTTCGGTCAATATGAATTACTGCAACAACAAAAATTGGTGGCTTCTCATAAACAGCACCGATCCAGTGAGCGAGCTTCAGTGGCTCGTTTACGAGCTACAGGGAGCTGAGATGAACGGTGAAAAAGTTCATATCATTGGACACATACCCCCAGGACATTCCGACTGTCTCAAGGTGTGGTCGAGAAATTATTATCACATTATCAACAGGTCAGTAGACGGCAACCTTCGGATCGACCGTGAGTTCCCACGTATACTAATTGTCACGACTATACGAAATTATATCATTTCAGATACGAGTCTACGATAACATCACAATTCTTTGGTCATACCCACTATGACGAATTTCAATTGTTCTACGACACCTCGGATCTTGGAAGAGCATTGAGTGTAGCATACATCGGTCCCTCTGTATCGCCTTATTATGACCTTAATCCTGGTTACCGGATATATTACGTCGATGGCGATCATCCGAAGACAACGAGGGTAGGAAATATTTTGTCGATGCTGCAACATCGGCATGTTATATCGCGATCGTTTAACGAATTAACGTGAATAAACATTGTTCGTAGATGGTCGTGGATCACGAGAGTTGGGTAATGAATCTCAAAGAAGCAAATCTGTATGACTATCCCATATGGCACAAGATGTACAGTGCTCGTCAGGCTTATCAAATGCCATCTTTGCTGCCCAGAGATTGGGATTCCCTCATAGACAAAATGACAAATGAACCGTCCAACTTTGATCTGTACTACAAGTGAGTCGAGTCTTCTTTTGGTTTGAGTTACGAATTTGTGCCAATGACAATAACTGAAACGAGAAAAATAATTTTTGTCACCAGGCATTACTATAAGAATTCACCGGTAAGACCCGCCTGTAATGAGGAGTGTCGTAAAAGGCTACTTTGCGATCTCAGAAGCGGCAGAAGTCATGATCGAAAGGTGCTCTGCTCGAGCCTCGAGTCTCGCATCGACGGCGAAACCCGAACAACCTGGAGAGAATGGATTTACAACGGCCTCGCATTGTCGTACGTACAAGAATGGTGGATGAAGACTTACTACAACGGCGATACTGTGACTAATAATGTTGGCTTGAACATTGAAGCTGATCTCGACAGCATGCCGAATCCAAATATCAGTAGTAATCCCTAGAACTACGTACGACAATAACCCCGCCTAATCTCACGGTGACTTCTTTGCAACTGTTTCTTCACAAACTTCTCTTCTTCCGTTCTCACTCGTAAAACCAACTAGACGGTTAATTACAAGCTAACAATAACCACGCATGAATTAGAAAAATAGTCGTGCGGAAGATATCCTAATTGAAATAATATTCTTCCACACAAGTATACCGGTTGAATGGGATAATAAGAAATGCGCTTACCGGTGACTATAGATCCCTCAGCACGACCCAGTCTATGCTGGTGGCATCGGCCATGAGGCAGGCATTCGAACACGCCCTCTGACAAACGGATTACTTTCATCCGAGATACCATGAAAAATCATGCATGGATCATTATTGTAAAGGTCTGTGTCCAATCCCGGTAACGCCAGTGACGAATACGGACTTACGTGTGTTTCAGGCGTCTCTTCGCAAAATACATGGCAGAGAGCGAGTGAAAAATGTCTAGAAAATCTAGGAAACAAACTCCATATTAGGCTTTTCCTTGACTCCGTTCTACAGTGTATATTTTTCTTCTATCCGTATGACTTTGGGCCAGTAGCCTAGCGCCAGCTTACAATGTATTTACACGCAGCGTCCCCACCGAAATGTAATACTAAGGCGTGAAATTCTCTCGACTTTAGGATCGACCCACTAATAATTCCAATTCGTGTCGATAATATTGCCTCGAGAAAATTTCATTGACGAGTAAACAACGAACAACAATTGTTGTGATGGACAGATCGGATAGATACGTCGATCTTGTATATACAAAATATACATTTTAAGATAGAATATTGGCTAGTTGTAAGTATCTAATAATGGGTAAAAATGAATGAATAAAAGTTTTCATATCGTCGATGCTCGAGGTCTTTTTGCCACGAAGAATTATTAACAGTGAAAACGTCTGTGGTAAAGGCTTTGGAAATTTACAGTATTTAAACAAATTTTTCAAACATTAAGGTCCTAAAGAACGGCACTGTATATACTCGCAACTTCCAAACGTGATCTCAGCATCTATTGGTGATGGAATTTAAAAATATGATACACTGTAAGTAGCAAGCACGCTTTTCTTCATACTTTATTTCTGAGTAGCTGTGTTTAACAACACCTACTGTTTTATTTAACTCACCGACACTCTTTTTTCCTACCACAATTTTATTGTGCACGACGATTTTGCACACATTTTAGTGTGTGTCCTTAAATGAGGTGCACAAAAAAATTGGCCAAAATCTTGCGAATTATTTCTGAAACATACAAAAATAATATTTTGAAATATTCTATAAAAAAAATATTGTAACAAAACGTTTCTCAAATATTTCAGAAAAATATACTTAATCTTTCAATACTACTAAAATACTGTGATCGAATTTCGAGATATTTTTCATTTCGTCCTTCACTGAATTATCCATAAAATCTTTGCTATTTCTCTGAAACGTTTCAATATAACATTTATGAACGTGTAAAAAAATATCAAAAAAATGTTTTCACAACGTTTTACAAATATTTTTCAATTTTTCGAATAAAAGTGTTTTTGAAGCTGTTTAAAAAAATCCCCACTTTATGTGGGCATTTTTATGTTCGGTTATTCATCGATCATAACAGCGAACGAATGGCAAACGAGACTCTCTGTAAAAGATCCATAGCACTGAGTAGAGTGAAATAATAATGTATTTTTTCTGATATCCACAGGATGTCAGTGGTCATGGCAATTCCAAGATTTGCCTACAATCTACCCAAGTACGTACTTGGCCTGGGTTAGCGTGGAGCCACACGACATAACAAGAGAAATTCAAATTGTGATGTTAAATTCCTAAGCCCAAGCGCAGCATTCGTGTTCGCTGCCGCAACGCGACAGCGAAAGCAATGGCGGAATCGAATTGTTTCTTCTGGCATCCCGCACAGTCTTGCCGGAGGAACAAAAAAAACTGCTAAAGTCAGCCAGTGGTCTGTAAATAAAGATGTAGATGTTGTTTATTTATATGTACTCAGTTGCGTCATAGCTGACGTTGTTATTGATTATTGAAGAATCCATATTTTATACATACCGCAAACATGCTTTGACTTTTTATCCGAACTCCGACAATGTCCCGTTCCATTACTTTCCTGCATATCATTAATGCTAAACTTATATCAGCCGAAGTTTCGATAAAGTCCCGAGAGTTAAAAATTAGACATTGGGTTATTAAACCCTTCAAATGGGATTTTAATCTCATTCACATGGGAGTAAAGATACGAGATAATAAAAAAAAACTTAAAAAATATAAGATTCAGAAATACGATTGCTCCAATCTAGTTACTTTTCGACGGAAGGATATTTTAGATTAACTGAATTTGGCGTACATGTCGTATCATTTTCCTCTGATAAAGGCGTATTTAAAACGTTCCGGCTGCAGGCAATTCCGTTACCGACGGGAATGATTTCGGTGCTACGGATCACACATGGGTTGAATAATAATCCAGTGTTTACGAAACACGTTACATCGGTCAATAATCTGCTGATAATTTATAACGGATTTTATCAGCAATATCAGTCCCGAATTATTGACAATAATGTCGACGTCGTGCATCGAAATAATTGACGATATAGAGGATTTAATTTCATCGCAAGACATAACCCCAAAGGAGAGATACAGCACTAGAAAAAGGGTTACTGTTCGTTCGAAACATAAAAAGCCTCTGGAGAAGAGCTTAAATTTTCCTGAAGCACAAACCTTTTCTAGTATAATACCAGGTTCTCAGACTGTTTATGTAAAAACTTGGGGATGCACGCACAACAGTTCGGACAGCGAATACATGGCTGGTCAACTAGCTGCGTACGGATACAATTTGACGGAGGACAAATCTGAAGCCGATTTGTGGTTGTTGAACTCTTGTACCGTCAAAGCTCCCGCGGAGGATCATTTTAGAAATGAAATTGAGTCTGGTAAACAGATGGGAAAGCACATTGTAATCGCCGGGTATGTTTGTACACGTCGATGTAAATACTGCGCAAGTTTCGCATAATATTTCATTAATACGTTGAATAATTTTCTACGCAGGTGCGTCCCGCAAGGTGCTCCGAAAACTGGATTTCTCCAAGGTTTGAGTACAATAGGTGTACAACAGATTGACAGGGTGGTGGAAGTCGTGGAAGAAACATTGAAAGGCAATACAGTGAGATTTTTGGGCCAGAAGAAATCGTCGGGTAAAAAAATAGGGGGTGCTTCGCTCGCTCTACCCAAAGTCCGTAGAAATCCTCTCATCGAGATCATAGCTATAAATACAGGTTGCTTGAATCAATGCACATACTGTAAGACGAAGCACGCCAGAGGAGAGCTGGGAAGTTATCCTCCGGAAGAAATCGTGGAACGCGCGAAACAAGCGTTCGACGAGGGAGTCCGTGAATTATGGCTAACTTCCGAAGATACAGGAGCGTACGGCAGAGACATCGGCACGAGTTTGCCGGAGTTATTGTGGCAACTGATCGACGTTATACCAGACGACTGCATGATGCGAGTAGGAATGACCAATCCACCGTACATACTAGAACATTTGGAAGAGATCAGCAATATTTTGAATCATCCAAAAGTTTACAGCTTCTTACATGTACCTGTGCAATCGGGCAGCGATCAGGTACTACTTGACATGAAGAGGGAATACAATCGTGCAGAGTTCGAACGAGTCGTAGATTTCTTACGGGATCGCGTTCCAGGCGTCACGATTGCGACCGACATTATCTGCGGTTTTCCGACAGAGACGGAGATTGATTTCGAGGACACAATGACTCTCTGTAAGAAGTACAAATTTCCGAGTCTCTTCATCAATCAATTTTTCCCTCGGCCTGGTACACCGGCTGCAAAAATGGCCAAAGTTCCGACACAGGACGTGAAGAAACGAACGAAAAAACTCTCAGAGTTCTTTCAGTCTTACGAACCTTACGGTCACAAGATCGGAGAGCTTCAGAGAGTCTTGGTGACCGAGATCTCGCACGATAAGATCCACTACGTTGGCCACAATAAATTCTACGACCAAGTGTTGATACCAATGAAGGAAGAGTACATGGGGAAAATGGTAACAGTCAAAATCGTTGAGGCTACGAAGCATTCTATGAAAGGCACACCGGTCGAAGTAAGCGAGGCAAATTCTCTGCGGCGACCTCTCTCGAAGGGTCTTGTATCCGGAGTACCTTCGGAAATTAAACCATCCAAGTACAAAGCTATTGCCGTTGTCGTTGTATTATTCTCGATAGTCATAAGAATGCTGTGGAAACTTTTTATTTTATGATGAAACGATTTAACTGTGTCTACTTACAATTTTTTCGATTCAATAAAAATGTTTCGCGTTAATGCCATTGTTGATGTAATTAATCGGCACGACTTGAGTCAGTTTGGTCCAGGAAAATAATGATGCTCCAAATACTCCAACATTAAACTTAATTGATGGCGTTCATTATATTTAAAATTGACAATACAGGAACATACCCTGAAAGGGCGTACAACGTTTGATTAGAGTAATGTATATTTTTTTAACAGTCCTTCGTAATCACGAAGAAGAATCTCACGTTGCATCTGCACAGTACACATACATTACAATATTTGGTATCACCTTTTTTTCAATACTAATTAATATAATATTAGCTTCAACGCAATAAACGCTTCGGATTCCTGCCAACGTTATCCTGAGTATTGAAGTTTGCACGTGGCTTTTTGTTGCTGAAGGGGTGAGGAAAGGAGTTCTGAAGAGAGCATATAAAGGACCAATCGACCCGATCATTAAAGACAAATTGGTGAGGAGGAGGAAACTGAAGTCACGGAATATCAAAAAATTCTTTCGTTTCATTTTTTATCGAACATTAATGGAAGCTTGCTAGTGCCGTGAATGAGAATTAGTTCATGAAAGAGAGCATATGAAACAGTTTTACGTTATCATTTAAACTATACATTCTTTGTTTTGGCTGTTGCGCCCCGTTCAGCTTGTTTTTTGAGCAAATAGTTTGAGCGACAATCGAGGGTCGAGAAAAATATCATTGCTACAACAATGCTGTATACTTTCGAATAAAAATAATAGCAGCACATTTTCGTTGTTGAACAGTTGGTATAAATAATATTATCGTAGATGATATTCAGCATTAAATTCGACCCTCGAATTTATCAACTCGCGAAGGTACGAGTCTGACAATTTCCGTTTTGAAATATCGTTTCCAACTATATATATATTGATGAATACATTAATACAATAACGTCCTCGAACTTTTAAGCGCTGACCTTAAATACGAAAGTATTATCTTATGAGGCACTTGGATTTTTTTTGTTTGTTTTTTTTATATCGTCGAGCTCGATGATGGATGCATAGACGATGGAAATTGTAATTCTAGTGCGTATCGAAATATTACACCTAGATAAATATGTATAAAAACCTTTTCATTCTTACGTACTAATTTTGAAATTTCGCGTTAAGTAAAACTAGACGATGGAATTACATTTTAAAAGACCTACGACTTATGGAATAAAATAATTTGGATTACAGGCTACCGTTAAAATCTACTTTATACATGTAACGATTCCCCGTACGATTTTTTTACTGGTATTCACAAAGCTTTGCAACCCTCGTACTTTGACTCATGAGATTCGGTACGACATCAACGAGTTACTATGATTAATCACGTCCGGGGATTATGCGCGTTCAATTTTGAGCACCTTACAAAAGTTCCTCCATAGATTCGTTATTAATTCGGAACTATGATCTTTTAATACAAAACTATATGTCTCATGGAATTTGGCATAACATTCTTAACGCTATGTACAAACGAATACTTTGTGTGTGTGTGTTTTTTTGATTAAGTCGCCGCTGATATTAACGTTCGTCAGAATACGTTACAGATTGATAAAACAAGCATACACACATACACAACAAAACCGGAATGATTATTCGAATGACGGGAATTAAAAGTTCTCTCGTTCGTCTGTCGTGTACAAGCTTTCTATAATATAATGATATCGAATGATGTATGACAAATTCAACATCGTTCAGTACACTTGTCGAGACCTTATGGAGTTCCATTTTCATTCACCGATTTATTTGTCGATAAATCGATAGAGACGAGAACGCCATACGCTCGATTACGTGGGAATGCTCATTTTTTTTTTCTCTCACTCATTGATCGTTCAATCAACTTAATCGGATAATAAAAAAATAATAATAACAATCAATTAGCAACTACATCGGTACAAGTGGACACTCGACATAGTTTGCAGAACGATGAGAACGCTTAACAAAATCAGACAATTTTTTTCTTTTTTTTTTTTTTTTAACACGACGAGCGACAAAGACGGAAATACAATAATACAATTTTCAACGGTATATTTTGATTAACGGTAAGTCATGGCGCAACTGTCTATGGCAAACTTTATGGCGCTGAATACGATGGCACATTTGTATAAAAATTCGTACAGACGCAGCAGAGTCGCGAACAATTTATAAATCGATTCATCGCCGCGTTGTTTTTTCCATCGAAAACAACGTGTAAATGCATCACATATAAATCTCACTGGCTCGACCTGTGACGACGCTTTTCGTCGCGGCATAATTGTTAAATTTCTCGGACTTCACAATCGAACGTCTGCGCAATAATGTTCCCGACATCTCGGACGTACATTGGTCCATTTCACCTCATGCTTTTTTTTTTCCCCGCCCCACACGTTCAACATTATAATTCTCTTACCCCGCTAACAGCCGAGAAATACGCTACACCGAGCTGTACTCCACGAACGAGACTAGGAGTTTCAAAGGAGCAAAGGAAAAAAAAAATAAAATAAAATAAAAATTAAAAAAAAAACCGGTTCCTCGTCGGAAGCGTCCGCAAAGAGGGAGACCCCTAAAATGCTGCGATTTTTATTTGGCAAGTCGCAGAAGATGGCGTGCGCGAGTTCCATGCAACCGTTGCAAACGATTCGTCGTGTTCTCCAGGCCGTCGAAAAGTCTCGATTAAAAAAAACTCGTCCGGCCGAGACGAGTTTCGTGTACGAGAATACTATCCCGGTATAAATTGACGAGAGAACGCTCCGCGAGAGGGATGCTTTTTTGCGCGAGGACAAGAGTTCGTTGCTCGATTATTACAATCATAAAATTCGAGATATCTCGCGCCGCAAACAAAGTGCCTTTTGCGCCGAAGAAGCACGATTTAATTCAAGGTACAATCGGTAACGCAACGTTTCGCTGTAAACGTTGCAACTCGTTTCTTAAAATAATCGGCCGCGCGTTGACACGAATTTTTCGTTTGAATCGAAGAAAACATTATTTTCCTTACAATGAAAAATAATCGGAGACTGCGCTTTTGATAGTGCGACGATCAATGGTTAAACGCTCGATATTCATAATGACATTGCGCCGCAGAGAATTATTGTCTCAAACAAAAATTTTACAAGCACGATGAACATCAAATTTTTTTTCATACGGTTTATTCGCACCTGCTCCACGCTCGAATACCGGTCGATCGTTTCCCGTCCATTCTCGTTACTCGGTACGATCTCGCCCGTCCAGTTGCACCTGCTCGATACCTCGCTCCGAGAATAAACAGGAACGACGATTCGCCGTTTCCTCGCACAGCCCGCGTGGACAACGTTCGCCGGGGTTTTATTTATTTTTTTACATTGTTTTTTTTTTTTCCTATTTTTTTTTTTTTACATCTCGAATAAACATCGTTAGGGTTCGTAAGTCGACACACGTGGGATATTATCCTGGGAACGGGTGCATCGAGCGTCTTATCTCCGTGATATAGAATGTCGTTATCGCAACGCCAGCTAAGCTTAGTCGCAGTGATCGCAGAAGGGCCGTTCCGTGAAACTCGGCAGTCTCACTCGCCGTTTTACAAAGATTATTCGGACTCGCACCACGAATTAGCTACGTTTACAAATAATGTCTCGACCATTCAAATCCATCGGAACGATTGTTACAGAAAGCAAAAGAAAAAAACGAAAAAAAAAAAAAAAAAAGGAAATCTCGTCACAGTGACAAAAATCGTGAAACCGTGAGGTAAAAATTGTCGCTTCGGCCTCGCAAAAACCGGCGAATTGGGGTAAGAAAAAAGGAATTAAAAAAAAAAAAAAAAAAAAAAAATTACCCATCCGAGAGTTGAGCGGTGAAAAACGACGAGTGGGTGAGCAACGGGAATACAAACAGGTGAGCGGGCGACTCGACAGTATGGAAATATTTTGCCTCGTCGATTCTCCTAATACAATTTTTTTTTTTTTTTTTTTTTTTTTTTTTTTTTTTCTAATACATAATAATAATCTCTCGCGCTTTTCTCGGCTGAACGTTTGGCCCTGCGTGTGTGTTGAACGTGACGAATGCACGGTCCGGATAACGAGCGAGTTTCCAAAACTCCTGCGCCGCATATCGCACACGGAGAACGCTTTTTGGACTTTATTTTTACAAAAAAAAAATTCCAAAAAAATTCCAAAAAAAAAAAAAACAAAAAAATTTCTTCTCGAACGCCGCCGGTGTTTCGCTTCTTCGTGTGTGTTCTCGCGGTCGTTTCTTCGTCGTTAGAGCCGTCGCAGGTTCCTCTTGCTCTGTCGGGAGCCGACGATGAGGCGTTTGTTGCGTTTCGTCGGTGTCGCAAGAAGCGGCGTTCTGCACGCTCCGGTGTGCGGTCTCGAGGAACACGACGTGCAGAATTCCATGCTGCAGCCCTGTCTCGAACATTTTCCGACGTTTCTCTCGTCGTCCACGTGACACGGGAACGAACAGCTCGGGCACGGCAAAAGATGCTCCCAGGGTTCCAACGAACGGCTGGCCTGTAAAAAAAAAAAAAAAAATTATTTCATTAACTTCTCGCACGCATCGATCGGTTGATATGTCGGGAGTCGAGCGCGTGCCAGATCGAGTATCAGGAGTTTATGATCTCCTATCTGGCGCCCGTCCGAAGTGAAAGGCACGACGATAATTATGCGTCATCGCGCTTCCACTTCGGACAACGTCGCTCGACGACTAGACGAAGAGATTGAGGAGCGAGACGCACGGGAATATTCATATAAGGGCCATTAAATAAAATATAATAATAATAATTGTTATTATTATTTAAAAAAAAAAAAAAAAAAAAATCGGACGGACTGGAAGGGGAGAATGAAAGAAAGGTCGTTCGGGTGATTTTTTTTTTTTTTTTTTTTTTTTTTTTTTTTTTTTTTTTCCGAGAATGAAGCGGCACGGCGGGGCCCATGGAAAACGGTCCCGATGAAGTGGCCGGTGTACACGGCTCGGTATATCAAAAGAGGCCCGTTTCATTCCCTCCGAGAAATTTACGGCACTACCGTTACGACACAAATTGGAGAGGGGAGTCACCGGGACGACGACGACGACGACGACGACGACGAGGACCCTCCTCTTGCCTAGCAACAACGAACTAAATTCCCAGCGAGATACGCTCGTCAGGACGTACCGAGCGAAAAGTAGAATTGAAATCGGGCTCGATGACCACGCCTCGCTTTGGGTCCGCGCGCTCTTCGAAACCCGGTGTATTTTATTTTTTATTTTTTATTTTTTATTTTTTATTTTTTATTTTGGATTTTTAATTTTTAATTTTTAATTTTTAATTTTTAATTTTTAATTTTTAATTTTGAATTTTGAATTTTGAATTTTGAATTTTGAATTTTGAATTTTGAATTTTGAATTTTGAATTTTGAATTTTGAATTTTGAATTTTTAATTTTTAATTTTTAATTTTTAATTTCTTATTTCTTATTTCTTATTTCTCATTTCTTATTTCTTATTTCTTATCTTTTATTTTTAATTTTTTACTGTTTGTTTTGTATTTTGTATTTTGTATTTTATATTTTTTATTGTTTATTCTTTCGCATTCGTTCATTCGTATATTTATGGCGCAGGCTTGATAAAAATGCGTAGGTATTCTTGCAGTTATTTACATTTCTTTTTTTTTTTGCAAAAAAATTAAACAATTTTGAGAAACGTTCTGGACCGAATATTTTCAGGTTGCAGTCGCTGAGAGCGAATCCGACAGCTGCCTTGGAGTAAAACGACGAGAAAGCGTTTAAGAACCGCATATGCGGGCTCGTTACGAGAGTGAGTTAATTAAGCGTGCTTATCGCGAATGCCCCGCGGTCGTGAAACGCAAAACTCCGAGATGACAATTTTTACTCCGTCGGTTCGTGATACGTAACGTTTTTTTTTTTTTTTTTTTTTACCGCAGGTCACGCGAGCTGTTTTAAAGCCAAAAAAAAAAGAAAAAAGAAAAAAAAAAAATACAAAAAGAACGGATATTAGGATGTTGAAAAAAATAAAATAAAAAGTCGTCCAATGCAAAACTGAGCGCGCAAAATAAATTTGATTGAATCCTCTTATCCCGATATGTTAATTCATCGGCTATGAAATTAATTGTTATAAATCCGTGGCGCGTTGTCACAAATGAATTAATGTTACGCTGATAAATCAACGAGTTTTTTCAATTCGATCCAACGCCCTTTTCTCACGGCACGGCTCGCTCAAATGAAACATTCGGCGACACCGAAATTTCGGATGAACAGAGTTGTAACAAAATTTCCATTCGTCACAGTTTCACCGAGAGATTTGTCGAATGAATTGTCATGCAAATTATTTCGCCGGCGAATTCTCATTTCGTTGGGACTCTCGCGATGGAATATTCCACGGATTGTCCCAAACACAAACGGACCTCAAAAACATACAAACGACATTTTCACGTCCATTTGCCTATCGCGTTACATCGACCGGTAATTTTATATCTTTATTTACCTATTCGTATCAAGTTACTATTTTTTCTCTCGCACCCGTCCTTGCCGTCCGTGAAGCTCCATCCGTCGCACGATCTTATCGTTCATTCCGACGAATTACTCGACCGAATTGATCTTTTCAACCTCTCGAATGTAACAGTGTCATAGAATTTCGCGGCTGACCGACCTTATTCTACGTCTGCATAGAACATCTCCGACCGCTCTAGAGACTCTTCGAACGATCTACATTTTTTTTTGTCCCAGCCGGAGAAGCAGACATTGAATGGGTCGACGTACGATTGATCTTAGGTATCCCCAAGACCTATTGAATGTATTATTTAATCATAGAAATTATAAATAAAAATTGTAATCACACATGCAAATAATAAACAAAAATTAAATCGTACGAATAAACGTATGATTTAATTTTTTTTTTTCAGCCCACTGATAGAAAAGTTATTTGCATAGGAGTTTCGCGTCTTAGGTGTCCCTAAGACCTATTGAATGTATTATTCAATCATACAAATTATAAATAAAAAATAAAAAAAATAAAAAATAAAAAATAAAAAATTATAATCACACATGCAAATAATAAACAAAAATTAAATCGTACGAATAAACGTATGATTTAATTATTTTTTTTTCAGCCCACTGATAGAAAAGTTATTTGCATAGGAGTTTCACGTCTTAGGTGTCCCTAAGACCTATTGAATGTACGATTCAATCATACAAATTATAAATAAAATTTATAATCACACATGCAAATAATAAACAAAAATTAAATCGTAGAATAAACGTATGATTTAATTTTCTTTTACAGCCCACTGATAGAAAAGTTATTTGCATAGAAGTTTCACGTCTTAGGTATCCCTAAGACCGATTGAATGTACGATTCAATCATACAAATTATAAATAAAATTTATAATCACACATGCAAATAATAAACAAAAATTAAATCGTACGAATAAACGTATGATTTAATTTTTTTTTTTCAGCCCACCGATAGAAAAGTTATTTGCATAGAAGTTTCACGTCTTAGGTATCCCTAAGACCGATTGAATGTATTATTCAATCATACAAATTATAAATAAAATTTATAATCACACATGCAAATAATAAACAAAAATTAAATCGTACGAATAAACGTATGATTTAATTTTTTTTTTTCAGCCCACCGATAGAAAAGTTATTTGCATAGAAGTTTCACGTCTTAGGTATCCCTAAGACCGATTGAATGTATTATTCAATCATACAAATTCCAAATAAAAATTATAATCACACATGCAAACAATAAACAAAAATTAAATCGTACGAATAAACGTATGATTTAATTTTTTTTTCCAGCCCACTGGTAGAAAAGTTATTTGCATAGAAGTTTCACGTCTTAGGTATCCCTAAGACCGATTGAATGTATTATTCAATCATACAAATTACAAATAAAATTTATAATCACACATGCAAACAATAAACAAAAATTAAATCGTACGAATAAACGTATGATTTAATTATTTTTTTTTTCAGCCCACTGATAGAAAAGTTATTTGCATAGGAGTTTCGCGTCTTAGGTGTCCCTAAGACCTATTGAATGTATTATTCAATCATACAAATTATAAATAAAAAATAAAAAAAATAAAAAATAAAAAATAAAAAATTATAATCACACATGCAAATAATAAACAAAAATTAAATCGTACGAATAAACGTATGATTTAATTTTTTTTTTTCAGCCCACCGATAGAAAAGTTATTTGCATAGAAGTTTCACGTCTTAGGTATCCCTAAGACCGATTGAATGTATTATTCAATCATACAAATTATAAATAAAATTTATAATCACACATGCAAATAATAAACAAAAATTAAATCGTACGAATAAACGTATGATTTAATTTTTTTTTTTCAGCCCACCGATAGAAAAGTTATTTGCATAGAAGTTTCACGTCTTAGGTATCCCTAAGACCGATTGAATGTATTATTCAATCATACAAATTCCAAATAAAAATTATAATCACACATGCAAACAATAAACAAAAATTAAATCGTACGAATAAACGTATGATTTAATTTTTTTTTCCAGCCCACTGGTAGAAAAGTTATTTGCATAGAAGTTTCACGTCTTAGGTATCCCTAAGACCTATTGAATGTATTATTCAATCATACAAATTCCAAATAAAATTTATAATCACACATGCAAACAATAAACAAAAATTAAATCGTACGAATAAACGTATGATTTAATTTTTTTTTCCAGCCCACTGGTAGAAAAGTTATTTGCATAGAAGTTTCACGTCTTAGGTATCCCTAAGACCGATTGAATGTATTATTCAATCATACAAATTACAAATAAAATTTATAATCACACATGCAAACAATAAACAAAAATTAAATCGTACGAATAAACGTATGATTTAATTTTTTTTTTTCAGCCCACTGATAGAAAAGTTATTTGCACAGAAGCTTCACGTTCGACTCAATCGTTACACCGATCATTGTGTAATCACGTTTATAAGCGTGTAAAACCCATCGACTCGATGCCTAACGAACCGATACCTTTTCCGATGACTCTGCAGCTATTTCTTTTCTTTTTTTTTTAATGCACGCATCTATATCGTCCAGCATTGTGTGGCGTTGTAGGGGGGAACCGACTGCGAGCCACGCTTGCCAGATGCTATTCATTCGGACGCTTTTCAGTACGAAAAGCTGTACCGTAAGAACCGCGAGCCACGCACCGACGTTGGGACCTTTGACGATTATCTTGCCGAGCGAGGCCAACGCAGGACAATTGCTTCCTCCCCCGTTTTTTCGTCCGCGCGAATGCGAGACGAAGACGTCGAACGAGAGACGCATCCACGATTATTCTTCGTACGAAAATCCCCCTCACAATATTCACACAGTGAATCTGTAATGCGGCTCGAGAGAGAGAGACTCGCTGTTGTTTTTGTTGCAACGAATCGGCGAGACGATTGGGCGGCTTCGAAACGAAGCCCGTACAAGTTTTCGAACTCGCACTCGCCGGGACGATATATTATTCGCAAAGTATCGTTCGGCACAAAATCACTTTGCAACGGCGATGAACCGAAAATGCGGCATAAACATGACTGCGTGCATTCGCGGCCGAGTGCGGACTGTTATTACGTGGCAGTAAAGACTAAAGAGTGTTTTCACTTCGGGTAAGCCGGCTATCTCATTGCGAACCGTACTCGGTTAATTCACAGTTATCCGCGACTCTTTGAAGCGAGTGAACGACCTCGTTTCGGAAACGATGTGTCTCAATGTCGAGGTCGATTTTCTTTCTTTCTTGTTTTTACACCACTGACACCGAGACGCGAATTATGGACTGAGAAAAATGTTATTGGATCGTTGAGTCGAATGTTTTCGGTGAACTCGAGTTCACCGAAAGTTTGTCAATGATTTTTTTTCTTTTTATTAACTAAATCGATTACTGGAACATTCACCTTGTGATTCACCGGTCCAAGTAACAACGTTCTCGAAATCGATTCTTTCGTTGGGTGCGACGAAGATCTTTGGCCATCGATCGGCAGACGTGAATCGCCATATTGGATTATTTGATTGGTTCAATGAATAAAATATAGCGTCTTGTCAATGTAGAGCGACATCTTTCTGTTCAGAGTTGCCGCTCTATCAAGAGTCGTCGAAGGACTGAGACTGAGACTGCGACAGAAAAAAAGTCGTGTATGCTTCGAGAACAAAGCAGACCTAAAATGGCTTCTAAATAATACTCTTAAGTATATTTTCTTTTACTAATGTAAACTGCATCGCCTCGATAGTTATCGATAGGCCACAACGCGCTCTTTATTCTCACTTTATACGTACACACATGCTCCTCAATAATATGACTAATATTCTCTTATTATAAAAGATCATTTTTGCCATATTCCAACAAGGCGTGTTTTCCGAAGACGACTAGACGCGGTACATATTGCGAATTGTCATCGTGGAATTGTCTGGACCTTTGGTCCACTTGAACCTTTGGTCGAATTACATTGCTCCTTCCTCATTTGACCATGCACAGACACGGTGTTTCCGTACAATTTTCCGTCATCCGCGACGGAGACAAAGCAGACCCAAAATGACTTCTTACATATACTCTTACGTATATTTTCTTTTACTAATGTAAACTGCGCCGCCTCGATAGTTATCGATAAGCCACACATGCTTCTCAATAGTATGACTAATATTCTCTTATTATAAAAGATCATTTTTGCCACATTCCAACAAGGCGTGTTTTCCGAAGACGACTAGACGCAGTACATATTGCGAATTGTCATCGTGGAATTGTCTGGACCTTTGGTCCACTTGAACCTCTGGTCGAATTACATTGCTCCTTCCTCATTTGACCATGCACAGACACGGTGTTTCCGTACAATTTTCCGTCATCCGCGACGGAGACAAAGCAGACCCAAAACGACTTCTTACATATACTCTTACGTATATTTTCTTTTACTAATGTAAACTGCGCCGCCTCGATAGTTATCGATAAGCCACACATGCTTCTCAATAGTATGACTAATATTCTCTTATTATAAAAGATCATTTTTGCCACATTCCAACAAGGCGTGTTTTCCGAAGACGACTAGACGCGGTACATATTGCGAATTGTCATCGTGGAATTGTCTGGACCTTTGGTCCACTTGAACCTCTGGTCGAATTACATTGCTCCTTCCTCATTTGACCATGCACAGACACGGTGTTTCCGTACAATTTTCCGTCATCCGCGACGGAGACAAAGCAGACCCAAAACGACTTCTTACATATACTCTTACGTATATTTTCTTTTACTAATGTAAACTGCGTCGCCTCGATAGTTATCGATATGCCACAACTCTTCATTCTCACTTCATATACACACACATAATCTTCGATAATATAACTAACATTCTTATTTATATTCTCTTATTGCAAAGAATTATTTTCGCCATATTCCAACAGGGCAGAACCGACCGGCAGCTCCGAGACTGAAACAACGAAACGCGGATTCTTCGCCATTGTCGCATCACCGATTGTTTGTAAACCTGGACAATGTAATTCAGCAGAAGAACTCGTGGCCAATAAGCCGTCTCGGTTTAAAAACAACTGGCGATTCGACCGCGTTCCATCGGGAACGCTTGTCGTCGAGGGTGCAACGAAGCGTGGAAACAAACGGGATGTCGAAGAGCGACGATCCGACGGACCAGTCCAAACACGAGAGTAGCGTCGGACTCGCCCTACCGAAATCTCGTCGTGACACCGAGTGTCCCAAAGTCCCAGAGCGTCCTATCGGTTCGACGAGTAACACACGAAGATCACGGAAGGGTAAAGAAGAGGCGAGGCAGCTTTCCCAAAAGAATTCACGTCGCGTCGTTTGTCGGACGGAGCGGGATGCGCCGAGCGACGCTCGGGTTCGCGGCCGATGAAGTCTCTTCGTGTAAAGCGATCCGGCGAGGGTTACACTGGGCGGCGCGATATTTCGGATGAAAGCGAGCGAGCGAGCGAGGCGAGTAAAAAGACGGCGAGGAAGACGAAGGCGCAGGAGGGGAAGGAGAGGGAACGAGGGAGAGAAGATGAGAGAGGAGAGGCAGGAGAGACGCAAAGAATTTAGTCGGGGCTGGGGTCCGAATAATCGTGAGGTACGACGGGCCAATCGGGAGCGGTTGTGAAGATTCGCGGCGAATCCCATGGACACGAGGCAATGCTCGTGGTATAGAAGGGGTAGGCCAAGCTTTTCGTCAGCGAAGTTCGGGAGTTTCGGTGCACGCATACCTGTGGCGCACGAGAGCGACGAGCGAGAGAGCCGCAGGGCGAAGAATATTCGCTCGGTGGGGCAGCGACGCGCCGCGCCGGGACAATGTTAAAATGTGTTGGGAGAAAGGTCGAAGAGGGAGAGAGAGGGGGAATAAACCCCTGCGAGAACACGTGTGTGTTCCCTTGTGTTTCGCTCGTCCCGAGAGATGCGCATCCGCGGCGTCGTGTTCGCATAATACGACGGTAGGAGAGCACAACGGCCGCGACTGTGGACCGTCGGGGAGCCCGATGCTGATTCCCCCGTCCAACCGACGCGCAGCACCGATTCGGCGTAGGGATTCGTGGGAGTGGGGGAGAGCGAAGCGAGAACGAGGGAGGGGAGACGAGGATTTTTCGTTCGGGTTTTTGAAGTGGGCCAGAGGCCCAGCGGCAAAACGCGTCAGATATATCATTATCTCAGCCTCACTGTTGCTATGCAATTAGACTCCGTTAATCGCTCGCCAACTCCCTCTACCGGCGGGTCCGCCGTACCCAAACACTGCGAGAGAGGAGCTCGCCGCGCGAGGCTCTGCGCGCGCACGCCGGCTACCGCTCTTTCATTCGCGAGAAGACTTCGCTTTCGAGATCGCTCTGGCTCCCCTATTCTCCTAGCTTCCCTCTCCCCTTTCCGAGTATTTCGTTCGAGCCATTAGGAAGCCCGGATCGATACACACAATCCTAACGTTTTTTTCTTTTCGTTTGTTTGCCTCGTCGCTCGTTCTCGAGAGCGCCGAGCGAGCAGGCCAGAGGGACAGGAGGGAGAGAGGGGGCAAAGGCCGAAGAGAACACTGCCGTTCCCGCTCACTCGAGAGACACACGAGCGATAGACTCGCTGGCTTTAGGACCAACGAAGACGCAGCAACAACAACAACACGGCCCGGAGAGCACGTGGGATAGAAGCGATCGTCGCCCGAACGAACGTTCCGACTTGTCTCTCTAGTCGCTCCTCACTGACGCTCTGTACTCTCGATCCATGTACATTCGTCGTCGACTTTCGGGGCACGTTCGATTTCGCCACACGGCCTCGAGTGCTTAGCTGGTGATTCATTTTTTTTTTTTCTTCTTTTTCTTTTCTTCTTTTTACACGTTCCCGAGATTTACATGCGATCATTGTGTGTGCGATGCGAGGTGGAAAAAAAGAGAAAACAGATGGTACGTAACGCGCGGCCAATCGACGCGGCACAAGGACGGACGGAGGTCGCTCGCGCCGGGACACTGCCTTCGCGTTCATTAAGCTTTGTTTGACCTTGAAGATTGATCGGAGAGAGGAGAGCGAGATCGGAGAAATGCCAGCGTGCGCGCGCATACGTTGGGATACGCGGGAAAGCGACGCGCCGCGAAGAGCCGCGCTCGTCTCCGTCGACTCGAATAATTAACGTTTCATAGAAAAAAAAAACAAAAATTAAAGAAAAAAATAGTCGAACAATATTAGTTGGAGAATCGTACGATCGTCTTGTGTGGCGAGTGCGAGAGGATCTTACGATTGGTTCGAGTGAGAGACAACCCGTAGCGAAATATAGAATTCACTAAATCGCTGATGTAACACGTGGTCTCCCTGTTGCTATGCGGAGACTCCGGCCAACTGTATTGAGAACGACGACCCGAATGATTTTCGGTCCTCATCACCCGAAACCTCTGAGAGAAATCTCATCCGACGAAAACAACGTATCGCCGTGCGGGTATTCGTCGATTTTTCGGACTAATCCTCATTGTATCCATTAATCAAAAAAATTTCGAAAGGTGCTCGGTTTGGTTGGAAGGCGCCGGTACGAGTAGTCGGAATAACCGAGCTACGAGAAAAAAAAAACCCACTGTATTCTGCGTGGAGCTCGATGACGAATTTTTCGAGATAGAGACGCGGTTGACCGGAAGCGCGATCGTCTTTTCTTCCGGGAACTCAGAACCAAACGTCAAGAAGCTGCGAGAATAAAATAGGTGAGCGAATATAACGCTTAGGACGCTCTACGGAAATAATATTGTGTCGGTATCGTAGCCCGACTGAAATGTAGCATTTGGCTCTTCTCGTTTCGCGGAAGCGAGTGGCGCGTCGCTCGACGCCGGAGCTCGTGCCACAAGCCAATGTCACGGCGGACGCTGTAGATGTAAATAAAAAGGCGTTGTGCGCCCCGGTGTAACGTTTTTTTTTCTTTTCGCTTCTGGTACTCGGCCCACCCAACGTCGAACGATATTTCGCGCGTCTATTCGACGTCGGCCATTAGCGTTCAATCGTGGCTTATAAAAAACGGACGTTCGGTCGTTTATTCGAATTGCTAAGTACGAGGAGCCTCGTTCCGTGAAGCGTCGGCGTCGCACGCGTCTCTCGAGACAACGTGCCACAGAGCCGCGTTGAGCCACGATACACCGCCCGGCCAATCTACACCGATCATTGTTATTATTTTCATTGGCGCGCGGCCATCTTTGATTCCCGACGGCTTACTCATTCCTCCGCTGTCCCCGGCCTTTCACGCCTAGTCCAACATCTCAAAACTAGGATGCAGGATTTCGTCGATGACGTTTTAGTCCGGTGTTCCGCCAAGGACTCTCTCGGCTCCTGCGCATGCGCACGGATTTATCTCGCGTTCGTTCGCCGTCATTCTCGAAGCGGCAGCGCCGAAGACCGCGCTGGCCAAGCGCCTCGGGGCCACGCGTCGTCTATTATACATTATTCAACGCCGCCGCGACCGGTGCTACTACCAAAAATTTCTCGTTGCGAATTCAGTACGATGCACCGTAGCCGGGTAGCAACAGGCGGATTCGACACGACGGTCGACGCAACTGATGCTTTCACGTCGGGCCGAACCGTCGCCCTCTCTAGACCAGAAGCATATATCTTCGGAATAAAGACAATCGAGTCCTGTAGCGACCTAGTTCCTACAAGGATCACGGTCCATTTTCGACGGTTAATTTTATCGTCGATCAATTTTACGGTCGATCAATCGCTTTGATAAATTATTTACCGATAGATATTTCTGATAATTATCATTATTCGAGTGAAATAAAATTGGTTGGGCCGGTGAACGCTCAGGTATATTTTTTTCCTCATGGAGAAAAGTTTCTTATAATAAATGTCAAAATCGCGGTGTCCTTCAGAGCTATTTAGAACCTTTTTTTTCCTGAATTTATATCCACAGCCAGCTGGACAGTCACGAGGTAGATGACAACAAAAAATCCAAGTCCTGCAGCGACCCAGTTCATACAAAGGTCACGGTCCAGTTTCGACTGTTAATTTTATCGTGAAACGCACCGTTAAATCAATCGCTTTGAAAAATAATTCACCGATAAATATTCCCAATAATTATGATTATTTCTCTACGGATCGAATTCATGCTCCAGCGAAATAAAATTCATTAGTCGGGCCGGTGAACGCTCAGGAATATTCTTTTCCTCATCGAGAAAAGTTTCGTACAATAAATCTCAAGATCGCGGCTCTCCTTCAGCGCTCTATGGAACCCAGGACCTTTATTTCCTGAAATTATTTCTACAGCCTTCCGCACGGTCGCGACGAAGACGACAGCTGGATTAGCCGCGAATCGACCCTACACACTCGAAGGTCCGACTGTCGCAACGGTTTTTTCACCGAATCCGCCGTAACGTCCGCGGAGCTTTGGCCATTAGTATTTAAATTAGCGGTAGCCTTTTATCCGTACCGCTCCCGGTGAAAAGGTAGTTCATGCCGAAGGCGCGAATCGCTGCTACACCGTCTGTTTATTTACCTCGGTCGGATATGCTTTTTTTTTTTTTTTTTCATTTTTTTTTTTCATTTTTTTTTAAATTCAAGGCGCGGACACGGTCGAACAGCCTCGGGCACGTACGTTGCTTGTCGCCTGTGAAATCCCACAGCGACACATGGAAGAATGGTCGTGAATACAATCGCGTAAAAGCGATCGCTTAACGCGACACGAAGGTAACAAGTGGCGACAAAAAAAAAATCAACATTTTTCAAATCCATTTTCGCGAATTCGTGGCGCATTTTCGGGGACACCGAAGGTAACAAGTGGCGACAAAAAAAAAATCAACATTTTTCACGTCCATTTTCGCGAATTCGTGGCGCATTTTCGGGGACACCGAATGTAACAAGTGGCGACAAAAAAAAAAATCAACATTTTTCACGTCCATTTTCGCGAATTCGTGGCGCATTTTCGGGGACACCGAATGTAACAAGTGGCGACAAAAAAAAAAATCAACATTTTTCAAATCCATTTTCGCGAATTCATGGCGCATTTTCGGGGACACCGAATGTAACAAGTGGCGACAAAAAAAAAAATCAACATTTTTCACGTCCATTTTCGCGAATTCATGGCGCATTTTCGGGGACACCGAATATCGAAAAAAAAATAAATAAATAAATTAAAAAAAAAAATAGTCGGACAGAAGGGAAACTGTGAGGATCGCCGAGAAGCATTCCGGTCATTCGGGTTGTCCGATGCGACTGGGATCTTTACGACCGGGGGGTCTCGCTGCTAATCCGAAGAAACGGTACATTCAGCCCAGAACTCTACAACAATACTCCCGAACTCTGAAATCCCGTCGGGTAAAAATAAAACGATCCCCGACGACGATTTACGACGTTCCGAGGAACGTTCGGGTCAAGCGATCACCCTCATTGGAGAATCGAGCGAGAAAAGCTTCCCCAAAGTGCGCACGGGAGAACTTTGAAAAAAAAAGAAAAAAAAAAAAAAAAAAAAAATCAATGCATGAATTTTCATCAAACGAGAGAAATCCTGTCGCCCAAACACGGGATATTTATTGGTCCCGAAATATCATCGATAAATATTTCGCCGCACGACAATATTCTCCGGGGAAAAAAAAATTCCTCATAAATTATAATTCGAGTGTACGCGAAAAAAAAAAAAAAAAAAATTCTCGAGTTCAAAGCCCACCGAGGAACGTTCGGGTCAAGCGATCACCCTCATTGGAGAATCGAGCGAGAAAAGCTTCCCCAAAGTGCGCCCAGGCAAACTTAAAAAAAAAAAAAAAAAAAAAAAAAAAAAAAAAAAAAAAAAGCAAGAATTTTCATCAAACGAGAGAAATCCTGTCGCCCAAACACGGTATATTCATTGGTCCCGAAATATCATCGATAAATATTTCGCCGCACGACAATATTCTCCGGGGAAAAAAAAAAAAAAAACCAAAAAAAAATTCCTCATAAATTATAACTCGAGTGTACGCGAAATAAAAAAAAAAAATTCTCGAGTTCAAAGCCCACCGAGGGACGCGACGAGGTTTCCTCGGCCGAGGAACCTCGCGTACCTGAACCCGTCTCCGAAGGTCGCACTTCTCGCACTCTCGAGGCGACCCCGGAGATTGCAGATTTCCCGCACGGTTCACTCGTCCCGGACGACGGAGAAACTCGCTCTCGGCTTTCGCCATTGCTTCTCGGCTCTCGGCTTTGCTTCTCGCTTCGCGCCGGAAGCTTCTCTCTCGTTCCATTGAGAAGACAAGAGTGAATGAACGAGTCGGCCGAGCCGGTCGCCGGACGGAAACGCGAGCTAGTACTCACCTCGCAGGTAAGTCTTATCTCGCGACGCTCCCACAAAAATTACCGTCGACGCGAGATAGTTTGTTGTTTTTTTTTTTCTCTCTCCTAAAATTTACCGACCGCTGACTCGAAGCATTGGGCGCGCTCGTTCGAACGGATTAATCTCGCTCCCGGCTATTATCGTGAACGCTGTTAATTGCTCGGATTGGAATAAAGAAACGTTCGATAAACCAGCGGGATATTAACAAGTGGCGACAAAAAAAAATCAACATTTTTCACGTCCATTTTCGCGAATTCATGGCGCATTTTCGGGGACACCGAATGTAACAAGTGGCGACAAAAAAAAAAATCAACATTTTTCACGTCCATTTTCGCGAATTCGTGGCGCATTTTCGGAGACACCGAATGTAACAAGTGGCGACGAAAAAAAAAATCAACATTTTTCAAATCGATTTTCGCGAATTCATGGCGCATTTTCGGAGACACCGAATGTAACAAGTGGCGACAAAAAAAAAAAATCAACATTTTTCACGTCCATTTTCGCGAATTCGTGGCGCATTTTCGGAGACACCGAATGTTACAAGTGGCGACAAAAAAAAAAAATCAACATTTTTCACGTCCATTTTCGCGAATTCGTGGCGCATTTTCGGAGACACCGAATGTTACAAGTGGCGACAAAAAAAAAAAATCAACATTTTTCACGTCCATTTTCGCGAATTCGTGGCGCATTTTCGGAGACACCGAATGTAACAAGTGGCGACAAAAAAAAAATCAACATTTTTCAAATCGATTTTCGCGAATTCATGGCGCATTTTCGGGGACACCGAATGTAACAAGTGGCGACAAAAAAAAAAAAATCAACATTTTTCACGTCCATTTTCGCGAATTCATGGCGCATTTTCGGGGACACCGAATGTAACAAGTGGCGACAAAAAAAAAAATCAACATTTTTCAAATCGATTTTCGCGAATTCATGGCGCATTTTCGGGGACACCGAATGTAACAAGTGGCGACAAAAAAAAAATCAACATTTTTCACGTCCATTTTCGCGAATTCGTGGCGCATTTTCGGGGACACCGAATGTAACAAGTGGCGACAAAAAAAAAAATCAACATTTTTCACGTCCATTTTCGCGAATTCATGGCGCATTTTCGGGGACACCAAATATCGGGGAAAAAAAAAAAAAAAAAAAAAAAAAAAAAATGTCGGACAGAAGGGAAACCGTGAGGATCGCCGAGAAGCATTCCGGTCATTTGTTGTTTGTTGTTGTTTTTTTTTTTCTCTCCTAAAATTTACCGACCGCTGACTCGAAGCATTGGGCGCGCTCGTTCGAACGGATTAATCTCGCTCCCGGCTATTATCGTGGACGCTGTTAATTGCTCGGATTGGAATAAAGAAACGTTCGATAAACCAGCGGGATATTAATGTTTGGGGGGGGGGGGGGGGGGGGGGGAGCGGACGACGAGAAATCGAGAGGGAAAAACAATAATCGGCATATTGGATGGCGAGTCGGTTCGGTTCGGGTGGGGAAAAAAAATAAATAAATAAAATAAATTGCTGCCCCGCTCGCGAGATTAGTCTCGTCTAATAATTAGTTCTCGTAACGACTGGTGTGTAACCGGGAAGGTTCTCGAATTCGTACGCGCCGTTAATCATCGTTCGTGTAACGAATCCCGACCGTTTTGGCAGCTCGCAATTACGGCGATCGCACGAGCCGTTGCGATTAGGTGAATCAAATCAACGAGTCGAATCGCAGCGCCTACGTTTTTCTTTTTTTTTTTTTTACATCCCGCAACTTGGCATTTTTTTTTTTTTTTTTTTTTTTTTTTTTCCGACGATAATCTAACTTCTCGTCGGGTTTTCATTGGCGATTGATAGTTTTAATTTTTTAAAAACTGTCATAAAGATGAACGTAGTCTCATCGTCCAGTGATTGGACGACGAAGAGATTCTTCGAAACTTTGATGCTGAAGCTAAACTTATTATACCGACACGTACATTACCCAAAATATCTGCTGACAAATATTTGTCAAAGTATGAAGCCTACAAAAAATTCATTTTATTCATCCACCGCTGAAAGTACGTACTTTGTGGTTCGATCGCGGTGCCCAAAGTCTAACATTTATGCTTGGGTATGGGCGCGCATGCGCCCTGTTCCAGTGAGCAGGAAAAAAACTAGTTGTGCACTGAACCGATGTACGAGGCAGCGAAAAAACGAAATTCAATACAGCCGACGAGTGTGACTCGCTACGAACGAAAAAACTCAAAATTCTTTTTGTGAATTTGAAGTTTCGTGTTCACATTGATAGTTGTAATTTGAAAAACTGTCACAAAGATGAGCGTAGTCTCATCGTCCAGTGATTCGTCGGACGACGAAGAGATTCTTCGAAACTTTGATGCTGAAGCTAAACTTATTATACCGACACGTACATTACCCAAAATATCTGCTGACAAATATTTGTCAAAGTACGAAGCCTACAAAAAATGGTTGGTAGATCACGAGAAATTCATTGTCCAGTTCGGATGAGAGTAACTTAATTGTTTTGTTTTGTCCATTTGGATGTATTCGATGTCCGCCACCCCCGACCATCAAAACATACTAGATTATTGATTTGTAACGATTGGTGATTTGTCAGTTAACGTACTTTCGGCCGAAAATAAAGAAATTTTTTTCGTAGTTTCTTTAGTTTAGTTAGGCGAAAACGTGATGCGTCAATCAATTGCATTTTGATTTTTTTTTAATAAGTTTTACGGTACGCCACATTTTTGTATCCGTGCCAAAAAAAAAAAAAAACTGCGTCGAAACATTCTTACGAAAAAGAAAAAAAAATCTAAAATAAATTAAAGACACAAGAAAAATCCCGTATATTTTTCGTGAGCCAACTTACGTACTCGATAATGAAGGAAAAAAAAATTATTCAAAAAATACCCGCTGCGCCAGTGGAAAACAAATAAATATGTTGCGTCAACGGAACACGCACAGAGTACGATTTTTTAGCTTTGAATCATGCCCAATATTATTCCTCCGAATTAATAAATGCCACTTGGACAAACGCGACTGCGATGACTCGATAAGGGTCAGCACCGAGTAAAACACAATTTTAATTTGCTCGGTGTCGAAAATCTCGAATGTTTCTCAGCGTATAAACAAAAACCGTCCGTTTTACCGCGAGCCAGCGATAATCGCACGTTTACAAAGTTACACGCGATAAGAAAAAAAAAAATAGTTAATTAGAAGAGAAAAAAAAAAAAGAAAGAGTGACGAGGAGGGATTTTACGCGCGAATTCGATGACCGAGATGCGTAGGCGCATAGTTCCGGATAGCGCGCGACGGTATCTCGAGCAGAGTAGCGGAAGAGCGCGGCTAGCGAAGCGCCGATTACCCCGTTACTCGAGACAGTACGCTGGGCTGCCTCGAGCCGCGGTAGAATGTTATTGCACGCGGCTCGTCGAGCTATCAAGGACGTCCGGATGTCTCGGCGTTGGGACGCTGACTAGGCCATGACGCGTCGTTACACTCGGCAACGGTTAAGGTACTTACAGGCTGCGTCCCGATCGTCGGCGTCCGCCGCCATGTTGTCTAGGTCGCGCGGCGTTAACGTAGGCGAATTAAAAACGGCCGTAGAGCGAAAGATATTCGCGTCGTTACAATTTCGAGTTAGCGTGGGACGGAGCGTACGTGGGAAGTAGGCAAAATATTTACTATCGAACGAGGGATGAGAGCGCCTCTGGCCGGAGTCATTGTGCCATCGAGGGAAGAAAGACGCTGCGCGGGATTTATCGATGGTGGTTCGTGAGAGGGGGGGCGGGACAAACGAGAAATACAAGAGGGCTTTCGAGCGACGGTTTTTTTTTTTTCCTGGTTGGCCTGTGCGATTCACAGAAATGACGGAAGGCGACCTGTTGCTATGGGAGGCATTAAAAGTAAACAAAGTTGCGTCATCAACGGTCCTGGCGCGTCTAGACTGAGCGCGAAGGGAGCGAGTCGCCGAAGGATACAGCGGCGAGTGCGCGCGGCGCTCCCCGAGTCGTTCGATGCGCACGCTCGGGATGGGTGGGTTCGAACGGGGAGAATCGGCGAAGGGGAACCGAGAAATAACTGAGGATACGCGATGGGGAGGGGAGAATTCGGGACTGGAGAGAAAAAAAAAAACGGGGGACCCGCCGGGCAACACAACAGCGCCACGCGGCTCCCACCCCGGCGTGGCAGCGCGCGGCTTTTTGGCCTGCGAATAATAATCATGTGGCGAGAAGAGCGAAGACGGAGGGAGAGGGCCGGCAGCTCTCTCGCATGGTCACGGATCTCCGGCGCTGCATAGCAACAGGGAGAGCAGCGTGTGTTATTTCGACTCTGCGTTGGCGCGCGGTTGGAACACACGCGGTCCGAGCGAGCGAGAGCCAACCGGGCCGAGGAGGATCAACGGAGAAAGGGAACGCGACGGAGGAGCGTGTGAGCGCCTCGAGAAACGCACGTTGATACGAACGGGAAGAGGAAAGAGACTGGAGAGACAAAGAGAAATTTCTTTCGGACGGATGAGACTGGGATTAAATAGAAAATACAAAACAAATGAATATTCGTCGTTGCTGTGACAAACGGTTTTTTTCTGCGAATAAAAGACGCGATGAGAGTTCGTACGGTGTGTGCGAATCGAGGCAGGCGGTCGGCGCGTCGAACTGCCGCGCATGCGCGATGAATTTAGACGAAAATCCAACATTGAAATGATCGATGGCTTTGTCGGTAAATCTGTCGGGACTTTAGATTTGTTCTGCTAGGTAATCGGCAAAGCGATATTATTGAATCACGGTGACGCGATGCGAAGCGGGCGATTCGAATGTCGCCCATAGCAACCGGAGAGGCGGCGCTGTTACGCCGGGCGAAGGAGAAACGGAGAGAAAGAAAGATACAAGAGAGTCGATTAACGGAGAGTTTCCGGCTGCCCGGCTCATTCAGGATGCACGAGTTGGACCGGCTCGGGCAGCCGCGTGAGCTCTCGCGTACCGCGTCAAAAGAGACGCCGCGAATAGTTTGAAGCAACGATGAATTTCGTTGTTCCTCGCGGCGGCTCTCGCGTCGCCGTCGCGCGCATCGCCACTGCGCCGCTCGCTCCCCCACTGGAATAGAAACTTTTTACGGCGCCGACTCCCAACTGTGCCGCTCGGTCATTCGTTCGTTTCGCGTCGCGGGAAGAGAAAACGCGAACGTATTTTTTTCCCGCAATTTATCATAGGCGAACGAGTCGAAGAAACTGGAGCTGGAACACCGCTGATTTCAATCACAATTATTCATCTCATATCGAATAATAGATGATTATAAAATAATTTTTAAAAAAATCATGAAAAAAAAAAAAAAAAAAAAAAAAAAATCAAACACTCGACCATGAAAGACCCGCGAGAAAGAATACAAAGGAAAATCCGTATTACACAGCTCGGTAGGCCCGACGTGACCGTACATTTGAAGCGTGTACACTGCCAGGTCCAAACGAGGCACGTTCATCGAGCCAAAAAAATATGCGAACATGTCCTAATGGAAAAAAAAAAAAAAAAAAAAAAACCGATGTAAATCCCGATCACGTATCTGAGAATACCTGTTCATCAGGACGTGATATTGTCACCGGTTCGTATACGGGCTGGAATACACGCTCCTGTGGAGCGTACATTACATTCTTATGAATAATATATTCACAGATTTTCCTCGATGGCTTCGATGATAGAAAGAGTTACCGACGTAGGAACGAAAAACAAGCGTATAGAAAGCGGATGGAACACGCAACACGTTGTACCGATGTGACGCCGAGGTTTGTTTTTTTTTTTTTTTTTTTTTTTTCCCGAGAATGAAGAATAAAAAGTAGGTAGAAATCCCGCTTCAAAGAAACGCTTCGAAGGTAGAGAGGCAAGCACAGCTGCTGCCGGGAAGTTTTATCATACGGAACAGGGGAGGCTGCCTCTATTGCGCGCGCAGCCAACGGTCCACCCCCCACTTCTCCAACAGTGTTATTCCGTCCACAGCCTTACACATATAAAATTCTCTCTGGCTCGCCTTCTCTCTCTCTCTCTCTCTGGCGCTCCGAAAATTTCATTCTCTCGCTTCTCCTCTCGCTGCCTCACCCATATTGGGTTACTGTCTCTCGCGCTGGACGAGCGCGGTCGAGGGCTTTTCAAAGGCAAATCCCAACGAGAATAGGGGCAGCTGTTGTACATTCCTGCGTCCCTATCGTTTTTCCCCATCCCTCGGCTTTCACCCCTCTCCTTTCATCCCTGCCACAGAACCGAACCGTTCGCTTCCCCGTTCTCGCCGATGCCAAACCGACGACCCTTTGCCGTTTTTCTCTTGCTCTATCCCCACGCTGCGCACTCTCGTTGACCAACAAAGATCCGTCGGATCGTAGAGCGAGGCGATGAAAAAATATTCCTAGCATTCGAACGTTCCACACCATTGTCCTCAAATAATTCGTACTATAAATTCGTAATTGAATTCTTACCGCGATTGTCGTCGTATTTTTTTTTGTTTTTTTTTTGTTTTTTTTTTTTTTTTTTACTCTATATCTAGATATCCTGTTATCCGGGTTTGTTATTTGTGAATTTGTACAGGCGAACGGTTGACGACTTTTTTTTTTTTATTATTTTCTCTCAAACACCGTCGCCTGGTGCGAGAGAAAAATTCCGTGAAGATTAGAGACTCGAGGGGGGACTCGAAATTCATATCAACACCGGAAGTAGCGGCGAGCACGAAGACCAACCGCGCTTCACTATTTGGATGCTGATGTGAACCGTAGGTCGTTCGTGCAGGCGCCCGCTTCAACCATTACACAATCCTCGGGTGCTTCGAAGCGACCGTTTGAAGCCACGTTTTTTGTGTACGTTCTGGCACGCACGAAGCTCGAGCGACTGTGGACCGACTTGAAAACATCTCGCGATAGAGTCCTAACGTTCACTATACTTTCGCATCGTCAAACTAATTTTTTTTTGTGTATCGGAACTCGATGCAGTTGAGAAAAAATTGTAGGAAAGTTAGCTGGTAAAAAAGAATTTTTTAAATAAAATCGTCCACTTATTTTTCTCTATTTTTCTGCCATCGACAAAATGGTCGCTCTGGCGCCATTTTCGCGAAGAGAGTCCTAACGTTCAATGTACTTTCGCATCATCAAACTAATTTTTTTTTGTGTATCGAAACTCGATACAGTTGAGAAAAAATTGTAGGAAAGTTAGCTGGTAAAAAAGAATTTTTTTAATAAAATCGTACACTTATTTTTCTCGATTTTCCTGCCATCGACAAAATGGTCGCTCTGGCGCCATTTTCGCGAAGAGAGACCTAACGTTCAATGTACGTTCGCATCGTCAAACTAATTTTTTTTTTATGTATCGCAACTCGATACAGTTGAAAAAAAAAAATTGTATTGAAGTTAGCTGGTGAAAAAGAAATTTTTTTTTTTTAAATCGTACACTTATTTTTCTCGATTTTCCTGCCATCGACAAAATGGTCGCTCTGGCGCCATTTTCGCGAAGAGAGACCTAACGTTCAATGTACGTTCGCATCGTCAAACTAATTTTTTTTTTATGTATCGCAACTCGATACATCTGAAAAAAAAAAATTGTATTGAAGTTAGCTGGTGAAAAAGAAATTTTTTTTTTTTAAATCGTACACTTATTTTTCTCGATTTTCCTGCCATCGACAAAATGGTCGCTCTGGCGCCATTTTCGCGAAGAGAGACCTAACGTTCAATGTACGTTCGCATCGTCAAACTAATTTTTTTTTTATGTATCGCAACTCGATACAGTTGAAAAAAAAAAAAATTGTATTGAAGTTAGCTGGTGAAAAAGAAATTTTTTTTTTTTAAATCGTACACTTATTTTTCTCGATTTTCCTGCCATCGACAAAATGGTCGCTCTGGCGCCATTTTCGCGAAGAGAGACCTAACGTTCAATGTACGTTCGCATCGTCAAACTAATTTTTTTTTTATGTATCGCAACTCGATACAGTTGAAAAAAAAAATTGTATTGAAGTTAGCTGGTGAAAAAGAAATTTTTTTTTTTTAAATCGTGCACTTATTTTTCTCGATTTTCTTGCCATCGACAAGATGGTCGCTCCGGCGCCATTTTCATAAGTACGTTCTGGCACGCACGAAGCTCGAGCGACTGTGTACCGACTTAAAAACATCTCGCCGAATGGCAGACGCACGCGTTACCCAACTGTGTTTCTAACCTCAAAATTATTGGAAGTTTACCGTCGATTGGGTACAGAACAAAAAGTCGTTAGACATCGTTCCGACGGCGAACGAATAATTGAAAACAATCGTTATTTTCAAACGGAAAGACCGTGCGCGACAAGCACGAAGTCTCGTTTCGCTATTGAATTTCAAATGAGCGAATTCTCGGAAGCGTTTCCGGTCTTCCGTGTATTTAAAGGTCATCGAGGCTGTGGGAAGAGAGGCGCGGCGACGATCCTTGCGTTTCCTTTATCGTTCACGCTCAGCATCACCATCGGACAACTCGTATGGAAATTGCGAATAAAATTATTTTTCTTCGTCGTCCCACGACGTTTATTCGGACGACCTGCGGACAACTCGTATGGAAATTGTGAATAAAATTATTTTTCTTCGCCGGCCCTCGATGTTTATTCAGACGGCTGTGATAATCAAAAGGTCATTGCGTCAGCGTTGACCAACATGGACGAAGCCTTTGTGATTCTTGGTCGTCGACGTGTGCGACAATTATTTGATTGTACGGAAAGTTTCGTTTTTTTTTTTTTTTCCACGACAGACAATTTAATTGTAATTTTTTTTCCACCCAATGCGATTTAGGAAACTCACATGGCAAGGCTCGTGTACAAAAAAAAATTCCAATTAATTCTACGCAGTAATTTTTCTCTTTCATCTCCACCAAAAAAAAAAAAAAAAAAAAAAAGATCCAATATTTAGTCGTCCAATAATCGAGCGTCGAGGTCTCTGCGCGAATCAATTGAATAATTATTAATCGTGGAGTGGCGCTCTCGATCCGATAATCGTGGGCTCGTGGATTGCGCAACGCGGTCTCACGGAAGCGAGGAGTAAACACGCTTGGAACTGAATTAATGGCGGGGCAAGTTCTAGGTGGAAATACCGGTGTGCCGGTAACTTTGTACTCGCAATAAGGCCAAGAGTACGAGCTGCGAGTACCGAGCGAGTGAATGGCGAAGTCGTTACGCTCGAGATTCCACTCGGTGCGACGATGACACAGACACAACCGGCTCGCTGGATCGGAAACGGAACCACGTGGCGTTCTTGCGGATTGAACGCGTTGCCGACGGTCTCCGACGGGCCTGACTGAATATCTCGGTATCGCGGTCGGTGAATCATTATTGTCGTTTAGTAATTTTTTTTTTTTTTTCGAGACAATTACCGAGAATAAAATTCGAATTCGAATAAAATTCGAATCATTATTGTCGTTTTTTTTTTTTTTTTTTTTTTTTTTTTTTTTTTTTTTTTTTCGAGACATTTACCGAGAATAAAATTCGAAAAATTTTTCCACGAGTCGCGATTGGCTTGGCGGGCGAATCCGGTAGGAGGAACAAGTCTCGGTCGGTGAATCATTATTGTCGTATAGTAATTTTTTTTTTTTTTTTTTTCGAGACAATTACCGAGAATAAAATTCGAAAAATTTTTCCACGAGTCGTGATTGGCTTGGCGGGCAAATCCGGTAGGAGGAACGAGTCTCGGTCAGTGAATCATTATTGTCGTTTAGTAATTTATTTTTTATTTTTTTGTTTTCGAGACAATTACCGAGAATAAAATTCGAAAAATTTTTCCACGAGTCGCGATTGGCTTGGCGGGCGAATCCGGTAGGAGGAACGAGTCTCGGTCAGTGAATCATTATCGTCGTTTAGTAATTTTTTTTTTTTTTTTTTCGAGACAATTACCGAGAATAAAATTCGAAAGATTTTTCCACGAGTTGTGATTGGCTTGGCGGGCGAATCCGGTAGGAGGAACGAGTCTCGGTTCACACGTGGTGTGAACCGAGGCGCGTGCACGTGACGCGGCTCGAATCGCACCACAGTTTAATATTCCCGGCGGGAGGCCTGGAACTATACAGATATACTTTACAACGGCTCGCCAACCGCACTCGACGATTTGTATCTATCCCATTCGCTTAAGGATTCGCGACGAATCCCATCAACCGTCACAGATGCATCCGGCAAACATTTTTCTAATTTTAATCGGCCCAAAGGGGCGTTCACAATGGAGCTAAACAAACCGACACGATCGTCGTGTTATTGTGGAATTAATGCGGAATCGTTCGCTCGCCAGTGAGGAAAAGTCATTGAATCATTAATGAGAAGAGATTCAACGTGGAGCCGAATGATTTTGAGATTTTTTTTTTTTTTCTATGTTTTATGGGATTTTTATTTTGTTAAATCGTTTCGGAGAAAAATGGATTAAATGTTTTGGGTTTCTTTTTTACTTGTACGTTTTTAGACTTTCCTCAAGGATCCTCTCCGTCGCTCTCTTTTCCCCGCTCCTTCCTGAGAACAATAACGCTGTCTCTGTCACGTGACTCTCGCTTCATCTCAAGCCATCTTCCAGCCATCGACCGGATGGCCGCTCTGGCGCCATTTTCGCGAAGAGAGTCCTAACGTTCAATATACTTTCGCAACGACTCATCGCGTCTCACGTTTAAACGTGTGTTTCCGGTCATTTTTTTCTTTCGCATCGTCAAACAAATTTTTTTTTTTTTTTTTTTTTTTCATGTATCGCAACGCGATGGAGTTGAGAGAAAGTTGTAGGGAAGTTCTTTCGTGAAATCGTGCACTTGTTTTTTCGCGATCGACAAGATGGCCGCTCTGGCGCCATTTAGTCAAACTAATTAGTCAAACTAATTTTTTTTTTATGTATCGCAACTCGATACAGTTGAAAAAAAAATTGTAGTAAAGTCAGCTGGTAAAAATGAATTTTTTAAATAAAATCGTGCAATTATTTTTCTCGATTTTCCTGCCATCGATAAGATGGCCGCTCCGGCGCCATTTTCCCGAAGAGAGTCCTAACGTTCAATGTACTTTCGCATCGTCAAACAAATTTTTTTTATGTATCGCAACTCGATCCAGTCGAGAAAAAAAATTGTAGTAAAGTTAGCTGGTAAAAAAGAATTTTTTAAATAAAATCGTACATTTATTATTCTCAATTTTTCTGCCATCGACAAGATGGTCGCTCGGGCGTCATTTTCGCGAAGAGAGTCCTAACGTTCAATGTACTTTCCCATTGTCAAACTATTTTTTTTTTTTTATGTATCGAAACTCGATACAGTTGAGAAAAAAAATTGTAGTAAAGTTAGCTGGTAAAAAAGAATTTTTAAAATAAAAATTCGATCGAGTCGAGAAAAAATTGCAGGAAAATTATCAGCTGGAAAATAAATTCTGTAAACGAAACCGTGCACACTTTTCGTATACCGAGCGTGCCGTCCGCTTTCCGTCGGCTTCCACAGCATCGACGGGGCTGTTTCTCTGTCGCGCAGCCCTCCCGATTCGTCGTGGCAGAGTCCTCGTGAGCTTGGCTTTCGTCTCGCTCGCAGCGAGACGAAAGCCAAGCAGCGAGCGGGACGTTGGGAGCGCGCCGAGTAAACAGAGCCGCCATAATAATTCAGAGAACTGTTGCTGCCCGCCTGGGCGCTTCTCGGGACGTAGAAGAGCCCGTGAAAACAAAGAGAAAATGCGAGACCCAAGAGAAAGGGTGATCAGTGTGGACGAGGAAAGATGTCGATTATTCCAACGATATTTCCCTTCTCGAGTCTATTCCAATAATACAAACGCTTCCTTTGCCGTCTCTACATCAAATAAAAGTGTCTCCAATATTCCCCCAATTTCCCTAACAAAACCCAACAGTATCGAAGTAGACGCGCCATCTCAAAATCCAATTTATTACGGTCGAAAATGAATTATCATACCGACTTTTCACGAGCTAAGAATGAGACGTAAATTGGATCCACCATGCTGTTTATCGAAGCCTTCGAAAGTCCACGCTGCAGGAAAATTTTCATAATAATTGTCCCGACTACCTAACCTGAATAAGCGCGACCGACGGTGAATTTTTCTGACCGAAAGTGCCGTCCATAAAAATCATTACAAAGTACCCGACTAGTATAATTCTCGGCACGCCCAAGGCTCGTTATTTTTTTCATGACCGGACGATCTAAATATTTACAAATCGTGCCCGCAGCCAATTTCGCCCACATTCGCCTCATCTTGGTTCTCTTTGTTCCAACATTATTTTTTTTTAATTCCAGGTCCGATCGACGCATTTCCACGGATAGAAAATCGCCGATTAATTCGATTTTTCCTGCTCGCAGCGAATTTACCGCGGACGAGAAACATTCATTGCTCGCGACTGCGATTCGTTATGCGTCGGTCGAGCATCGGTGATGCAAAATACACGTCGGAGTCGAAGAAATTCCAACTACCGGTCAGCGTATCGCGCGGCTCGCCGGTGCTGAAGAAAACGCGCTACCGATCGCAATCGGTCGAACGACATTACGCGTACGCGCGACGATCTCGGTGCGCATACCGGATTTTATTGCCGGCATCGTGGTAGCAAAACGCGAGCCCGACTAGTTTTTGCAAGCCCTTCGCACACGCGTACCGACGGTCCGAAGCCAATAGCGGTGAAACGGCCGTGTTTATACACAGATACGCCCTTATGGAATTGGGCCATCGATATGGCTGGGATGAACGTATTGAATACGGATCGTGTGTCGTTCAGGCTTTTTTTTTTTTTTTTTTTTTTTTCCCCTCCTAAGTATAATCACGGCTGGATTTAAATTTCTGGCGCTATAATGCAATTTTCGAGAAATCTATATTTAATTAAAGTTTTTTTTTTTCCTCCGAAGAATAATCACGGCTGGATTTAAATTTGTGGAGCTATTGGGCAACGAGAAAAATGTCGCCCCATCACTGAATTTTCAAGAAATCTATATTTAATTTAAAAAAAATTTTATGCAGGAAGAACTCAAAAAAATTTGTGATTTTTTTTTTTTTTTTTTTTTTCCCCCCTAAGAATAATCATGGCTGGATTTAAATTTGTGGAGCTATCGGGCACCGAGAAAAATGTCGCCCCATCACTGAATTTTCACTCAATGTTAAATATATTTAATATCTTATTTCTGGAAAACACGATACAATCGACGAATAATGCAATTTTCAAGAAATCTATATTTAATTAAAGTTTTTTTTTTATGCAGGAAGAACTCAATTTTTTTTTTGATTTTTCTTTTTTTTTTTTGTTTTTTCCAAAAAAATCAGATTAGAATTTCTCCAATTCCAGATGATAGAATATCAAATAAAACCATGTCGAGTGTCGAAGAAAATAAATACATTGAAATATTTCAAAGATCAATTTTTACTCGAGGTGCAAATAACGACGATTCACCAAACTACAATTTGACAAACAACGTGTGGAGTCGGAGTGTCTCGCATTGCTTCACGAACAATGAACGATTAATCGAAAGAATTAAAAAAATTCCAATTGTGAACGCGACAACATTAAAAAACAAAAAACAAAAAAAAGTCTACTTTCCAAACGTTCCGCGCCCTAAAAAATTCGCCGCCCCAGCCACGACAGTCCCAATTATAAATCCGCCACTGACAACAATCATCGTTTGCACGATCCATTCGAACAACAAAATCTGCTGTTTCGAAAGTTCACTTCCCTACGAGTCGGTCGGCAGATGGATTAAAAAAAAAAAAAAAAAACACATTCCCTTTCTCCTAATTTTTTTTTTTTTTTTTGTAACCCTTCGAGCCGCGTAGCTCGATCGACTTCCGGAAGTGGAAGCGCTCGGCGTTTCTCGCGCGTCACGCTCGACGGGATTGTCCGTAAAGCGCACCTGGCGCTTTACGGGAACCGCCGCGAAGGAGCCTCCGTCTTACTTCCTCGATTAACGGAGAAACGAGCCGTGCAATTTCCTTACCACGCGTCAAGGATAAACGTTACCGGCCACGAAGTGCCTCAACGGACGGGAATTTCGTGCGTCGGCGAATCGACCGAAATTATTTTTTTATTGCGGCGGTTGCGCGGTGTCCCGTCGGGTCGTCGAATCGTCCGATTCAATGGGATTGTTCGACGTGAAAAATTTGTCTTCGTGGAGCATTGTGGGTGACGTTTTTTTTTTTTTTTTTTTTTTTTTTTTTTTTTTTTTTTTTTTTTTTGGGTATTATTTCCAGCGATAATGTCCGAATGCATCCGAAGGCCTGGGTAAACAGCGAGTCGACGTGAAACGGTGCATTGTGTTGCGGGTCAACATGGGAAGGAAAAAAAAAAAATAAAAAAAAATATAGTGCGACAGTTGCGCGACGGTAAATCGTTATCTTCCAATTCCCTATTCCAACTTCCGTTTGTTCCGACGGTCGCTGCACAAGGACTAGCGCAACGGTTCGCGTCCTACGCGGTGGCAAAGACACCTGGCCAGGTGTTATGGGCTTTCGTTCGACACAGCATGGCAACACGGACCGTGGGATTGTCGCTGCGGTCGACGAGACCAAAATAAATAACAAAATTGAGGAAACAAACAAAAAAAAACAAATAAAGTTAAATTACAAAAAATTAAATGAAATTAAAAAGAAATAAAAGTAGAACATTTTTTTTTTCTAAATAAAGGAAAAAAAAAATTAAAAATTATATCAAATTGAATTAATGAAATAAGGTAAATTGAAAAAATTAAATTAAATGAAAAAAAAAAAAATTAAAGTAAAAAGAAAAATAAATGATAGAATTAAAAAGGTAAAAAAAAAAATCTTTAAAAAATCAACTTGACACAATACTTGACGGTAAAATGTCCGAGTTGGAGGTTGAAAATAAATGTTTTTGGTTTATCGCAATTTATCGACGGTGAGTGTGCGGTCTCGCGGATCGAGAGCGGCAACGAGTCTCCGAGTACGGCTCGATATAGTCGATACTCTCGCGGAGACAAAAAAAAAAAAAATAAAATAAAAAAAAAAATTCGAGCCCACCTGTCGTTGCAGAATTCTCGCGAGAACGAGGTGGACCGGTCGTCGAATAAACCGCATTCTCAAGCGATCGTCGCCGACTCGTTCCGAACGAATTTTCTCGTAAATTAACCGACCGTACCGGAAGAGCGCGGGGGGGTGGGGGGGAGTCAAAGTCCCGCAGGAAATCCACCTGTCGCCGAGTCGCGAACGACTTTCCATCTCGAGTCGGTATTTTCGTAACGCGACGCTATGCGACGCCTCCGAAAAATAATCAAGAATATTCCAATCGAAAATCGTATTTAAATCGGGAAAAAATTCATAGGGACAAATTTTCCCGCGGGTTAGAATGAAAAGAAAAAAAAAATCCAACGTCAAATCCGCGTCTCGTTGTTGAGGCGAATTTTTCCCGACGAATTTCATTGAGGCACGTAAGCGATACTTTTCGCACCGCGAACGAGACCTTGTACGGCTTTTCGAGAGCCAGCGTCGGGTCACGTGACACCCGCGTCGGTGGGAACTCGCCTCGAGAATTTGTCCGGGACGTTAAAAAAATAATAATAATAAAAAAAAAACATAAATCAGCGGTGCCGAAATATTAATTTGACGCTCGAATGAATCTTCGTTATTTGTCGGAAAAGACGAAGCATTCTCGTACGTTCCGTTGTCAGAAATATTTGACGGGGCCATGAGCGAACAACGGTTGGACAAAGAGCGCGCGAAAACGCTACTGGTCGCTGCGTACATGGGAGATTTTGTCGCGTCGGTTGCCAAAGCCCCTCCCCCCACCCCCCCTTCGGTCACGCTAACGACGCGCGCAGCGAGTCCGTTCGCCGAATCGATCGACCGGGCCGGTCGCTTCTTCCCGTCCGCCGACGGTTTTGCACGAGATAAGAATCGCATTGTTTGCCCCGGCCGGCCGGTTTTCCGTCCGAGCGAACGAGCCCCGAGTTTCGAGAATAAAGGGACGCTCGGGCGCCGCGCGCTTTGCCGCTGCCGTTTCGCTTCCCCGTAAATTCATCATCCGCGCATCCGACGAGCTTAAATTCGATTTTTCCTTCTGTCAATGCGAAACTGAAGTTGTCTCGATACTAGGTAATAGTTTGTCACAAGACAGATTGATATTCGCGCACGCGACGACTCTCTCATGAGCGGTTTAATGTGTATCGTGATATGTATGTATAAATATATATATATATATATATATATATGGGTTTGAAAAGCGATTAACGCAATCTCGGCGTATATCTCGGGTTCAACAAAGAAGCTCGACGTAGGTCTTTCACGACGTCTATGATAGGGTCCAGTTTAAACGACAGGGCTGTACGACTCATTATTCGTAACGACATTTTATCTACGGAATATATATATATATATATATATATATATATATATATATATATATATATATATATATGTATATTTTTTTACCGACTAGCGATAAACGCAACTTCCTTTGAATATCAAAGAGATTCGACGGAGGCGATAAAAGGGGAGCGCTTGGTTATAAATCATCGACACTCCGAGATAGCACGAAAAACTTGTGAAATGTTTTTCGAGATCGGCGGATCGGTGAAAAGAAAATAACGTTCCCTCGTACACGATTTCTATCCGTGATCGGACCGGATTTTTTTTTTTTTTTTTCTTACATTTTTTACGCACCGCCGATTCTAGCGTTACGCGTCTAATTGGGCGTAAAAAGTATATTCGTTGGCTTTCTCTATTCTCGTCATCTCTAACAAGACCGAACGGACTTGTGGAAAGTGTGCGGTGGCGGAGAAAAAATAAAAAACGAAAAAAAAAAAAAAAATGCCGTCCGAAACGAAGCGGTACGAGGGATAGATCGAATTACGGAAAGGCGGATGATGGGCGAGTGAGATATCGAATACGGGCCAACCCGATGTTCCGTCAAGCGTGTATATCGATAGAGCAAGATGGAGGCACCTGTAGATTCGAATGGCGTTGGGGACGCGTGTAGCGTGCGGCGAGGCCGAGTGCGCGAGAAGTGGAAGCTTCGCGCAATGTCGTTGCGTGAATTCGATTAAAGTAGCATTATTGAATCAAACGAAAGTGTATATGCACTGTTACACCGACGAGGGCGAGACTCGGAGAGGTGGAGAATGAGGCATTGAAAACGATAAGCGCCGTCTCGAATACGACACCAGTTTCAAGTGCAACGCACCGCTGAACATTGTCCGAGTTTCGAATACGATATACCGAGAAGTTAAATACGCGCGTCGCTTTGAAGCGACCGATTATTATTCCACGTGTCAGCGATATTGTACACGCGTTACTCGTATGTATGAAATTTCGTACGCGGAAATTATACATGAGACGATTCGTACATGAATAACTATTTTACTTATTTGTTGTTTTTTTCTTGTTTCAAACTGAGTTACGGTCAGCGAACTTACCTTTACGAAAGAGTGAAATTTGACTTTGCTAGGAGACACGGGTGGACTGTTGGGTGGCCTCGGCGTGGACGGAACTTGCAGTAGGTTCTGAACCTCCAGAAGATATCCCTTCCTCGCGAATCTGCTCTTGGGACTCATCTGTATATCCGCCTCTGCCTTGGCCTTTCTGATGAGCTTTAGATTCTCCTTGGTGTTCTGCCGCAGCATTACGTGGCTCAGTCTTCTCATGTTCGCGCGCGAGTCGTTCGTACAGACTCTCTGCCAGGCTTTCGACACCATGCTCACGGAGCAGAGATCCTGCGGACTCAGATGCGAGAATATCTTCGAGACGACTCGCCAGTGATTGCTCTTCTCGCCGAGGAGACTCAGAAGATCGACGGTGTCCTTGCCAGTGAAATCGGGAGTGGCTCTCGTTCTGTGCAGGGCGTACGTTCTCTGACTGAAATTCAATCTCTTGGGTTTTATATCGGCGATGGCGGACAGATCCGTTATCATGAGGTTGCTCAGTTTTTTGTTGTCTATGGACGTTATAGCCGCTGGACTAGTTCTGCTCGTCGTCGGCGAGAAATTGAGCGACGCGTCGATTAACGTTTTGCACTTTGGCAAGTTGTTGACGTACGGTGTACTTTGCGGAACAATGACTAGTTTCATTTCTACGTCTTCCTCTATAGGTTCGGACGCTACGAACGAGGAGGATGGAACTGCGGGCGAAGGAGGCGGCGAGAGCAATTGTAATCTCGAAGCGGGAGTTATGGGCGCTGTACTTCGCCAGGCTCTTCTGCCTCTGTTCCTGCGCTCTCTCAGCTCCGCACCGTAGTCTCTGACGTCGGAGTGCAAACTTTGAGCCTCGGAGCTGGCGCTTCTCTCTACGCTGGACAAATGATGTTCGCAACTGAAGTTTCCGGAGTCCTGGGATATTCCGCTTTGAGACTCGTGGGACTCATCGATGAGGGAATCGCATGCATCGTCAGAAACGTTGTTCAGACGGTAATGTAGTTTGGATCGAAGTCTCGGCGCGCGATCCGATTGCCAAGGATCCGTGCGCATCCTGTAGTGCCTCTTGGAGGAGGCGAGATTACTGCGCGATCGGCAACCGGCGACCATCGGTGTAAATGCACCGGAATGCGGTGTCAACGTTAAATAACCACTGTCCATTCCGTCGTAATTTTGCGACGCCCGAACGCTCGAGTTTATCGTACCGCGTGGGGTTTCCCTCATGAGCGTACTCTCCACCTCAACCATATCTACGTCGCTCGTCATTTTCCCCTTTTCATTTACCACCCTACCATAGAATATAATTGTCAATCGCTATCGTGGTTCATGCCGCGCAACTAAAGCTCGATCGCTTCGACTCGTCGATTTGACACTCCCGCGCTAACATCGTGTTATTCGTTTTTCTTCTTAGCACACGCGCTGAATACACGATATATGTCGGTCACACTGTTTCGCGTTTGTTGACGTTCGGTTCCGACGATCACACACTACATGCGCATCGACCGCGGCCGCTACCGCTATAGGTTACGGCAGAACTCTGTTGTTATTGCGCAGGGATTACGCGCGAAAACTAAGGACACCGTCTCATCTCTGTTTCGGCGCGCGACTGGAGCCTCTCGATGCCGGTTTTTTCATTGAATGTACACGTCGCGGCATCGTCCCACGATAAGCCACCCCTGCGTACAGCTTCGGTCAATTTATTCCGATAGAAAAACAAACACCGGTTAGTCCATTTATAAATCCGAGATCGACGATTATTGCGGCACTATTTAACGCGAGATTATTTACTTGTTAATCCGTATACTATGACAATACGACACTGGATTGAATTCACAAAAAGACGAGACACACATTCGCGTTAACTGACACGGAGCAGGGGTGAATACAGAATGATATACGCGCACGCGGGGACCAACTATCCCTCTGCGTGCCCCGTGTGCGGCAGGCACTTGAAAACTTTGAAAACTGTTTATCCGCCGTCTCAGAGGGGATGGCTCGAGGCGAGACAGACCAATCGCGGGACTCGTCTCATCCCGCCACCAGTTGCCAGGTGGCCCCATTGGTTCTGAGCTTTCGCTGGTCACGTCGCGCGTGCTGCCTCTCGCGACACAGTCGGAAACACACTGCAGACGACGAGCTGTTGCCGGGGAAACTTTCGTGGCTCAGTGATTCTCATTCGGTAACGCTGAAGAGAATGTTATTCGAGCTAAAATGATTCAATTGAGTTCGGCAGTGCGTTTGTTTCGAGTTACTGTGCTTGACTGTGCATGGTTATGTTGCTCGATGTATTCTCAGATCTATTCGAATTCCACATCGTTTACTGGAATAATATCGCTTGAGAATGGAATCTAGCAAGGCTGACTCTGCGCCGAAGCAAGCTATGGTATATATTTGTGGAGGTACGTCGTATTTTATCACTATTGTGGTGAACACAAAAATCTGTGTTCCTAACCTCACTCGCCGCATACAATTTGGTATCGTGTCGTGCGTACTTTTAGTTTTAGCCTCATCATATATTTGTCTCGAACTGTTGTTATTCTTTTCAGAATGTCACCATGACAATGAAATTCGGCCACGAGATCCGATTCGTTGTCGTGAATGTGGATATCGAATAATGTACAAGAAACGAACCAAGCGTTGTATCCTTTTTTGCAACGATACTTTGATCCTTCAGCATTAATTAATATGACTGTGGAGTCTCGTAGATTGATTGAATATTATGAAAATATTTTTTTCCTTGACGCTTGCATCCAGTGGTGGTGTTCGATGCGCGTTAGTAATCTGGCTGTCGACGGACCCTCCTCGAACTAGAATATATGAAAATATCTCGATTGCTCTTATCTATGTATAAATATGTGTATATGTAGAGATAGCGGCACAGCACTGATGTAACATTCTGGAATACAAACAATATTTTTTAATGTATCTCGTGTTGAATCGATGAAACAACAAAATTATCCATCAATCGTCGCCGTGAACTGCTTTAGGCAATATATTTTTTTATTTACAATAAATAAATTACATTCTCGTTAATAGTTTAACAGAGTTACAGGATCAGGAAGAAAGTTGCGACGACACCGACAGATCATTGGTCTCCTGACGATTCATAAAAGATGACGCTATTTTTTTTTTTTTTTTAAGTATATGCTTATAAAATCTGTCTCCGGTCCCATTCTCTGATATCCATCGGCAATAGCCATTTTGGTTCCAATGAACATGTTACGTGATACATTTCCTTCAATGCTGAGGCCTGTGAGTTGAATTGTTATACAGATGCAATAGAACTCGGCAATGAGATTACCGAGAGGCATAAATGCCTCAGGGCTTGTCCACTGGGTAAATTGTTATAAAATTCTAATGATCTAATCATCTACGATACATATAAAATACTATATTATGGCCAATGATCTGTGAGCGTCGGATTCTTGGGCATAGAAAACTGTAATCCATAAAAATAGCTGTTAAGCCTTTCATAGATTGTTTTTTTTTAACTTCGATGACACAAACCGGTGGTACGAGGCTTGTCCTTACAAAAATGTATCTGTGATGTGTCAACCGATGCCGATCGGTTATCAAGACTTTCTAATACTGAGTCTGGAAGCAGCCAAGCCAACGTCCTGCAGCAATCGAGTCCCACAGTCGTGTAAACTTTGCAAGTAGAATTATTAGCATAGAGTCGAAAAATAGTCATAGGTACTTGCTGTTTGTACGATCGCCACTGGATAACGGGCCAGCACAAATTTATTGATTTTTTTTCTTCATCTCAAAGTTTCTCATCGTACGAAAATATGATAAATTGATATAAATCACGACAGTACGCCTCAAATAATTAGTGATATGTGATATGTAATGGGCGACTTGTCAAATTATATGGTAAGGTGTATTAGAATGTAGATTTTAACTCGTTGAGATCACTGTAAAGTGTATCAGAAATGTACGTTTTTGGTAGCACTGAGTCTTTTCCATAGATTCGGAACGACAAAAACTTTAACGTTGGCTTGGCATTTTGGACACATGGCCACGTACACATCTTGGAAGCTCTTAAATAGTGTGTGATTGGATCTTCGATAGAATCATAACGGGTATACATCGAATGCTACGTTTGTCTATGCTACATTGATATCGTTTGGCAACAACCTTCTCGCGACTTGACCTCGTTGTATACAATTGTGCGGTCGTTTTTTTTTTTCTCATTCTCCGTTCACGGTCCGTCATCGCCTCAAGCACATCTAGGTACAGATTATGATTATCGAGGTATGATTATGCGATAGGAAAGACATTGTGTGTGCTTGAGCGTGTCGCGCATAACGTTAGACAGATATATGTAATAGTTGCAAGATCTGTATAGTTTACGGAAGCATAATGTGCCTCAGTAAAAACACTCTTCGATAGAATCGATTTGTAAATTTGTGGATGTTCGAACTTACAGAGACAATAATCATTACCTTCTCTAGTACACATCCGAGCGATTTTCATAGATTGAGGTTGATCGAACAACTCACCCGATACAATATCGGCAAAGATATTGCAGACACCCAAAAAAAATAAAACGATAACGTTCCGCATCCTTTCTAACACCTATCGTAAAATGCTAACCATGTTTCGATAACATTAATACATAAATATTCTATCGTAAATGTCATCTGTCGATTGCAAAGAGACGAACATCATCGTCGCAATAAACGTTTCAACTATTACAATACAAATTCACCCTTACCGGTCGTGTCAACAATCTTTTCATCGTGTTTTCTCGTATGATAATATGTGTATACGCTTATGTACATGTATGTACTTAATATATATCGATATTCAATAGATAATATTACCTCGTAATATTCGAATACTCTTGAAGGTTGCACGCAACATTTGCACTAAAAATTCAGAATCACATGCCAGTCAATTGCACCTTATACTACTATTTAAAAATTTAATCGTATATAAATATTATATTTTTTTCTATATTAGATAAAACGTTAGAATGCACTTGCGCGAGTCACGGAATTGATGGCGTCAAAAGTACGTACATACTTGTGAGACAAACGACAACTCGGCTTAAAAAATGTCCCAGTTAACCGTGCTTCAATACCTTCTTGCCAATGGAATCGTCGTGACTTTCCATTATACATATTCGATCATCGTGCGTATTGTTATTTAAAATGCTACCAGTTTCATACTGCTAGAAAAAGTTTCCCGAAGTAATTCGAAGACGTCACATCGGCACGATTCATTCATTGATGAAACGATTTCTTGAAACCGTCATTCTAACTCAACGTTTTATCGGGTTTGCTCAGGTTCGAGCAGTCGCGACGCGAAAATTTCGTCGTTATCACGTTGCGTCAAATATTCTCCGTTAATTCAGGAAAACATTGAATAGTATAGCCGCGTTCGTCGCATTATTTTGGCACTATGTATCGTCGCTTCTCCGCCTGCTCGGATCATTTCTACCGACACTCATCTCGTCGGACATTCGTTTTTGTATGTTGCTATCTTTTTCACTGCCGTCAGCGTGTATATTCGCGATGTTACCTTGCGATTCTATATTATGCTCGACAAAGCAATGTACCTGCAGTTCGTTGATGGTTCTCACGGATAACGTACAGATTTGGCACTTGTAAGGATGCGTATTTTCCTCGCACATGGACGAATCTTCAACACCATCTCCGGGCCTTCCGTAATCGACTCGTTGCTGTCCGAATCGGGAATCGTGGTGACGTCCGTCGTTCATTCCTTTCGACTCATCCTCTACTACCAACATTGGCATGTGATATGCTCGAGAGGATTCGCTTTCCGGATTCATTTGCGGAGGTGGATACTGGTGAATCGCATGTGGCGGAATAGGTTCGCCCTCGTCGGACGATGTTTCGCCACCGCTCGCGCCTTGATGCGGTACCATTTCCGCATCCCACTGTCCCATCTTACTGGGATCCTTCTCGTAAAGCTTTTGAGCCAGTATCTACGATAAGATGTGACATTGTTGGAGTGTATACGAGCAAAGAGACACAAGCATTTCCAAGCGAAAGGTACACCAACCTGTAGACTAGTTAAACTATTATCACAGTCGGTGGTGTCTATGTCATTTAGATTGACGCCAGATCGTTCCATCTCAGCGTACGTGCCGAACGGAAGTTTCCCTAGGCACTCGAGCTTCATAATGTGCATCTTGCTGCGCAGATGTTTAGCAAGATGTCCGTGTATCCTGAAAGCGATTTTACAATCGGTGCACTTGAAGGGCCTCGGGTTGCTGGTCGTTGCCGCGCCAAAGGTTGACGTCATACTGACCTGTCGATCGTGTAAATTAAAAGTTAGTGTGATTATAATGATTTTACAGTTATTATTATTATTGTCGAAATTATTATAATTATTAGTATGGTGTTAGTGTAAGTATGGTCAATCACCTTGTTGTGATGCGAGACTGATCTTTCATGTTTCGTCAAATGACCTTTCGTGCGGAATGATACGGCGCAGCTTTCACATCGGAATGGCCGCTCAAAGTAGTGTATGTTGATGTGCAATCGCAGCTGACTCGGTTTACTGAAGACCTTGTTGCATATGCCGCAAACACTCCGGCCATCCTCGGTCACGCTGTAACTATCATCGGTCGATTGAATTCTTCGCGAGAATGAGGATTAATTTGTAAAAAGCATTGAAGAAGGGCACAGGGATTTTTTACCTAACGTAATTAGAAGCCGGACCGCTGGACGGTTGTAAAAATTCTGCCTGAGGTTTCGCACTTCCTCCAGGTGGTGACGGAGACCGGAATCCCGGACCGCCTACTACCATTTTCCTCGCCACCGTCTGCTTTATGCTCTCCGCTATGCTTTGCTTCGTCATTTCCATCTCGTGCCGTTTAATCTCAAGACGCTCGGCGTTTCTAGCGTCACCCTGCTGAACTCGGGGAATCTCGTGCAATTTCGGTGACTCGTGGACCATCGGTTGAATTATTTGGAAGCCTTGTCGAGGAAGATTCTGTGGTCTGTGATCGCTCTTGTATTCGGGAATGATTCTCATATCTCTACTCGGCGGTCTACCGTCGTTCGTTATATTGTGCCGCGTGTCGAGGACACCGCTAGGTGGTACAACAGGTACGACATCCTGAGTCGATCGTGAGTCGACATGGGGGGATTTAAAATCTTGACTAGGTGGTCTCGACTCTTGACACGGCAATTTGAACTCTTGACTAGAGGGTCTTAGCTCGTGCAACGGCTGTGGCTGCTGTACTCTATAATCTTGACTCGACGCTCTGATTTCTCGACTCGGCGGTCTCGACGTTGGTGTGCCGTTTTGATTTCTCGGACTGTGACTCGGATGTATTCTCGAGTCTGCCGAATTTTCGCGTCCTCGCAGTATCTCGTGACTCGTACCCGGCATATCTGAATTCAGCGAGTCTCGAGGACGCTCCGCCTCGCTCATCATTTTCATAGCATTGAACATCGAGCTTCGATCGATCTCATTCTTCGTTGGTTGGCCCGAGCCGATTATTCGACTACTTTGATCCGTAGTAAAAGACTTTGGTGACTGGCGGTCGACACCCGAATTACTCCGACTCGAAAAATCCGGGTTGAAGCTCGATCTCTCCATGGGATTGCTCTTTGTAACGATAAGAGAATGATGAGAGTTGCCAGTGAGACCGGCTAATCGAACGTCCACGTTATTATCCCGTTCCAGTATCAATCGATTGGTCGGCTCTTTTTCGATGTAGAGAGACTCTATGTCGAAAGGGCGTCGCTCGATCGAGCCGTTGTTCTGATAAATTTTCTCCCGTATCTCCATTTTAACCTCATCGGAGACTTGCTGCCTCGACATGCATTTGATTCTAGTCTCCAAGATGCTCTGCTGTTGCATTCTGCTCGGATCGGTATAAGTCACCGTCGGTATACCGCTCGAATCCATGCTCCTCGAACTCATTAATTCCGGCTCATTCGGATACGCCTCGCGATCTTTGACCTGTTGTTGCCTGTTGATACTTCCGACGCGGTATTGCTGCTTCATCTTGCTGTCCATCACGTGTCTCTCGGTTAGGTAAGCTTGGAGCATGTGTCCTTCGGCGTCGGGTTTCCATTCTCTGCCTTGCAACGGAAGCCTCTCCATTGTCTGAACGATCGTCTGCATGAGAATCGGTTCCGACACCGGAGTAAGTATGTCGGTTGGCTTTGCTCTGTGGATAATGGACGTCGGCGATCGTGACGGTGACGGCAAAGGTTGCAAAGTTTGTTTCGTCGTGAGATCCATCGGTTGCGACGATTGATGTCTGCTTTCCGGTTCGGCGACCTCTTCGACCTCGACGTCCGAGTCATCGACTTTTGAACAACGTATGACACTGTCGCGACCCTCTTCGGCAACGGAACATCGACTCGAGGGAAAGTAATAACGATGCGAGAGTTCGCTCTGTATCACCGTTGTGGACGTGATACTCATCGGGGCTGAGGCCGCACAAGTCGAGACGATACTGGTCGTGACGCATGTTGTCGGAAATGTTAGAGCGTACGGATAAGTCGTTGGTCTTCCGGCGGGCAAAAGTCCAGGCAATCTGTTGGAGCTTCGCTGCGACAGACTCAAAAGACTCTGTGCAGCTTCTTGCTCCTCGCTTCCCGATTCGTCACTGTCTTCGCCATCCGTGTCGTCCTCCTCGTCCGACGAATCATCAGCGTTTCCACCTCCCGCCACTAATCGAGCGATCGCTTCCTTGTCGATATTTTCGTCGCAGACAGACGTTGGCACGGGAACTACGCCGAGTTCAACGCACTTTTTGTAATGGGCCTTCGACTTCATGTGCTTCGTCAAATTGCCCTTTGTCTTGAAGCTGCCCATGGACAAAAATAAATAATTAATCGATATCATTGATTAAATTTAAAAAAATATTCAATGAAATATAGTTACCTAAATGCGCAATGTTTACACGTGTACGGTCGGACGTCCGTGTGAGTTCTGATATGTTTCTTCAGCATCGAAGGCTTTTTGCAACGTATGCCGCATTCTTCGCAGACGTAACGACCTCGGCCTGCAATTGACAAAAATTTAAGGAAAAAGGAATTAATTATCGCATTGATAATATTAGAAAAAAAAAAAATAAAAAAATAAAAAAACTCCTGATGAGAAGGAAATTGTTCGTTCGAGTAGTTTTACCTCGTCCTCTCACGTATGTGTAATCTTCGTTGCTCTCGAAGCCACCGTCGAAGATCTTGACTCTACGGCTTTTTTCCTGGGTATCGCTCTCCAGGCCACTGTCGGGACTCGTCGGTGTCGTCGGTCTCTGCGACGAGTGCGTCAGTATATCTTCCTGTCGCTTCCACGCCACGGTATAACTCAACGGCCGATGTCTCGAGTCGTAGTGAGCCATATCCAAATCGGGTGGAGCTTCTTTGCATATCTTCCAATTCGAATACATGGACAAACCGTGTTGCTGCGTCACATACATTGGCTGGGGTCTGTTCAAGGTGCAATAAAACACCCTCGTCGAACACTTCAAACCCAAATAAGTGTAAGCGTGACCGTTGAGATAGAGCTGACCGTAAGACTTCTTCGGTCTCGGTGTTTCCGGACTTATAAGCGGCAGAGTGTTTGCCGTTGGCGTTATCCCGTGATGCCTCTTCGGCGTGAAAGTCCCCGGTTTCAATGGGAGCGACGTTGGTCGCAAAAACTTTGGATTCGTCTCCTCCTCTTTCGCCTCGTTCTCATTAATTTTTGGCGTTATAGTTTCAGACTCATCCGCCTTAACGTTAACTAATTCCATGGAAGCTTTGTTTGGCACATCTATCTTGGAAGAATCTAGATTCATTACGATCACCGGTGGAAGTGTCTCGACGCGAAGCTTCGCCCCATTAAAAACGCTTCCATAGCTCTCGATAATCAACGGAGCTGGGTCGCTCGAGGTCATTTTCGTGCGTCCGTTATCCGAATGATTCGCGAGTGAATTCGATGACGGTGACGAGGCTTCGTATTTCGTGACATTGCACTCCCCGGTACTCGTATCGGCGGAAGCCCTCGGACCATCCACATCGGCGATGCTCCAATTCGCCGGTCTCTTTCTACTCTCCGACATTCCCTTCGCAGAGAATTGTTTGTTGCAACAAACGTCTGCACCGTCGATGCCATTCGGATACGTGAATACCGTGTCGATCTTCGGACTTTTCTCGTAATTAAATTCTTTCCGTTCTCTGAGACTCTCCATCGCCAACTTGTACTTGGATGTGGCGACATTGTTTTTGATATGGCGATCCAACTCGGGGACTTTGGTCGGCTCGCTGGTAGGCGTTGACGAAGCTCTGGCGAATCTGTATTTATCGTTGCTCGATGATGTCCCATCGCCAGTCCTGCCAACGGGAACTTTCGAGCTCTGCATCGGTCCTTGACGAACCGGCTCGCCGCTGTTGGGAGTTTTGAAGCTCGATTCCTTGGCGGGACTGGCGAGATCGAGGGGTTGTCCGAGATTCGAAATGTGGGTGTTGTTAGTGTTCGAGGTGGGTCCCGGCATACCGGGAACGCTCGGTGTCTGCGATCTGACTGGACTAGCGAGATCCAGAGGCTGAGAAATGATGTGAAGTCCCGGTAAGCCGGGAATGACTTTGTACGACGAGGGTGCGTTGTCACCGCTCGGCACGCTCGATGATATGTCGACGCTCGGCGTGGCTGCGAGTGTGTGAGGTCCCGGCATTCCCGGCACATAAGGAATAACTTTGCCTCCGTGAAGAATGCTCGCTATACCGGCCTGTGGAAGGGTCAACGGATTGTAGGCAGTGATGCTCGTCAGCGGATTCAAATGTGGCTCCAGATAGTTGTAGCACGACATCGTTGGTGCCAGATTCGGCGTTGATATGTTAGGTATGATGGGTGCCAACATCTTTGGAGTATTCGGAAGAGATATGGAGGAGCTCGGTGTGACGGCGGTGGTCGAAGTTCCCGGTGGTTTGTGGACCATCGTTCCACCGGAATGAAGTCCCGAGCGTACGACGATCGAGGCTGTCTCGGTGGTGACGCATTTGCCGGTGACGATGTGCTCGTTCGACGGTGAATTCGTTTGTCTCGGCTCGATTCTCATCGTCTTCGTCTCGCCGGTGTTGTCGAGAATTCGTACTTCCCCACCGAACATCTGTAACGAGTTTGGTCGGTGATATTTAGAAAGTTCTTCCAGAGATCGGAGACTCGTTGGCACGGACTCGGATCTCTGTTTCTTCGTCGGTGGAGCGTAAGCGTCGACGAGTCTCGTATTACCGAGTAGGGGACCCGGCGATGGTAGCGGTTGAATCGCTCCGTAATAATCCGACGATTTTCCATTATCGCATTCGTTGTCCCGCTTATCGAGATCCAATTGAAAGTCCGCTCGTCTCGGACTCGGTGAGTTGCCTTTGCAATAATATCTACGATGCGCCTCCAAATTGTCAACGCTCGTGTACGCAATTTTGCATGACGGACAGACGAAGCTCTCGGCTTCCGGCGACGTTGTTTCATCGGCGTTGACGCTGCGACTCTTCAACAAAAGATCCTTTATTATCGATCCCTCGGGATTTTGGAGCCGACCGTTATTCTCCTGGGCGAAACTGTCGCTGTAACAGCGCTTTCTCGACGATGCTTCCTCAGCGGCCGAAAGATTCAACGGCTGTTGCTCCGCGTGCTTACTCTCCACGAGGCTCTGCTGTCTCTGCATCAACTTGTGCAGCCTCGGATCCACCGCCTCGACTATGGCTTGATTGTCCGTTATTATCTTGTCTATGTGCTCTTGAAGCTTTTCCGCATTGGGCTTGAGACACGTCGCGGTGCTGCTCGTGGTCGCCGTTACGCTCGAACTGTTCGACGATAGCGACGACGCGTCCGCATCGTTGTTCACGGATTGCAGACCCGTGTGAAACTTTGGCTTATAAATTTTGCCAGTCTTCACGGTCTTGACGCTCGTGCAGGAACTCGCGGTGGTGGCGAGGGCCGGCGGAGGAGTTCCCGTTCCGTTGCTCGCACTGTCCGAAAGGCTGATGTCCGAGTCCTCGGAGATCTGCGATAAAAGAAACGACTTTATAAAAAAAATTGTACAATCAAAATAATGAATAAAAAAATAATTAAAAAAAAAAAAAAAAAAAAAAAACCCCATTTCTCCGTTACCTTGCTAGCATCGCCACCCTCCATCTTCAGTGCGTGTGCCCGTGATCTACAGTGCTTGTACAGATTAGATTTGGTCTTGAAGGCAAAACCGCAAGGTACACACGGATAGGGTCGCTCGTTCGTGTGGGCCCTGATGTGTTTCTGCAAAACGCTGGGCTTCGCGCAGGACAGTTTGCAGTACGGGCAAACGTATCCGGTTTTACGAGCCTCGTTCGGTTCGCCCTCGGACTCGGGCGAACCCTCGGACCTCGTCGACTCCTTCGCATCCTTATTAACGTCCTTGTCGAGGTCCTTCTTCTTCGGGACCTCGGAGGACGGTGACGTTGCATTCGGGATGGTTTCCCGCCTGGAATCATCCACCGGTGCAGCCTCGGTCGTCGCCATCTTCTTGAACTTCTTGTGAAGATATTTCGGTTCTCCATCGTTGTTGTTGTTGTTGTTGTTATTGTTGTTGTTGTTGTTGTTGTTGTTGTTATTGTTGTTCGTTAACTGTGGGTCTGTCATTGCCACAGTTTGAGTCTCTGTTCAAACAAATGAAAAAAAAACAAAACATTAGTAACAAATTTATATTCTTATAACGATAGAATATTGGGGCGTGTAGGGAAAAAAAAAAAAAAAAAAAAAAAAAAAAAAAAAAAAAAAAAGGATTGAAATACGTGAAAGTTCGTGAGGAGAGCCGGGGGTAATACGGGTCAATTGTCGTGCGTCAAAAATCCGGGTGGCGCGATAACGCGTGAATAAGGTGAGAGTCGAGAATCATCGCGCGACAGAGTGAGAAAGATAGAGGGAAGAAAGGTGCGAGTGGGAACGTTCGTATGTACGAACGGCGCGGTCACGTGACAGTTCGCCAATGGCCGACCGGCGGTTGGAAGGGTGGGGCGCGGGGAGTCGAGCGAAGACGCGAGAGCGTTACGAAACCGGAAACAGCCGAGTTCAGCGGTTCAAGTGACATTCAGGCACTTACATGCAGAAATTTCCATCGGTATGAATTACCATTCGTAATTAATGAATCGGGAAGCTCGGGCGACGCGTGACGGCCCGTCGAGATTCGTTTTTTAAATTATTCACCGTGGCACCGTGTGTATCGCGACATGCTCGGTTGGCTTTATTCAAATTTCTTCGTCCAGCGTCGCGACCCGATGTCACTGTCCAATTATATCGACTAAATTCTGCGTCCGACGGATTTATAACGCTCGACAGCGCTATCGAATTATCGGCTGTAATGCTAGATGCTAAAAAGTATCAGAGCCGGCCCTGTGCAATTCTATATATATATATATATATATATATATATGTGTGTGTGTATGAAAAAATAAAAATAAAATATTCTCCTCTGGCGAAAGTGAACAAAGTTGGCTTCGTGTCAAAAGGGTTGTTGAAAAAGAACGAAAAAAAAAAAAACGGTTATATTGTTCACCGACGCGAACAGTCATGTGCCAAACTGTCTCGCTCGCCGCTCTCCGTTTGTAGCTACGAAGCGCGTCAACGTAATGTACGAGCGGACCGTACAGTCGACGGCGCACGATTGCCAAACCGACGCACGCTGCATAGCGGTGTATCTCGCACACAAGGATCGCTTCACGCTTACTCGAACCATTCCGTAACTGTACGTAACCTATATAGGGGATTAGCGACGAATCGTAACATATATATATATATATATGTGTATGGACCTAACCTAATTCGACGAGCCGACCGCGCGAGAGTCGGACGAATTAGAATCTGGCTGCGAGCGTAATAGTTTTCGAGACTTCGTGACGGGCGCAACTTCTCGCCTGTGTCCGCGCGAGGACGCTTTACTTTCATCCGACTTTGCTGCAGCGACGCGAAGACGCCTAACGACGACCGAGACTCCGGTCCATCGTTTCGCTTTGTTAAATTTAGACAGTCTCGTTTATAAATAATTTCATAGAACGAAGAGCGACGAAAAACAAAATGGCCGCCGGGACAAACCGTTCCACAACGCCCACAGCGTTGGCTCGATGTAATCTTCGTGCCGATAACTGGCACTATTTGAAACGACGAGTCAGTCGGCTGCGTTTCATTTACATACCGACGTACACGATACATTTGCGTGATTCCAGGCAGCAGCGGTGAATCACGGTTTCTCTGCTCGATCGTTCGTAAGTCAGCGAAGCCAAGCTCGGACCTCGAAACGCTCAAGGCTGTGCGGGCGAAATGTGTATTCCGTTGATCTAACAGAGTACATATCGGTCGATGATACTGCAGAGCGCGCCGGCAGAGCGGGCGGTGAGCTTATCGAGAGAAGCGAGTTCCCTGGTCGACGAGAAGAAACGCTCGTGGAGAATTGAATGAAACGGCAACAGCGCCAGTCTCCATTGAGAATATTCCGTCATCTGTGGGACGCGAGGTTGGCAAGCGAGAACGACTCGGAGGAAACATCACGCGATGAACTCTGTATACACTGTGAAGCCGTATGCTCGCGTGCATATATATATATATATATGTATATATGCGCGCGCATTTTAATAGCATCAACTGCGTCTACCGAGAAACCATTGGAAACTTCCGATTACAAATAATATTCTGTGTACGTAATGGACTATGCGAACGGAACGTCGTTGCGTCACGCCGGATGATACACGAAGCTCGTTTTCCGAGAAGGCAAACTCTTGGCATAAAGCGACTCAGCGGTTGCGGTGCGAGCCCTCGCTGATTCCAAAGAGGCGGAGAAAAACAAACCCGGCGCGCGCGCGCGCGCGTGTGTGTGTGCGCATCGCCGCGAGACTCTAGGTTCAAGTACATGCCTCCCCCCACTCCCGACGTCCGGCTTGTTGCATCGAGTCGTAGTCTCGAGAATTTCCGAGAACTCGTCACGTTCCTGAAAGCCGGCGCCTCTGTATCCAACTACGTAGCTCCGATGCTGCTGCATCTGCGTTGCTGTAGATAATGAAAATAAAAAGAATCGTAGCCGAGTCGGCGATAGGAGAGTACGTCGACACGACGGAAAAAAAAAAAAAAAAAAAAAAAAAAAAAAAAAAAAAAAAAAAACTGTTCGCGAAGCGATCGGAGAGGGTCAGAGATAGGCGTAAACGGTACTGTACGTATCGTGGAGACTTTGAAAATCGTTTGTACTTTGATCGAGCGAAGATTCTCGACGTACGGTGCTGCCGCCGCGACTCGATGCGGGAGAATCCCGTATCAGCCGAAGGAGGCAATTGGCTGGAAAGTGAGTCACGCACGAGCCGACGCGCGCGTCTGCTGCCGGGATTCTCCCCCACCACCTCTTCGCTCTTGCTTGTTCCCGAGGCGGATCGCCAGCTCGCTCTGTGGCGTTCATCCCCGCCGCTCCGCGTATCTCGCGACACGAATCTATCGTGGGCGCTCTCGGGAGGCATCGACACAGGTCCGTGAGGCCGAGCGGGACGCGGTGAACGGGTGATTGGGTCACGCACCCCGGGCTGCCGCATGCCGCTGCTGCAACGTCTACGTGCCCTAGGACGTTCACGGCCGTGTTCACGGAATCCCCATTGTTTTCTCTCGCCGCTCATAGAGTTCGTGCGGCGGTCGGCGCGTACGAAACTGTATTACCATCGGAGAGCTCTCGCTCGAGAACACGTGTGTTACGCGCGTTCGACTCCTCAGGAAAATAAATATTTCAAAAATTCGAAATTCTTCGGGGACGCGGTTTTTTTTTTCGCAAATGGCGACTCGACGGGTACACACGATGTATATCGAAGGGCGCTGTAGTCGCGGCGGAATTTTTCTGAGGCTCTAGCGAAGGAAGCTACGGTAACGGGCTTTCGAATTTTCGAGTACACGCGAGCTAAATTGGGTTGAACACATGAACGGATGAATCGGTGAAAGTAGGCAAATTCTACGGAGTCCCAGCTCGCCAACGAACGGAAAGTATTCCGATCGTTGATTAACGGTTCGAGCTCGACGTAAGACGCGTCCGAATGTACGACTGTTTTGTCCGGTCGGTAATGTCGTCACGGAATTTACGCGCCAATGTAACCCGGGTTTTTTTCTTTACACGCAAACTAATTCAACGAGAATTTTGCGAATTGCCTCAGCGTACTGACCGTTGAACAAAGAATTTTCTTTTTAATTAACGCGTGGCTCCCAACGGAAAAAAAAATTTAAACCACCGTCGTGAAAAAAAAAAATCGTACTTTTACATTCCTCGAAGCGTCGCTGCGCGCGCAGCCGTGGCCTCGACTCTTCTGTCTACCAATCAGCGGACAAATCCGAGCGCCGCGTTACTCGATGAATCAATCGTAATTATTCGTTATTCATAGATTATCGTTGGTCAGCGCGAGGATAAAATACGTCGTATGCTTTTTTTTTTTTTTTTTTCCTTATTTTTCGAGCTCGAGTGAACAAACAAGAGTTTCCTGAACCGCGCCGAGATGCGTCATGCACGAGAGCGACTATTTCAGTGATTGTCGAAGGTCGTCGATGTAATCGAATATTTTCGGTAAACATACGCGTCGCTGATACCGCGTGTTCGACAGGAACCGAGAGATAACGAATTTAATGAAGAAAAATCGCGGCCGAGATAACGCCCGTCAACGACGTACCCCGGCAGGAACGAAACGTTGAATCGCGGCGTCCATCTTGCGCAGCCTCGAACCCAGCGGCGCGATGAAAATACGAAAAAGTTCGTTACACCGAAGCGACGAAGCGTTCAGTGATTCTCGGAATCCCGAGGAATTCCAGCGTTCGTCGCTCGCGCGTCTCTACAAGGCGTTCGAGCAGCTCGGCCACTGCGATACGCTCGACTACAAAATAATAGACGTATATAGAGTATATTCGGTAAGTGGATACAACGAGCCGGAGAGCCGCGTAAAAATAGCCGAGCATACTCGGAATATCGCTGTGCTTACGCGTTAAACCACGCCGAGGCGGTTCGAGTATCTCTCACCGTAGTTTTTGTTTTCGTCTCGGTCGTACACGGTCGTTTCGCGTCCGAAGAATCGAGGGAATCCCTCGAGCGACGGAGACGGATAAAAATATCGATGGAGAGTGGGGGGGGGGGGGGGGGGGGGGGGGGAGAAGAGTTGGCGGGCCGCGCGAAACATAAAGACCGAGTGTTTCGAGGCGCACGAAACGAGACGCGAAGTATCACGAAAGAGACGGAGACGAAGATCCGATCGTTCGACGAGTCCGAGAGAGAACGACGAAAGAAAGGAGGGAGGGGTGGGGAGGGGGGGAGTGCGAGTGGGAAGGAGTAGCGAAAAGGCAAGGCGAGAGAGAGAGATATAATAAATGAGGCAGACGAGAGTCACGACGCTGTTGTCGCATCGTATCTCAAGTGCGAGCGAGGGTGTGAGAGAGGGAGCGAGGTAAGACGAGTTTGCGAAGTATCGGACGGTGCCGGTGGTGGGAGGGGGAAGCGGAGACGCACGAGGTTTCCCGACGTCAGATACACAACGGGGCGCGCGTGGAACGCCGAGAGCGGTAGAGCGAGAGAGTCCGTGCGAGACGGACTGTGGCGCGTAAGGGACGGGAGGTACAGTGGCGGTTATGCGGAACGAGAGTGGGGGAAGCCACGGGGGCTCATGGTTCACCTGTCGTCATGGCAACGCCGCTTCGCCGCTCACTTGTTACTCCATCGGCGCAGCAGCCAGGGCTTCGGTCCTCTCGCAGTCTCCGCGGCAACACGAATACAAGTCCCGATCCATCGTGCGCGTCGCGGCAGCGGACCGTAGTCGCACCACACAACCAACCGGCACACCGCGTATTACTACCACACACAATCGTGGGCTCGCGCGCGCGCGCGCGCGGCCTCTCCCGTAAACTCGACTGCTCGCCTGCTGTTACGGCTCGCCTCTATCTCCGTTCTCCGGAGAGGTCGACAAGTCAGAGACGAATCGCTCGGACGCTCGCCCTCGTATTTTGCCCCCGAACACGGCTCGACCAAATAAAAATATTAATAAAAACGAAGGATGCTTCTCTATCTTGTCGTAACACGCTTATTCTTTTGATCACAGTAATCACGCACCGCACTGGATATTCCACGACGTACGCTTCTTTGCCTTCACTTGTTTTCCTTGGTTCGCGCGCCCTTTCCGTATCGGCCGAGCGATAACGGACACTTCTGTCTCGCAGCGGTCGACGTGTTTTTCTCCCGACACACACAGAGGAGATACTCGGCGTGCACACGCATTCGCTACTATTTATACACTGGCCCGATCTTTATTGTCAGCGACGACGGCGCGTGTTTCTCACTCTCTTCCGGTAAGCTGCGCTTGTGTCGGTTCGCACTCGCCGACTCATGTACGACACGCACACATACCACCGATTTACAAAACGTGCCGCGCGTTGTTTACAACTCGGGCCACATCGGAAATTCCGTCGGACCGACGATACTTCGTTTAACCGTTTGTCCCGTAAGACGACGGCGATCAAACTATCATATTTCTCTGTTATTTTCTTTTTTTCGCCCAAACGATTTTTTTCATTGCTCGTTTCACAAAATAAATTCCATAGTATTCCGATTCCCCGATAGTGGGATGGCACTTGTTTTGTTTTTGTTTTTTTTGTTTCTTTGTTTTTATTTTTCCTCGTTTCAATGCGTTCTCCGACGGTCTTTCTCGGTCCTCGTCGGCGCGCACGCTTTCGCCTCCTCGCGCTCTCCGTCGACTCTCCGTCTCTACGTGTCGTCGGTAGGGACAGCGCGACTCACCTCCCCCACCACATCGTCTACCCGTTCCACCTCTCTCACTCCGTGCCGCGTGCGCCTGCTCGCTCTCCGCTGCACTCTCCGTCTCTCTCGTTATCCACTTACAAACGCGTCAATCTGTTTGCCATGCAAATCCCGTCGGACCGGTGCTGACGTAGCCGGGCAGCGGGCGCGAACACACGGACGAGGACGGCCGTTTCGTTCACGATATCTCCTACCAACACACTTGACGCGCAGTTAGTCATTGCCCGCACACGGACAAACGATTGAACGTCGCGACGAGGACCCGTGCAGTAATTCCACGGGCGCTCTTCGTCCCCCCCACCACTCGCCCGACCAAACTACCGCGCCGTGTCTCTGCCGCTCTAGTGCGCGCCGACGACACTACCATTGCCGCACGATCCACCGTCCCTGCCGATGCTTCGCTCCCGAGTGTCGAATCCCGACTGCGACCATACCGCTTCACGGAGCGAGGAGTGAAAAAAAAAAAAAGAAAAAAGAAAAATAGATTCCTACGCACACGCGCCAACGCGTCTCTTCCTGTCCTTCTCGCTTAGTTTTTTTTTTCCCCCCCGCCCCACCCCGCTATCTCCGTCGCTCGTGTCGGGTGGCTGACTCGGCGGAACGACGAATTCACCTCGTGATCCAAAGTGAATGCTCGTGGCTGCGGGGAAACTCGCCGACGAAGAGTCTAGCCTGACGTCACTGGCGCCTAATCGCCCTGTACTTTGCACACCGACTCAGCCAGACGCATATAGTACACCTTGCAGCAGCGGGCGCTCCCCCCCCCCACCCCTACGCCCCTCTCTTACTCGCCGCTTACCCCCACCGCTACCCGCCCCCCCACCACTCTCGGCCGTTCGACCTGCCCACCCGTGGCTTTCAAACCTTGCGGCTCATCGTCTCCGTCTCATTGGGACGGAACGGTCTGTCCGGCTACTCGCACTCACACGTATACGTACCGGAGATGATGAATACGGCTGCACGCACGAAACGTGACTGGAAGATCGACGCGTACGATACGCGTACTCTCCGAACGGTTTTTACACACCCGAGACTTCGTGACGTATAAAAGTTTTCTCAATTTATTTAAGTTCCCGTTGCGCTCCTCGTCATTCGGCCGATTGGTAAGACGGACACAGACGAATATTTGATTTTTGAATTTCGCGCGACAAATCGCGTTGGGCTTCGGGATTTTTTAGGAACGCGCGGCACACGGACCGACCAATGACGAAGCGCGTCGTCAACGCCGTACTTTTGAATGTCCACGACGGGGTCCCTCGCGGAAGGCGCGTTAACAATTACGCACGTGGACACGCCGATTGGACCGTGTAAATTCGCGAGCTCAGACAACCAATCGTGTCGCGAAGCTCGCTTTTGTATTTTTTTCCTCCAACCATTGTCTATCTCAATTGCATGTGTCACGTGTCAACGGAAACATCGCACACGGTTTTTCGTCGGTCCCAGAGCTTTACACGGACTCATCATTTTTCGTGCATCTCCGCCGCGCCATTTATTTTTCTCGAGGTCGAACGTTCCTCGCTTTGTAAACTTTCGTAAAACTCTCCTCATCCACCGGCTCCTTTCTTTGTGAATTCGCGAACGGTTTTATTTCGTCCCGTCCGATAACGATGAGTGTACGAGTCGAATGAATTTTTAACGGACTCAGTCGACGCGTCGTCGTCGTCGTCGCTCAACGAGTGTCGCGCTCGAAGTACGCTGGTCAGCGTGCGTGGCGCCCTCTACACCGAACGCTCGCAACGCTATGTTATTGTTACGTAAGCGAGCCGCGCGCACTACCGCCGCTGTTTCTGGTGCTACTGGCGTCGGTGCTGATCGCGCTGGAGCTGTTGATGCTCGCAGCCAAGGGGCTCCGCTATAGCAGCACCTCGCTATAGTAAAACGCACCAGTCCACGATATAGCTGCACTGTAACGTTCTCTCTCCACGCGATAGTAAAGTACGAGTATTGGTACGAGAACGTGTACATGTATCATCGTGCATGCAGCCGTGCAGCGAGCGAGAAAACGCCTGTGCGATCGTGAGAGTGTCAGTGGGCGGTGAGTTTCCGTCGCGGAGTGCCGAGAGGCAAGCAGGCAGGCGATACGGCGAGCGGTGCGCCGTCTGGCGTGGCTGGCGACAGTCTACCGCGTTCCGAGAACCACGAGGCGATTCCGTGTATCGAGCGTGCGCGCGCACGCACACACCGAAGCCTTCGGTGGCTTCGGCTCTCTCGGAACTCTCGGAACTCTCGGACGAATCGAGTCGAGAGAGTCCCCCGAGAGAGATACGACCGTAAAGCGAGAGAGAAGGAGAGCTGTGAGCGGGGTCGGGAGGGTTAAAAGGGGTAAAGATGGGAAAGGCGGTAGGGAGGCATCGGTCGACGTTCACAGCGGCCAGAGCCAGGCCATTACCAGCGGGCTGCTGCGCTGTGACTGGTAGCTCGGTCCTCGGGGACGCTCGGGACTGTCGAGTACAGCCAAGAGCTCGAGAGACAGACACACGTACGAAGGCGGTATGCGGCAATACGAGGGAGTAAGATTGTGTGTGGAAGCCGCTGCGCGGCGCTAGAGGGGGGGGGGGGGGAGTCGAACTGTGCGAGTGGGAAATAACTATAGGTCGAGTCATCGCTCGGAGGGAGAGGGGGATGCGGACTCGAGGCGAAACGAGACGCGACGACGAGTTCGAGGCGATGCCGCGAGAGGGACGGACGAGAATCGGCAGCTCCGGGACGAACGGAGAGCAACGATAAGATAGAAAGGGACGAGAAGCGAAGGATGAAGGGGACGAGGCCCTCGAGTGTGAACGGAGACGAGAGAGGATGTGTAGGTTCTCTCCCGTAACCCACTCGATGCTCTCTCCCTCGTTTCGCCTTACCGCCGTCGCCCCATTCCACAAACGCCTTCGAACGCTCCTTCCGTTGCCGTGTAACTTACCGCTTGAGATGCGCAGAGTTCTCTGTACGGACGGGACGCCTTTCCCCCACCCTTCGCCTTCGCCACCGCCGCGCTACACGCCCGGCGCAGCTCCGTCGTTCCGTCCTCGTCGCTCTTGCGTCACTAAAGCGTAGAATCTCACTCGTTCTCTCTCGACCTCGCGTCCTTGCTCGTTATAACGTTTCTCTCTCCCGCTATTGGCTCGCTCTGTGACTGGGAGCCGTGAGGCTTCGAGAGAGAATCCCGGAAGAGGTTTCTTCGTGGAATCGACCTTCGTGTTACGGTGGAAAATCCACGTAGCGAGAAGAGAAATGATATCGGAAGAATGAGTGGCACAAAAGTTTCGTCGTGTTAACGACGTTGACAGAGTCACGGTACGGTAAATTTTGCCGAGAATTCACGTCATTTGACCGACGTCGAAGAGGATTCTCGGTGACTCGTGACATTCGTAACGCCACGAAATTCTCAATCGGTACGTCCTTATCGACGTGAACAGCGATTCTAATTTATGCGCAGCATTCCGCGATAGCTGAGAAAGGCAAGTCGATGTGAGTCACTACGGGCGGACTAAGAACGGCTCGACGCTCATTGAAAGCGATACTTGTCCGTATCGCGATCGCTGAAATCCCGCTCTTTTCCGTCGACGCCTACGGCCTCGGATTTATTAAACACATAAAAAAAAAAGATACAATGTGATAGGAGATGGAAATTTCAATGCGCGTAATCGGAACGAACGTTGTCTGCGCTTTTAAAAATATCGTATACCGACGAAACTCTCTCGGCGTTTATGACCTATGTCAAGTAAACACAGATAAACGTACACACATATATATATATATATGTGAGGACAAACATATTATATATATATATATATATATATATATATATATAGGTGTGAAAACATATATATATATATATATGTATATATATATATGTGCCAGACTGCGTCGTTGCGTCGGCGGTCACCATTCACTTTTACAGGCATCTCCGACATTCAAGCCCACCAGTGCAGACTTTTCCTCACCAGCATAAAGCGACGGTTACAATATCAATGGGGAACCAACTACTCCACGTACGGTTTCCAATTCCGTCACAGTATATCGCGGCTCGAAAATATAAGCTTTTTCAATGTTACATTGAATAATAGCTGTTTGACGATTAGTGTCGAGAGTCGAAAGGTGGAAAAACCGAGGGGCTGACCGAACAAAGTTGAGGAAGCGCCTCGAGATCGTCTGACAATTGTTCTCGAGACATCGATACCCGCTTAACGGGACGCTTCGAATTATGCTCGCACCATATATTAGTACAATATATTTTGCATAGCTCGTCCCAACGATCACGCGTCGCTCGACGATAACAGCGACACTCGTTTATTCACAGGGAGGTTAGAGTCGGCCGTGGACGGTCGACGAGTGTCGGTAAGTTATCGACGCAACGCGGGCAGGCAGAAAAGTCCTCGAAAAATCGTAGGCGAGCCGGGTGGATCGAATTACAATTTCAAGCTGCCTCGACGACCCGAGCGTCCCCTCGTCGCGGCAACGGCAAAATACAACCGACCACTCGAGTTCCCTCTCTCCGCCCCCCCCAACCAAACCCCCCGGGGATCCACTCGAGTGGTCTGCTCGAGAGCCCGCCCCGAACTATCCTAACAAGCTCCTCTTTCTGTTTACACTCGACGGAAATAACGGGAAATAGACGGTGCACGATGCTCGGTAATTTTGTAAAATAAATTTCGAGACATCGGGCAAAATCTGGGAGTAAACGAATGTCGCTTGCGGAGATTTTTTTTTTTTTTTTTTCTTTCGTAAACTCGTGTCTCAGAGCAATCGATGATGCATCGTCGGATCATGGGGAATTCAATGTACACGAGTGTCAACTAGCCAGTCGTTACGTAAGACGCTTCGAATCGAATTACCGGTGTGTTTTCGTCACCTGTTGCGTTCGCGAAATTGCGACAACACGACGATGCTTCTCTCGCCTCGGTCACTCGTGGACGACCTTACATTTTTTGTCCGTGGAGTGCGCGTTTGATTCTTTGTTTCGATGGCTAATATCACGACAGTTGACGTTCGACGAACCCGAGTCGGACAATGCGCGATTATTTTATGGCGTTGTAGTTTGTCGGTCGGGTTACAGAAACAAAACAGAACGGTCAGACCATTGAGTTTAATCGTTTTCTCGAGGCAGTTGCCTCTTCGATACGAGCTTTATTCTGTATCTCGTTGCGAAACGTCGCTGTCTCGTATTTTCGTGCGTCTCTGTGCGAGGCGTCCGTCGATGCCGACGCCATCTTTCCGAGTCACGACTGAAGTCGGCTTACGTCTAATTCGCGTACGATGGAATCAAATTAATTTGACTCACTCGCGAAGGATGCGAGCCATCGCTGTGAGAGACATCGGGCACGCGTCATTATTCCGGCATACGTTGTACGTCGATTCTCGATCACAAAAACGGAAAAAGATTGTTTTGTCATCGGGAGAATCCCCTTGGCCGGATTCTCCTCCTGGTTTCCGTGAACGGCTTATTTCAATCTCTCCGCTTTCCATCGTCGCTTCGATGCGAGACCGTTCGCCCGAGGTGGGCTCAAACGAATTCCCTCGACGATTTCTAATTTATATTTTGAGTAAACTCGTATCAATAATTTTTTTTCTTTTTCAACAGACTCGACGTTTGGTGGGCGGACGATCCAGAATCACGGAAATAAAATTGTGTGATACAGGAGGGTTAAAAAAAAAAAGAAAGTCAGTAGCGAGTTTCTCGACCGGATTTTTCTCTGACTTTCCATGAAGTACCGATTCCATCTCTATTGTTTCTACCGTCGCATCAATGCAGCTCGCCCCAACACGGCTGAAATTAATTCGTCCGACGATCCTCAAATAATTCATAGAGCAAACACACGTATCGGTAATTTTTTTTTTTTTTTTTAATGCACTATAAAACAAAATGATGTGAAACGCGGGTCACATAATTTTATCTTTAATCGTGGTTCGACGATTTGTTCGTCGATAATTATTTGGCAACAGTTCGCCCGGACTCCACGGAAATTAATTCGTTTGACGATATCAGTGATATTTTTTGAGCATACCGTAAAATAAAATTATGTGACACGGGCGAGTTTAATGTGAAAAAAAAAATATATATATATATATCAAAGTCTCCACACGCCACAGATACAGATGCACTTCTGGTATCCAGTGGCAAGCTGACAGGTGTCACTCGAGGATAAAATTAACCCGGAGGAGTATCGCGCGGGGCAATCGATTGGTCGTGCTGTGCAGGTTCAACGGAACATCCGGAAGCAGAGACGGACACGGTATAAACGGCAGAGTCACGAATCCCAAGCGTACCGCCAGAATAGGACCGTGACGTTCCTGAATATTTAATGGCGGAGCTCGCGGTTACCGCCATGTTATCCGCACGATGAGCCACGCTATTAAAAGCGCCTGCTTCTTCGTCTCTGGTTCTCGACGTCACTCGCCCATTTCCCTCCTCTTTTATTCCCCCATATTTATCAAAAATCTCCCTATTTTTTTCCTCTATTTTTTTAAAATATTTCCAACATCCTGTCGAAGCACAGATGAATTTTTTTGGACACCCAAAGTTCATCGTGCTTTTTCTTTTCTCGCGTCACACAATTCTCATGCGAGAAGAGTCAGCGTTAACGTGAAAATTGTCGCGAAATTCTCGAGTGTGCGTCAGTCGATGAAATATCGACGAATAACAAGATAATCTAGGTGGAATTATCGAGGAAGGTTTTCTTATTGTTTCATCGTGTGCCACGCTCTATTTTCGGTCAATGAAAACAATTAAAAATGCCCGACTAGCTTTGTGATTTATTCGAGACCCACGAAAAGCTCCTTATCGCAGTGAACGGGCGTTTATCACATGCGAGATAAATTCTCGTTGCTATCGCCGTAGTAATTCGCACGATCGCTCGTCAACGCGTTGGCAATTGTACGTGTGCAGCTTCTCGTTTAATCGCTACGGTTGATTGTGATCCATTGTTCGCGTCGAAGTGATTCGACGAGGATCTCGCACGGATTATTGATTATTTTTTTTTTTTTTTTTTTCTAGCATCGACTCGGACCGCGACTTCGTCCATTGGGCAGTCGTGGAGATCACGGTGGATCGGCGATTCACGCGAGTATCATCGAAAGATGAGGCGCGTGGATGAATAACGAGCGGCGTCGACGCGGAGAAGCCGGCTGGTCTGACGCGAGGAGAGATTGCGTACAAAGCGGGTCGCGACGAGGAAACGGAGAGGTTAGGTGAGGCGGGAAGAACGTGGCGACGGAGATGGTGGCGAACGGTCGTACGAGTCAGCCGGTGCGGATCGTACGAGCTGTGCAAGACAGAGAGAGAGAGAGAGGGAGAGAGGGCCAAGAATAATAATAAAGAGAGGAGAAGCGACGGATAACAAACGGCGCCGTTCTGGCGTCCATTCATGCTTTTTACTCGTTAGCGGTTCGAGACTCTTCTAGCGTTTCCGCAACGCGGTTTTCGCTCGACGAAGCGCGCTAGCGTGATCGCTGCGGTCACGGTAGGTGGCGCTGTTGTTTATTATGGCGACCGGGGACAAATGCAACAACGTTTCAACGACCACAGAGCGAGTGTTCGATTGTTCGGAGGGAAAGTCAAGAGTAAAAATGGCGAATGTAAGTTGGTTTATGGTTGATTCATGGGCCAATCGGATTCTTGGCAAAGTTTTATAATTTTTTTCTTTTTTTTACTGCAGTCACGGTAGATGGCGCTGTTGTTTGTGATGGCGACCGGGGACAAATGCAACAACGTTTCAACGACCACAGAGCGAATGTTCGATTGTTCGGAGGGAAAGTTAAGAGTAAAAATGGCGAATGTAAGTTGGTTTATGGTTGATTCACGCGCCAATCGGATTCTGGACAAGGTTTTATAATTTTTTTCTTTTTTTTACTGCAGTCACGGTGATGGCGACCGGGGTCAAATGCAACAACGTTTCAACGACCACAGAGCGAATGTTCGATTGTTCGGAGGACACGTCAAGAGTAAAAGTGGCGAATGTAATTTGGTTTATCGTTGATTCATGCGCCAATCGGATTCTTGGCAATGTTTTATAATTTTTTTCTTTTTTTTACTGCAGTCACGGTGATGGCGACCGGGGACAAATGCAACAACGTTGCAACGACCACACAGCGAATCTTCGAAGTTAAGTTGGTTTATCATTGATTTAATTTACGGAGTTACCGTTCAATATCAGTAAAATATATGTAATATCATGTTACTCCACAAATGATACAATAATTATTTAAAATATATTGCCGGTGTAATTCACTTTAGACGTAACGCTCTATATGAATATTATAAAAATACATTTATCGCGTTTGTCCACCAACGATATCGTAATTATTGAAAATATAACGCTGGTTCAATTCACTTTTCACAGATGCAGAGGGAAATTGATGGTTGTCACGGTTGTTGTTACACTGTTACAATTGACCCCCCTTAACCATACCCGGTTTCAACTTCATAGGTGAGTCACGCCTTAATCGCCACTATATATTTTTTTTTCGCGCTCGAAAAACTTTTATTTTTTTCCAAAAAAAAAAAAAAAAAAAAAATTCAGCCGCTCCACAGCGTCGTAGAATTAATTTCTACGCGCATCAATCGATCCGAGAGAAATGAAGAATCCAGCCAGAAGCGACAAATCGTTGGGAGCATTGAGAGATTGCGAAGGTGGATAAAAATGGGAGAAAGTCGAAGACACGGCAGAGGCGCGTCCGCTTCGTTTGCGCCGATGGATCGTCGAGGAGACAACGCGTGGATCGAGCCGTTTCCTTTTATGTCCACGTGGAGTGTTCGATCCGTCGGATCGTTCCCGAATTCGCCGGCTTCTCGCGCCGTTCAAGAAAACGCCTCGGCGAATATGAATTCAGTCTGTGGCCGAGAGTTTCGTTCATTCTCGAGACTCGCGTTAGTGCTCCATATGGAGAAACATTTTCGCGATGCACTCGAGTGAACCGGGTCGCTCCTATTCGACTGGAATACAAATAAGCGCTTATTCGCATTCGACCGGTGGACCGGGAAAGAAGAGACGACTGCATCGAAACCCGTCGCGACTCACGTCGCGGCGTTGCACATCGCGAAGAGAGACTCGCAAGAACGCTTGAATGGAGCTCCGAAGATTTACAGAACCTGTCCTCGAGATCCGAGGAGCTTCCCGTTGACGAGAGTAGCATGGAAAAAAAAAAAAAAAAATCGGAAAGAGCCGAGCGACTTCGCCCAAACGAAGAGTTCCTCGACTCTGAATGGGAATCTCGTAATCTTCGTTCTCCGGTGGATGAAAATTCTTCTCAATCTCATCCACGCTTTCGTTTATAATAATAGAAATATTTAACTCGGTTACGCGAGCCGGAAATAGAAACCGTACGGGTGGTAATTAAAAGCGACGTTTCCTCAGTGAATATTCGCTCGCCCGGCACGTTTATCGTCGGAGATTTAACGGGGGAATTTTGGAATAATCGCGTTGAAATTTGTACGTGTCGTTGTCGACGAAACGAACAGTCTCGCGAGGCGAGTTTTATCGAATACTGCGATGGACGATCGCTGATAATAATGATATCGTAGATGAGATTGGAACGATGAGATTCGGACACGTCGAAAATGTCGTTAATCGCGAGCGACATTTGCCGATTTGTCTTTACGCTTCATCGAACGATTACAATGACAATGAGACAAAAAGAGTATTTTGGGGACTCGATGATTATCCGGAGAACGTTGCAACGGTCGGACTGGAATTCTTTCGTTGGTTTTTGTGTTTATTCTTCTTGGATCCCAACCGAGAGTCGAATGCACTGTGTTTTATTGGCTCGGGGCAACATACTGCATTATATTGGGCCAGGATCGATCGATTAAACGAGATCGGCCTCGGACCCGATTCCAAATGGCACGTTACTCCGCCTCTCGTTCTCCAAAATTGCCGTCTCCATTTTTCTGATTATCGAGGCCATACTGAACGAATTTGTCGAGACACTTGTTAACTTCACCGTGTAAAATTCCCAACGTCTGGCTTGCTCGAAGGACATCAACATCCGAAATTCCGTAGCGTTGAAGCAAAAATTCCTACACAAGCGACTCTTTCGCTGTGCAGGAATTTCAAACTTTCTCCCCTTGTGGACTAATATACTATTAATGTATTTTCATTAGATTATTGTCTTTATTTGGATTTAACATAAAATGAAATTTTCACTGAATTAATTTATGAAATTTCAGGTGACTGTGAAGTTTCAATGACGGACCGGGATTTTTCTCAGTGCCAAAGGACGAAGGAAATCGAGCCGTGTCTTCCCCACGCTTCACCAACTTCACCGACCAAACCGATGCTTCGAATCCTTCGGACACACCCTCGGATGATCTTCGTTATCCGGACACGTTCACCGGTCAAAACGCCGCTGAGAAACTCGAGGTGGAATTTCGCCCTGTATTTTTGGAGCCATTCCAATTCGCGAGGGTCTCTCGCGGATCGGCACGGATTCCTCGAGTCGCCGAATCTATTTTAATCGGGCTCTCCCGAGCAGTCGATTACTCATTACGTTTCGCTCCGCTCTTGCCATAAAATATTTATAAATATTCTCCTCGTCCGGATTCATCGCTTCCACGGACGATGCTGAATTTATCCCGATCGCTCGCACAAACTAACCGGAAAAACGTATCGGTATTTCGCCGAGAGCCAAACCGGCGTCTTCGGAGACGTCGGTCCAATTAATTTTCCTCCGCCGATCCCCCCCTAGAATTATAAGAAGAAACGACAATTCGCGAATTTTATTATTAAATAATCGGTATCGAATGGCGCGACGGAATCGACGATTTTCATCGGCAATTAATTTCGGCAACACCGTTGGGAAAATTTACGATCGACCAAAATTCCAACACAAATGTTCCACTCCGAAATCATCGAGGTCTCGAAAATTTAGCTGAACGCGCAATTTTTTTTTTTTCATTGGCCGAGCTACCGATTTTAAAAATTGATTGAACAAACGTAAATGCGATCGTGCTCGGGAATTTTTATTATTTTTTAATTTTTATTTTTTTTTCTGTATTCACTGGAGGAGAATTTTGGGAACAGTTGTACTGGGATTAACAACTCGGGTGACTTTCGCTCCAGCTAGGACAATTAACAGGCTGAACGAACCCAACTCCAATCGCTCTGATCGGATTTTACATACGGAAATAAAATTGGATCTCCCCATAAAAAAAATAAAATAAAAAAAATAAATAAAAATTAAAAAATAAATAAAAAACTGTAATTTCTCAACTCCGTGGATTTCAACTTGGGGGAAGAAACCGTGGATTTTAAATTAGTTATTTTAATGGGGACATCGCGAGTGCAAAAACGGTGTCGCTCGTGATTTGTTCAAGGATAAGCGTAGAGTTATCGCGAAAGTAACATTTTCCTACGCGTCCTTCGGTCGCTCCTTTGTTATTTCAACGTGGCTCGCCGACCACCCAATTCTCGATTACAAAGATAATTAACCTTTTGAGGACTGTTTATATTGTTCAACAGCTTTAATTGGAAAAGAGGTTTTTTTTTTAGTGCAGTTATTAAAAATGGTCGACTGGGACCAATCGCCATTAATTGAGTTAATTTTCGATACTATAAATTCTATTAATATTATTCAACAGCTTAAATTGGAAAAAAATATTTTTTTTTAGTGCAATTATTAAAAATGGTCGACTGGCACTGATTGCCATTAATTGAGTTGATCGTCGACAGTGTAAATTCTATTAATATTATTCAACAGCTTAAATTGGAAAAAAAATAATTTTTTTTAGTACAATTATTAAAAATGCTCGACTGGGACCAATCGCCAATAATCGAGTCGATCGTCGATCCTGCAAATTTTATTAATATTATTCAACACTTTAAATTGGAAAAAAAAAAATTTCTCTTAGTGCAATTATTAAAAATGCTCGCCTGTGACCGATCGCCAATAATCGAGTCGATCGTCGATCCCGTAAATTCTATTAATATTATTAAACAGTTCAAATTACAAAAAATAAACAATTCGAAATTCGCGATCGAAATATCGAGCTCTCGATGACTCCGTTTTCAAACCAACATCGCCATTAATAATCAAAGTCTCATCGCGGTCGAGATTAATCATGAAAATTCCGTGGCGCAGATCGGTAAAGTCTCGTCACGTAATCGCGACTTAATTGTTGAAAGCTCAATGAGAATGCGATGTTTCTCCCCCGCCTAACTCAGGCCCAGCCTTGACTACATTCTAGACAAGGTTATCGCGTGTCTGCGGCGACTCGACGAGCTCTCCGGCTGGGAAACGCATGAAATTAAACGCACATTTGCGTGCGTGCCGCGAGCGATGTTAGGAGAGGTCTGTTACCTCGCAGCCGTAACTACTGGCGAAGTACTCGGGCATTCGCGGCGTCGTTTTATCAACAGGGATCGGTAATTAATTTTTGTAATTTTTTTTTTAGGATAATTTGATTCGTTTGTCATGGCACGTGCATTCACGATAAATTTTATTTAAGACTTTGCGAATTCACCGATTTATTTTGTTAAAATCGGCAAATATTATTTTGTTAAAATCGGCAAATATTATTCTGTTAAAATCGGCAAATAATATTTTGTTAAAATCGGCAAATATTATTTTGTTAAAATCGGCAAATATTATTTTGTTAAAATCGGGACCGATCGGTATTAATAGAGTTGATTTTCGATACTGTAAATTCTGTTGATATTATTCAACAGCTTAAATTGGGAAAATGGATTTTTTTTTTTTAGTGCTGTTATTAAAAATGGTCGACTGGGACCGATCGGTATTAATTGAGTTGATTTTCGATACTGTAAATTCTGTTGACATTATTCAACAGCTTAAATTGGGAAAATGGATTTTTTTTTAGTGCTGTTATTAAAAATGGTCGACTGGGACCGACCGGTATTAATCGAGTTGATTTTCGATACTGTAAATTCTGTTGATATTATTCAACAGCTTAAATTGGGAAAATAGATTTTTTTTTTTTTAGTGCTGTTATTAAAAATGGTCGACTGGGGCCGACCGGTATTAATCGAGTTGATTTTCGATACTGTAAATTCTGTTGATATTATTCAACAGCTTAAATTGGGAAAATGTTTTTTTTTTTTTTTTGGGCAATTATTAAAAATGGTCGACTGCGATCTATTGGTATTAATCGAGTTGATTTTCGATACTGTAAATTCTGTTGATATTATTCAACAGCTTGAATTGGAAAAGAGGTTTTTTTTTTTGGGGAATTATTAAAAATGGTCGACTGGGACCGATCGCTATTTTATTTTACGACATTTCATTGTCGAGGTCAATAAAACCTCATCTCTTTTATCCAAATTTTATCCGATGACAAGACTGTCGAATTGTGGAGATTTTACCAAAAACTAAAAAAAAAAAAAAAAAAATCAACACTAAAAAATAACACACGAAAACGGTTGGTGAGGAGAATTTGGAAAAGAGTCGACATCTTCTTATCGAGGTGCGAACCTCATCTCTCTTATCCGAAATTCCAAAGCTCGTCGGGTGACGAAAGTCTCAAATTGTGAAGATGTTACAAAAAAAAAAAAAAATCAACACTAAAAAAAAAATCAGCACTAAAAAAAAAAAAATCAACACTAAAAAAAAAATCAACACTAAAAAAAAAAAAATGAACACAAAAAAAAAAAATCAACACTAAAAAAATAACACACGACAATGATCGGTGGGGTTGGTGTGGCCAAGGGTTGACGCACATGCTCCCATGCTCCAAGGCATCGTTCCAGTGCCCTAGGGCGAGCCCATCTCCGCCAACTTGCATCAGCAGAAAAGATCTTGAGCTCCCCCAAACTCAACTCGAAAACTCGGACATTTCTTCCTTTCTTTTCTCGTGCGCCATGCTCGATTCTTTCTTAGAAATCGACAAAGCGAAGAGGCAAGCGAAAGGCAACGCAGCCAGGCGTCTTCTCATCCAGCTTAGGGCTGGGACTTTTTTTTTTTTTTTTTTTTTTTTTTTTTTTTTTTTTTTTTTTTTTAGTACCGTCTCTTCGTTCTTTCTCCTGGAAGCGGAAGGCTCGCTCACGCCCTTTCGCCTTCTTCCTTTTAGTATTTCGGAGATACTCGCACGCATCATTCTACGAATTTGTCGGACAAACCCTTTCTCCGCATTAACGCTACCGCATTTTCGACTTTTCGACCACTCGACGAGACTCCAATGTGGAGCTTCAAAAAAAAAAAAAAAAGGGTGGGTTGGAAAACAATATTTTTATGGGTTTGCTCGTATTTAAATGTAATTTGTGAAGTTACATTGGCGAGAGAGAAATCGGATGAGGATGAGCTAGAATTAACTAAAATTTAAGCGAAATTGAAAAAAGAAAAAAATATGCAAAAAAATGTTCATCAGGAAAAACAAAATTGAATAATTTTGCGCTTATAAAAATGTATCCGATAAAATTATATAGGCGAAAAATGAATCAGCTAGAATCAGCTAAAATCAATTGAAAATTGCGTCGAAAAAAACAAAAACAATATGCAAAAAAATGTCTATCACGAAAAACAAGATTGAATAATTTTGCACGCAAAAAAAATGTCACCAATTAAAATTAAATAGCTGAAAAACGAATCAGATGAGAATCAGCTAAAATCAATAAAAAATTCTATCGTAACGAAAAAGAAAAAAAAAACATGCAAAAAAATCTCTTTAACGAAAAAACAAGATTGAATAATTTCGCACAAAAAATTAAATAGGCGAAAAACTAATCATATGAGAATCAACTAAAATCAATAAAAAAAATTCCATCGTAACAAAAAAAAAACATGCAAAAAAATTCTCCTTCACGAAAAACAAAATTAAATAATTTTGCACAAAAAAATGTGGCCAATAAAAAATAACATAGGCGAAAAACGAATCAGATGGGAATCAGCTAGATGACTGTGTTCCAAACATCTTTGTATCGAGATCGGGCGATAAGGTGCAATCGACACCGTCGATTGCACCTCTCGCACACCAACGTTCACGCACACACCTATGCACAGGTGTGAATTTTTTCGAGTACAATTATTCTCGCCATTGGAGAGCCGCGTGTGAATTCACCGGAGGAGTTATGCAAGCCTGCATTATTCATGCCGGTGTGCACGCGCGTTTCCTCCGATGCACTTACTGCGCGACTGCACTCGAGGGCACTCGATTGCGCATGCGCAAAGTCCAATACAAAATTCTTATTGAAATTTTTATAAAATGAAAAAAAAAAAAAATCTACAATTTATTCGTTATTAATTAAATGGCAATTTGTTTCGTTGATAATCGAAGAAAAATTGTCGATTCACACACGCACCATAAATTGCATCCAAGTGCATTCACCCGGTGCATCCATTTAATTCCGAATTAAAAAATAATTTTCGACGGAGTAATTTTTTTTTTTTTTTTTTAAATAAACGGATCAACGCGTAGAATTATTGGGAATGTCCGGGAGGGAGTAAAAAAAAAAAAATCTTCGTTGAAGCTGGAACGAGGCGGATTAAAAAAAAAAAAATTTTTTTTAAATGTACAATTTATTCGTTATTAATTAAATAGCAATTTATTTCGTTGGTAATCGAAGAAAAATCGTCGATTCACACACGCACCATAAATTGCATCCAAGTGCATTCGCCCGGTGCATCCATTTAATTCCGAATTAAAGAATATTTATCGACGGAGTAATTTTTATTTTTTTTTATTTACTTATTTTTTTTTTAATAAACGGATCAACGCGTAGAATTATTGGAAATGTCCGGGAAGGAGTAAAAAAAAAAAATCTTCGTTGAAGCTGGAACGAGGCGGATTTTGAAAAAAAAAATAAAAAAAAAAATAAAAAAATAAAAAAATAAAAAAGTTGAAAAACGAGGGGTAATAAAATAAATAAGACAGCGCGACTTTTGGAGGGGTTCGAGCGATTCCAGGTACAATTAGACGATGGCCACGGTGCGGTGTTACGTCGCTTCCAGGAAAAGTTCGTCCTGGGGGACCAGATGGGCGCCCACAGGACTCGACCGCGGCGTTGCGCGCGAATTAAGGAAAAAAGGGACGAGAAAATAATTCGGAGAGGAGGAACTATTAGAATCACGCGAGGGAAAAAGATGCGCGCGACTAACCATCGCTCGCATCGTATGTGGCGATTTTTTTTTTTTTTTTTTTGCCTCCAGGAGGCTTTTTTTTTTTTTTTGGAAATTACGCGTTCGCGAGATTACGAGGAAAGGGCGGATGATTCTCGGGCTGGTGTGAATCGGTGGATTATTTATGTTTTTAGTTGGAGCGCAACGAGAAGAATCCTTCCGATTGATTAATATTGACGATACAATAATTATATTAATTTTATTAGAAATGATTCATAATGATTTTTATATTTGATATTCACAAAAATTTATTTCATAAAATTTTAAGGAGTCGAAGGTAGAAGATGAGAAACGCGTGCGTCGTTTTAAAAGGACTATTTTATATATTTTTTTTAATTCAAGTAATATTTATATATATATATTATTATTATGTAATAATAATATTTATTAAATAATATCGACGATACAACAATTATATTAATTATATTAAAAATGATTTATAATGAATTTTTATATTTAAATTCATGAAACTCATTTGATAAAATATTGATGATTTAAATGTAGGAGAAGAGAAGCGCGTGCGTCGTTTTAAAAGGACTATTTTATATATATTTTTTTAAAATTCAAGTAATATTAATATATATATATATATATTATTATATAATAATAATACTTATTACATAATATCGACGATACAATAATTATATTAATTGTATTAAAAATGATTTATGATTTTTAATATAAAATATTCATAAAATTTTAATGAGTCGTTTTAGAGTAACTGTATGGGAATCGTCTCGCATGACAATCACAGCCCTAACGATTGTTCGACGACAGGTGCGATTACGTTAGGGCACGAGAGGGTCGATAAGTCGCGTTTACGCTTTGTCAAAGCAGGGATATAGCGTGCCGGCAACTCGCGCAACCTCGTCGTCGACGCAGCCACTTAATGGTATAGAACGGTAAAAGACCAACATCGACCAATCACGCTACGTTCACCTGTTGATTCCAGTCATATTTTTCTATGTATTATGCATCCTGTAAAGTCGTTCGCCAACGACTTTAACCACCGAGAGTTTACTCGAGCAATATTACAATGGTGCAACGATTTTCAACGTTTCGACATTTTACCGAATTTAATTTACAAAACAGCGTGTTTTAAATTAAATCGGGTTGCAATTAATTTTTTAATCGTTGACGCATTAACGATTTAACGATTTATCGGTCGCAGCCGAATTAATTGTTGCGATTGTCGGAGCAAAAAATCGGCAAAGAGGCGTCGAGTTGGCGACGAGGATTGTTTGAAAAAAAAAAAACACAAGTTGCTCGACGGGAAGAATCTTCCTGTCGAGTTGGCACGCAATAATTGCACCTCCATGCGTGTCACGCAGGCGACAGAAGGAAAATAAGAAATCGAAGATGGAGCAAGCTCAATCGTCGACGCCTCACACCGATTCAACGATAAATTACAATACATTTTTTTTACAAAATCATTAAAAATCCGCATATAGAATTAAACGTTTAACATTCAGTTTCTCAGTCTCGGATGACAATGCTCAAAAAAAAAAAAAATCGTTCCCGTCGCATCGCCGATTAATTATTATTATATTTAATTTTTGGAGTCGCTCTCGCAGGTGAATTTTCATTTTGTCTCGCATCGACGAATTTATCGCTCTTTCGATTTTTACAATTTAAAATTTTATCGACGCTTAGCATAGTTAAATTCCGCTATGAAACATTCGTACCTGTCGCGCAGAGACAATCTCTCACGGTCCTTTAAAAATTTTTGTTTTTTTTTTTTAATTTCAAATGATTAAAATGTTATGTAGATATACATATATAAATACTCTATGTTTTTCATGCTCTTGTTGTTATTGCCTTTGATATATTAATTGAAATTACAAAAATGTGATAACCAAGTATTGTCATAAATTAGTTTATAGTTTCTTTCGAGTGACATTTTTCATCCTCAAGTATTAAATAAGCAAGTAAATTTTGAAAACTATTTTTTCTGTGAATCAATGTTTTTGACACGTACAAACTACAAACATATTTTTATGGTTTTTTTGTTTGTTAATAAATAATAAGAATTTCGAAAATGAATTTTTTCTATCGACAGGTCGAAGCAAAGAAACATGAGCCAATATATTTTTGTTTTTAATGAGAAATATTTTAAAAAATAATCATTTTTCGTTGAGAACAATAAAATTCGCTAGAATATTTTCTCAGTTCGTTGAGACGACCGGTACGAAGGGTCGATTGTCATTATATTTAATTTTTGGAGTCGCCCTCGAAGGTGAATTTTCATTTTGTCTCGCATCGACGAATTTATCGCTCTTTCGATTTTTACAATTTAAAATCTATTGACGCTTAACATAGTTAAAGTCCGCTATTAATAGGAGTCTTTACAGAGAGTTAGCTGGTCCGTATTCGCGTGGAACGATCGCGCTTAAAGGGCGCCGCAAGCACGCACGTTAGCGCGAACCCTTTTACGGGCAAACTCCAAAGGCCCGGCTCGTATACTACAAGGGATTCGCGTGAGCCTCGACACTTCTACTATGAACCGTACACGCATAATGACGTTGGGTCAACGTACCGCGGGGTCGACGCACCACCCTCGCTATTAAATTTATTCACACGGAAAATGTTCGCTCTCTTGGCGCGACGGAGCAAGCTCTCTTCGCGAGACACCTACGCCGAGATATCGGCGCGATTGGCCGTAGGAATCGTCGACACAGTCAACACGATTATCGACGAGGCCGGATTTTAATTTTTTCCACCCTTTGCCACCGAGAAAAATCCCGTCCCTTCACTCAAATTTCACCCAAAGTTTTCAATTAAATATTCCATATTTTATTTCTTAGAAAATAGTATTATCAACGAGTTGCTGCGATTTTCAAGAAATCTATGTTTAATTGTTTAATTAAAGTTTTTGTTTTTTAATGCAGGAAGATGGAAAAAAAAAGAAAATTTAATTTTTCAATTGCAGATGACCAGAAATCAGAATGAAACCATTTCGGAGCTCGAAGAAAATGAATTGATTGAATTATTTCGAAGATTTGTTTTTACTTGAGGCAGAAAAATTATTATTCGACGAATAATGCGCGAGTTGAATTTTTTGCACTATTTCTTGGATAACAGATGATTAATCAAAAGAATAATAAATAAAACGCAGAAAAAAATTTAATTTTTCAATTCCAGATAACCAAAAATAAAAAAGAAACCATTTCGGAGCTCGAAGAAAATTAATTCATTGAATTATTTCGAAGATTAATTTTTACTTGAGGCAGAAAAATTATTATTCGACGAATAATCCACGAGTTGAATTTTTTCCACTATTTCTTGAATAATAGATGATCAATTGAAAGAATAAAAAAATTCCGATCGGAAACACAATGACTCTAAAATAAAAATGTTTCTACCTTGCAAATTCTGCTGCTCCAGAAAATTTGCTACCCTGGGCACGAGCCCCGACTGACCGTATTGTAAATCTCATCGGATCGTCCGAGGGTGCGAGTCGTATCGACGGCTCGATAAATCGACAAAAAATTCGCGTTCCTCGTCCGACTCTCGATGGTTGGCCGATGCTAATGACGAGGGAGAGAACGACCGCGTGTATCAGCCTCCTACGTAACCCAATTATTCGCCCGCCAATAAAATCGATCTACGTGGGCCGATAAACCGCGCGAATATGGTCTCGAGTCGGTGAGAGAATATCCGGGCGTTCGCTCCTCGGAAACACGCTCGCGAACCGCACAGCACGTACGATGAAGCACGGCTGATCTATGGCAATGCACATGCTGCTCATGGAACGTTACCATCGTCCGCGATACACGCTCCGCTCTAATTGGCAATGCTGATCCATCGGTGGTGCCAATAATTAATTTAAATATCCTCGGCTCGATTCATCCGTCCCAAGACAATCTCGGATTACATCGGCGGGGATCCTGTTCGAAAATTTCCAACGCGCGCCACTCCGATGCACCAGCGAGGGGATTGTGAACCGGTCTCTCATCCTTTAAAAAATTTCGGAGCGTCCTTGGATCAGCCTCGCCGATACGTCCGAGGACTTTCCGAGGTTGTTGATTCGAGGACCAGGAATCAAAGTCCGAATTCTCAATGGAGCTGACCGTGGCGACGTTTCCAAAGATCGGTGCGAGTACCGATGATTTTTTGGAGCCCAATCGGTTCTACGTGCGTGTCGCTCCTTGAATCCGGCGTTCGGTTTCCTCTCGTTGCATCGATGCGCTTCATCTTTTTTTTTCTTTGCTCCACCTCGTCGCTGCACGGTGCGTCGCCGTCTGTCTCAGCGATATTTACAATTTACGCTCGGATACCAGCGCTATGGAGATAAATACGCTGGCATTGCGTTCGGTGGTATGTCGAACACTTATTTTCCGACCTTTCGACGACGTGTGTGCGAGCGATGCTGAGTGACGAACCGCTCGAACGAGAGAGCGAGAGAGACTCGATTGCCAAGTCGCTCCCAGCGGCAGGAGGGAAAAGAGGGCTCGGGGAGGCCCGACAGACTGACGCCAGGAACCCCACCATGCGAGACGACGACGACGACGACGACGACCAGGAACGCTCCATGTGTGTCTCCGAGACTGCGTATGTTACGCACACGCGTTCCTCGCTCAACGAGTGATCCAACGCTCGTTCATTTTTTACCTACAAACAGCAGAATAAATTTATCAATATAAATATATATAATAGACTTATAGATAGGTGAATTCAATGAATATAAATACTTTGTTAATCGGTAATCCTTACTCAATTTAATTGAGAAGTTTTTTTGTTGTTCTCTCGAATTTAGCATCGGCGTTCCGGGTTGGAAACTCCGGTGGCGAAGTTGCGCCGCGTGCTCCAATGTTATCGTCATCGGCCCAACGTTCCTGATGATTCACGTACGCGTCCGTGTTCCCCCTGTCTGCACATTTAATCACACACACAGCATTAAAACCGCTATGAACCGCACGTTAGTAAATGTTATTTAGTACACGGCAACCGTGTCGACGCCTAATTTTATTTTACCGAGAACGAAGGTAAAAGCGAGAGTTCTCGTACGGCTTTCGAGGAAGTCGAAGAGCGATCTCGCGGAATTTACCGGAAGATCGCGCTTAAAATATTCTTCTTATGAATGATTATTCGACTCGTAGTCGAAACAGTCTCTTGGTCTGACACGCACCGGATAATTATAAAGTGTGACGTTCGCATCGACACACGGTATTTTCTCAACGGGATTTACATTCGTTTAACAATCAATCCTCCGACAATCTTTTTCGCTTCATCATCAATGTCCAATTCGCGACGATCAACCGTAGTAGATTTCTTTTCTTCGGAGCCGTCTCGCGGTCTATTCTTTCGTGGATTATTATGGCTCGTATCCAGGTCGCGCGAAGCTTCGTGTCAGTGACAAAACATCGGACCGAAGCGAGGACCGCGAGAGATGCAATTACGAATTACGGACACAAAGGTGTCGCCTCGTCTATGCCACGACTCGACATCCTATTTCTCGCGCACTAAACTCTCTCGTCATCGCGGCTCGTTAAGAATAGTCGGAAATAGAGCGTGCGCCGGTAAACGCGAGAGACGCGAGAAAACCGAGCTTACAATTATTGCTCCAAATGGCTTTTCTGGCGTACACGCCGATTCACAGAATCGTATGCGGTAACGTGTAAAAAACAAAAAATAGAAAATAAACCGAAAATGAGAAAAAAAAAAAAAAAAAAATAGCCGCAGATTCGATAGTGAATTACGTTTGCAAAGAGACGTCCGCCTCGTCTCGACAACAGCCTTCGGCATGAGCACGATACATAGGCTCGCGTATACATGACTCGTCATCTCCCGCGGAGCGTCAAGAAGAGTCGGAAATAGCCTGTGGTACTCTACACGGTCCAGCCAGAGAGCCAGAAGCTGCTTCATGTTCGAAGGAAGGTCGTAGGTAGGCCGAGACGAGGCTGCGACGTGAAGGAGGAGGCGAACGACGAGGCGACCGCGGACCGCAGTGCCGGCGGATTCTCCCTCGTTTACGTCTTTGAGAGACCACTGTGCGACCGGGCGAGAGCTACGGGAGGAGCGAGACGAAACGAAACGAGCGTCCGTCCTGGGGATTGGGGAAGCCCTCTCGATTCTCGGCCGTGTCGAGAGGCTATTCTCGCTTCTCCCGGGACTCACGAATAGATCTTTGCTCGGGAAGGAGCGAGACTTAAGCTCCGTTCACACAGCGGTTTTTTCTCTTTCGTTCGAGGTTCGTCGCGCCTCGATCATTCGTCCCGATCGACGGGCTTCGATCATGAACGACCTTACCGACCGAGCAAAGCCGTTTATGCGGAAACGCGATGATTACGCCGAGCGTGTACATTGGCGTTGGAACGTTGCACAATTAATTTATCAATTTATATCTTGACGATGTGCGACGGCAATTTTCCAATTATCTTCGGCTTTTAGAATGGCCAACCTTCGCTGGAGAGACTCTCGTACGTCCTGTCGATTGCGCAACCTCGGACACTCGTCTATTCCCAGCCGAGTACATTCGTGTAGCGGCGAGCGAGAATTTCTTGCAGTCGATCTTCGACATTGTACTTGTCCGTCTGTGAATTATTTCAATAAAAATTAGAATCGAGACACGACACTCAAATGATCGAGATAGATACATCGATACGATCCAAATTGTTGAGCTAGTTTTCGTAGCCAATAAAGATACAAAGATATGAACGTGACACTCAAACGGTCGAGATAGATACGTCGATAAAATCGAAATCGTTTAATCCATTTTTTCGTGTCAAATTAGGATCGACGTGACACCCAAACGATCGAGATAGATGTATCGAAATGATCGACATCACGAAGCCAGGTTTTTTTGTTTCATATCAAATCAGGATCGACGCACGAGACACTCAAATGATCGAGATAAATATATCGAAATAATCGAAACCATAAATCCACTGTTCCCAGCTAATCAGGATCGTCTCTTACTTTAGTAAGATTACCAAACCGAATCTAAAAAAGAAAAAATTAAATGAGCGCATAGTCGCTGGTAATGGCAAAAACAGCGTGCATTCTTGATCGTTACCGCGTGGCGTTAAATAAGTGGGAACGTTTAAACCGACTACGTGATACCGATTGTGTAGACGGTCGCGTGGAACGTCTGCAACGACACATGAATTAAAATGAATGAACTATCACCTTCGGTGGAAATGTGTTAGCGCTATGGTAATGAGATACACGTGGCTGAGAAGTGCAGCGTTTCTCCGGTCCCGGCCCTTTCACACGCTCCGATGCACCAGGGGTTTCCTCGTGGCGCCGCGAGTCTGCCGACCCGTCGGACTCCGTGTCAGAAACTGAGGTATTCTTGCTCCGGGCGTATCTCTGGATTAGACGAGTCCTTTTCCACCGCGGTTGCAACCTGCAAACAACAATCATCTATAAATTTTTTGACATACTATTTTCATCATAATATTCAGCGTAGCAAGGTCTTACGTTAGTTTTCGATGAAAACAGGTAAACGAAGTATAAAAATTTTCCAGAGAGAGCGGACTGAAGACCGACGAAAATATTTTAAGGGTCTCAGGCCGAGATCGTCCGATGACCGCATCGGTAGAAGACCGCTCGGATGAAGGGACGACGAAGCTACATGGACTGGGCCCAAAGTAATTTTGAAGGAAGCTGAAAATTAGCAGAAAATAAAATAAAAAATTAGAGCAATAATACAATAATAGAAGCAGAAAGTTCGCAAAAAATCCGAGTGAAAAATGGAGTGACCAAGAAAATTATTGTATGGGAATTTTACGGCGGGTATTCAGAGAAAATGTGAATATCTTAAGAATACTCCGTTTCGCCCCAAACTATTTTTTTCTTACGCTTGACAAAATTTCTGAAAATATGATTTTTTTAATGAAAAAAAAAATCAAAATATTTTATCGTACTCAAATTCTCAAACTACTGAAACTCAAAATGTATGGACAGTTCTGGCGGGTATTCAGAGAAAATGTGAATATCTTAAGAATACTCCGTTTCGCCCCAAACTATTTTTTTCTTACGCTTGACAAAATTTCTGAAAATATAATTTTTTTAATGAAAAATAATAAATAATTCCGGCAGTGTTTCAGCCTCAGTTTTTTGCTTAGGGTCAGAGTTGGGAAATGACTATTAATCTTAGCTCAGAGTTTTGTGGGATGCGCTTCGGTCAGTCTCACTTAAAGTCTATGTTCGAGTCTACGAAGAGGCGTTTGGCAGTCGTTGGACTTACGCAAGTCTCGTCTCGAAGGAAACAGTGGTTCCGAACGAGTTCGAGAGTGTGCGTGGGGATTCCTCACGGCGCCGGTCGTCTACCGCGCCGAAACAACGAAACGCATCAGTCGGCCGAGCAGTGAAAGAGGGTGAAACGAGACGAGAGGATCGAGCGGGGATGCCGTGTCGGTGAGAACAGTTGGCTCACCCTGCTGCGAACTCAGAAACCGTCGAATATTACCGCGTAAATGTCCACGCTCGCATCTCAGAGCCAAAGTAGATGCGAGCCAATATATATTTTTTTTTTTTGCGTATGAACGCAAGAACCATTGGAACATGAAGATTTCCAAGTGGAAGTTCAAAAAATTCCGGATAAATTAAAAGGTCGGAACGCGGCCTTCGCGAGCACGTCAGATACAAAGTCGACGTACGATAATATCTAATTTTTTTTTTTTTTTGCGTATAAACGCAAGACCCATTGGAACATGAAGACTTCCCAGTGGAGGTTCAAAACATTCCGGAGAAATTGAAAGGTCGGAGCGCGGCCTCCACGCGCACGTCGGATACAAATAGAGTTTGCGTGCTGAATGAAAAAAAAAAAATATATCAACCCACACTCGAGGTCTATTCTATCCTACACCACATTCCATAAACGTTCACCGTGGAGGAGAGAGAGAGAGAGAGAGTAACAGACCGGAGAAGGGAACCGAGGTAAGAGACCGACTCGAGAAATTCCGCGTAGAGGTACAGGAGTTAAACACGTACACTTTCGGAGGAACGAAGAAAATGTTTGGAAGAACAATTTCTTTAGAAACTACCTCGAAGCATTAGTTGAGATGTGAGCAAGCTGGCTCCGAGTTTCGTGGGTTTCACGCGCTGTCACCGATCACGTCACGTCGTTCTTAATATTTCCATGTATCGTAGGAAGACTCGAGTAAAGATATTAAACGGTAAAGAATAGACGTGACGAACGACAGAATCAAAGGTGATGAATGTGAGAATCAAAGGTGACGATTAATCTCCGGATGCAGCGCTCGTTAACAGTGCAACAGATCTTCAAATCGTTTTGTCACTGAGATTGGCAATGAGCATTTTTCAATGTCAACTCCCAGGCGGTTTCACGCACATCCAGTTGCGATATACGCATTATGCAATGAACGAGCATTGATACGGATTGACGCAGGAAAAGTCCGTGCGTCGAATACGGAAGCGCGATACCGTCGGTGTTTCTATCGCTCGGCCAAGTGGCTTTCCACCTCGCCAATACCGCGGTCCAATAGCCCAGAACTTTTGCTTCAAGAAGAAGCTACGCGCACGTGAAGTGTAATTCAAGATGGCGAGTTGCGAGACGAGTCTAAAAATAAATACGCGAATGCTCGCGCTTTTGCTGCCGGTCCATTTGTCCGTGCGCTAGCGCGGGTCCATCCAAGTAACGTCTCTCGATATTCGTGCCGGACGCCACGATGTCGCCAGCTATGGCGAGTCCGTGAGAGCCAAAGGGACGGCTGCGAGAGAAGACATCATACGACCTTCGCATTATGGATTCAGGAAAGTGAAGAAGGGACGGATCATTCCGTCCAAGAGCCAGCAGATCTATCCAACCGCTCCGAGCGCTTCGAGTTCCTTCGTTGGTCCTTTCGTCACAGGATAATTAGTGTAACTGAAAAATTCGTATATGAGTATGGGTGTGTTGACAAATTGTACGATAGTCGATAATCGAACGAAAGAAACGACCGCGTCGAAAAGCGAATTAATAAATTACCACTGTACACGATTGGATACGGCTGTGCATACGAAAGCGCCAGGTGTAAAATCTGGCAGTCAGCTTATTCCGTCCAGGTGTAACTCGGGTCGAGAAATAAATTAAATGCAATCGGAGCACCGCTCCGTATCGTGCTTCCTCGTACGTAGAGAGTCGAGAGACACGACGACTCGCCCTGGTGATTCCCTGAAATTAATCCGTCGATTAGCTTTGAGTCAAATGAAAAAATCGAAACTATTATTTCGGCTGAAAACTGTCCAAGATTTTCTGCGTCTTATCCTCTCGATAGGATATAAATTGTGGATATTACCTGGTCCATGTATCGTCGATTCACGTGCTGCCCATATAGCTTCGATTATAATGGCCTTTCGCAGCGCCATAAAAAGTCACCGTGCGTGCTCTCGTGATTTTTAGGGCGCACCTTGCACCGAACCGGACCTCGCGAAACACACAACGGGCTGCAGGATATTACACGGTGGCCGGGGACGATGCTCCATAGTCTTCGGGACGCGGCAGATGTTTGGCAGATGCGAGCCTGGGCCGATTACAAGTCCGTGAAGAGCGACTCGTGAAAAGTCTCCCACACGCCTCTGCAGTCCAGTTCCTCAGCATCTTTCTGTGAAAATAAATTCAAAAAGGTGAATACTTCTCGAATTGAATTATAAAAAAAACTAATTACTCCGGAACCAAAGATCGGGATTTTGAAAGTACTCTCGGTAACGGAAAAATGGCACGAGCACATTAATTAAGAGCTCCGATCGTTTTAACGAACCTCTGGTTCCGTTACAAATAATTAATGTATAAAAATGTCCGAGTGTTTCGGGCGCTTTGTTCATCGGCCAAGACGGGAACACCTGCTCGTTGGGCATGGGCGCGATTGCCCTGATATTTATCATTCCCCCTTCTTCCTCTCATCATCCTGCCTTATTCGTGAAGTTGCCCGTCCCTACTGCTACTCCGAAATTATTGGTTCGCACCAGAATAGTCCGACGCAGAGACTCGAACAGTATCAACCAGTCGAATAATAATACAATAACTAAAATTTAATATTCGCACGTACGTTTATGCATCCGATAAATTTATAGCAGTTGACAAACCATCGGCGGATGTTAGGAAAGCATCGTAGCGGAGATTAAATACCTCGGAGTCGTACAGATAATATGCAACGTGCGTGGGAGGAATCGTCTCGGCCGGATATTCCTCGGCTACCCACTTATCTATCGTTATATCGTTAAAAGTTACAAGTTACAAGATACGAAGTGTCGCGAACTATGAGTATGTACAGAACGCGAAGGTGTACGTGGGCGTTGGAGTTGCCAGGCAACCCAACTCCGTGCTCTTTTTATCTCGCAAGCCCGGCGTCTCTTCGACAAACCACTTTCAACCCCGTGCTTTCTTCGTCTCGTTTCCTCTATAATCCTCACGTATTTCACCTTCTCGTCCCGCCTCTCTCGCTTTCGCCCTCTGGCTTTTCCTCCGCTCGTCGCATGCTTCTCGTTCCCTCATCCCTCTCTTCTCTTTCACTCGTGTTTCTTCCACTCGCAAAACCTCATCCCTGTACCGCTCTACAGTGCGCTCACTCTCAACGCCGACCGGATCAATGCACCTCGTGTACTCGCTCCCAATGCACTCGCCATGCACTTCGCCACGAGATTACACGTACAGATATACGGAATGCACGACGGTGCTTCGTGTCTATCGCGATCGACTGTGTGTCGTGGACATTTCCATCCCGAAATACCCTCGTAAAACTTTGAGCTCCTTCCTACCGATATTTAATGGACCCCAGTAATGATTCGTCCGCGATGCTTTCGCACGAGTCTATGTGGCGCATTTACAAGAACATTTTTCTTTTCTTCTCATTTGTCCGAGAGAACAAGCGGCGTGTCCGAACGCTGACAATAACAAAACTTTTACCGTGACAAGTTTCAATGGTATTCGACTATTCGAGAGTCGAAACCGTACAGGATGAACACTTGCAAAACCGAACGGTAGATTGTTCGAGCTTATTTCAGTCGCCGGAGCTAATTTCAAGCGCCCACCTGTATCGCGTTAACCTACTTATCCCTCGAAATGTTATTTCGCAAATCGGGTAATTAATTATTGACCCGAGTTATCGAATTTTCGTCGGTGAAAATATACATTCGCTTTTTAAGTCGCTGTAGAAAACCGTGATGTACTTTGCTGGGTATTACGATGAAACGAGCCACACCGAATGAGAGGATGAAACCACCAAATTTTTTACTATCCGTTTAAACTCCGTTTCTGACGGAAAAATTCGTTAAATGGTCAAGAGTGATTCCATTGTCGAAAAGTAACTCAGTGTTTCTAATCCTTATATATTGAATCCTTGTATCATGATGACTGGAATATTGCTTCGATCGAATAAAGTTCTTGATATTGCAGAGAAAAAAATGTTTCAGTGCAAAGAAACCATCATTGGAAATTTTCCCGTTTGTGTACACGAAAATGTTCGTTTCGCGTACAAAACTTAAAGGTCCACTCGACGAACCGTCGTCATTATCTTTTGAGAGGATTAGCAGTTTCATCCTCATTTGTCTCTCTCTCTCTCTCTTTCCCTCTCTTCTTCTCATTCTTCAGAACCGAGCTTCCCTTGGTGACGTAATGTTCAATGCTCGTCTCGGGCTATCGAGCCGGTTGGAGTGAACTCTTCTGTTCATATATAAACGTTCCGCAGTTAACTGTCCAACACCAGCGGAATGCGACGAACGCATGGCCTTACAGAAGTGAACATCCATCCACCAATACAAGTAGCTCTCGTGTGCCTCGGCGAGAGAATGGCGCTAGGGGGTGAGATAGCAGCGTAGCACAGAATCCTGTCGGACCAGAAACCCGGAATAGCTGCCGAGGAAACGGGTCATCCGCGAAGCGAAGCCAGGGATAGCACCGAGCGAGAAAGCGAGAGCCGGGTTATGACCTGAATAACAGATTAGTAGATTAGTCGTTTATAACCGGAAGCATAATATCTTTCAATGTTTTATTGAATCCGGTATAGGTACGATCTTATCACCGATAAGGAAACAAAGCTTCATTGAGGGTACAGCATTTTTTAAGAATTAAAATCTCCGATGACTCTACACCGGATTCACTGCGTTTCTAGGAGATAGCATTATTTCTCTCGTCCCACGCTGAGACATTGGAAAAGAATTCGAGACTGAAGTTACATAGTTCTGTAATGAACGGACTATTGCATGTATAAAAAAAATGGTTTGTACATTCGATAACTTTGGGCGAATAAAAATCGTTATCCATGTAAAACCTCGGTTGTTTATCCGAGGGTTCAGAGGAAAGGAAAATTATCTTACCTGCAGGTAGAAAGATCAAAAGTGCCACAGCGGGTAGAAGAGGCAACGGCATCGGAAATCTTCGTCGGAAACACTTCGAGAATCTCCTGAGAATGCAAATCCATCGAAGTGGGATCAACCGAGAACCTGAAAGCAGCAAGTGGATGAGATAAGAAAACTGATTTATCAACGTGATTTATTTATTTTTTTAAGTTAACGTTTTATCATTATAGGTGGATGCTGTTCAACGAAGAACAGAGAGACGCTCAAGCGAGATAGAGTGGAGAGTGGAGAGTGCTCCTCGGATTTTGCCCCGTGGGGATGAAACGAGTGCATGAAGAACGAGACTGTACAGTATACGTTGCATGGAAAAGGATCCCGAGGGAGCGACGTCGAGGAGCAGCGGAAGCTACGGTACAGCGAGGAAAAAAGGGTTCGCCAGCCAGTGCAAGAAGTTGGAGGGTTGATTATGAAGATTAAAGATACTGCGCGCGTTCTTCACCCCCCTTTTTTTTTTCTTTTCTATCCGTGCAATCCTACAAAAGAATTTCTTTCATCCTCAAACATGCCCAAGTGGCAGGGTGAAGAGAAAAATAATTAATTGCCTAATATTGATAGTACGGCATTAATATTATTAATTTGTTACTAAAATAATTAATATGGTTAAAGGCCCTCGGATTGTTACGGTGAAAGAAGAACGAGGATATCTATGATAGACCAAATTTTTATCTGAACGACTCGTTTACGTATATCTGTGTAACATGTTGATTACTCGCTCCTATATATCTAGCTATGGATGTTTTCGGATGCAAGTCCCTCTCGTTGTACGAGTAGTTTCTCCCGTGTGGACGCCCCGGGGATCGCGTCCGTTCCGCGGCATTGTTTCCTTTCGCCTTCGTCTCACTCTCTCTCTCTTCTTTCCAAATACTTTTTTTTTCCTTCGAGCGCCAACCCCCTATTCACCCTCGCGTCCATTTCCAAGCTCTTTGTTTTCACTTGCTTTCTCTCCCGCCTTATCTCGACTAGCTTTATCCTCCTCTGCTTCATCCCTCGCTGCTACCTCTGCCTTATGACTTTTCTACTTTACGAGGGAGTAGTTCCTCTTGCGCGGGTGAACACGCGTCCCAGGATGCAACCTTCACGGGGTCTTCCGAAATTAAACGAAACTACGGGGCGGTCTTCGGATCAACTTTCAAGAATAGAGCTACTCTTTTCCTCGAAGGGCATGTACGGATAACAATACATGACACGACCCCCAGTAACGAGCACATGTGGCCGGTTTCTCTGGAAACGCGTTTATGTTTCCAATCGATCGCAAGCATTGTTACATCGGAGCGTGGAAGATGTACGGTAATGCGTTCTCCGATAGCTTCGCTCCCGCACCACCGTATTCTCTGTCGAGATTAATTTAAAGTCGTCATCCTCACGAAAGCGTAATTTGTATCGAGCCATTTTCGCTACTCCGCTTATCTCTCACTGGCTCCTTCTGTATTAACTGGATCGCTTTTTTTCGTTGGATCCCGGATTGGAATCGACAATCCGAGACGCTCCTGCGGTTTCACGCATTCGGCTCATTGTTCTTGATAATTCCACCCTATGGATTGATACCGGTTCTGCTATCGCTCTGCCGTCGATGACTATATATACCGACTCAGTCAGATATGCAATATCGGATATCGACTAACTGTCGGTGGCAGAGAAATGGAATCCAGCAGCGTTGACCATTGCCACGACCCGGACGATTTACCTGTCAAATAATCGGATCTAATGAATAAGAGTTATCAGCGGGAAATCCCCCATCGTCGTGCCAAGTACCTCTATACGTCATCCTCGACTCCTTCCTCTCCATCGTATCTTTCCGCAGCGGGTCATCCGAATAATATCGTGGCAGCCTTAATGGGTCGCTAATATAACGTCCATGGTACTCGGGCTCTCGTGGCGAATCGTTGGGTAAAATAAATGGTAATCGAATTGATGAAACTCTCGACTCGAAACCAGGAATACATTCAAACTCGCACATATCATCCGAGCTTGAGCCGAGGGAAATCGATATGTGTACGGAATACCCAACTCCATTATGCTCGCTGCCGTTCCATCGAGAGAGCATTTTTTTATACATCGGCTATGACGAGAAATATTACTTCCACTCCGACATCTAGAATAACAATCAGCCAATTACTGTTTAATATATATTATGTTTGTTTCGCGGTGAAAACGAGCCGCGAGGGAACCGTGTAGCCAAAAAAATTTTGGAAAGTGGTGGCTCGTGTGTCGAGTCGTTATCCACGAGTTTATATACGTTTATACGAGCTCCGTGTACTCGAGAGTTGGCCCATAAAGTGGCACAATGCAACGGCATAACACTCAACCCCCGGAGCATCGTTTCACCGTTCCACACTATTCGCGGCCTCGGGTCAGTCCACACGTACAGTGGCCGACACCCTTGAGCCCTTTCTCTCACTTGCCACCTTCTCTTCCGCTATCAGAGCTTTTCCTGTCTTTGACTCTATTGCACACTTTGTAAGCTAAGGTCGTATTTTATTCTCGGTACCTCGACGATAGATCTTTACGACGATCCTTAGGCACCGTTTATTTCAGAAATAATTTTAAAAATTTGGTCTTTCTAGCAACCGAGCGGCGTATGCGATTTCAAAGACAAAGTTCTGACTATCATGATGCACAAGAATCTTCAAGTGTACCGTCACTGAAGTCAGCTGTCGCAGATATTTATTGTACGTAGAGTGTCCTTTCGTCCGTCTGAAGCGAACCCTGAAAGCAAGAGAAGAGTGGCAGTAATAAATGTTAGGAAGGTGCGGAGAAAAGCCCGGGATTAAGATAGGGTGCAGCATGAATAGGTATGTGCATAATATACCTGCGTTCAGTGGCTGGTCGGAACGGAAGAGAACACTGTGCAGAGCCCGTTGCATCGACTTTCAAGGGGGGAGGCTTTTACGACATACGTGGTACGCGTCGTACAACGACGCTTGGCTTTACTTTTACGCTCGGTCGTCCTCGTAACTCCGTTGGAGCGTGTCGGTCGAACGCCCGTTTCTCTACTCCCAGAGAAAACTTGCCTGCCGTCAGATCGTTGCATCGTTGCATCGCGCTGCTGCTTCAGTTGCTCACAGGACGGAAGCCTCGACGGTGCCGCTGTAAATATTATCAACGAAAATTATAACGGTACAAGTAACCACAAGGTAAAGAAGCTGTGCCTAATAAGTATCCGAGGTGATAAGAAATACCCTCAGCTTCGCTCCTACCAATAATTGTCATTGTTGAAAGATATCTTTTAAATTGTGAACATTCATTCGAGTTTAAGGCTCCGTTCGTACGTTTCCATTTCATTCTATATTCGAACTGGCGGATGACTGGTGCATTGAGAAAAAAAATGTATTATTCAAGGATTCCAAGAGTCTCGAGTGCGTAAGGCGAATGCAGGCCATCCAGGATAAGCTGGATATACGACTTTCATCGCCAGGATAGAATCGATACGGGTGAGGGCTGCTCGTGAAATACGTACTTTACGACTTTCTTACGAACCTCCACGGCAACCTCTCGTACCATCCTACATAGCTACCTGCCGAACTATGTCGGCCAATCTGGATATACCTTTATAGCGCCACGTCGAAGAACAACCATGCTGCGATTTTAGACGTAAACATTCTGCACTCAACCGAAAATAGCGGTAACTAGAAATCTGTTGATTCAATGCTTTTTAAACTGAATACTCTTCGATTTAACGTTTTTTTGCTTCACTAATTTTCCATCATTCGAACTACGGAACCAGAATTAAAAGATTTTAACTATGTAATTTTAAAGATTAACGGATCTTTCTTGTTATTAGCTTTTATGTAATGAAAATACGCGAGTCTGGACAATGAGAAAATAATTGTTGGATTACCATTGAATCAACACCCTCTAATTTACTTCGCCGGGCCTCGGTTAATCCGACCGTTACTACATTTTCAGTGTAGGCTGAATTTTCTTTTACACGAGATCATAAAGACCATCGTGAAATTCGAATTTGTGGGCGTCGTCTCGACGAGCCGCCGTTACGTTTTCAGTTGCTCGAAGCGGAGTCTGCGCGTTACTTCCGCTTCCGTGGCTTGCCTCCTTCGCGTCTGGACTCCTGTTCCATTGCCGCCAATTCCTTTTAGCCGTATGTTGCAATCGTGCTGGCTGCAACGGCGAAATCGAACGAGCTACCCTTAAAAAAAAAAAAACAATGCGATTTTCGTGAGTCTGAAAGATAGTGAAACAGGTTGTCTTGCATGTTCTTTTTATGCTTGACATTTAATGCAAGTAAATAAAGATTAATGAGCAAATATCAATCCTAATAATGCTTGGTACGATAGGAGTTCGACAACCAATGACAATGTATCGACCGAGCGGAAGAATACGTTTATATAAAGAGTGTAAAGGCATGGAAAAAGTACTCGTCGAATGCTGTATGACCCGGGATATTCCACCGTGTATCCCGGGGATGCGATGCGACGGTTGTCGGCGGAAACAGGAAGACGAGACGTCTTCGCATTCTGTCCTCCTGTTAACAGGGCGCGCATTTCCTCGTGAAAGCAAGGCTAGCGAACTGCTCACACCTTAAGGGTCGCCAGGCTCTCCAGAGAAATTCCCGGGACTCGGGCTGCGCTGACACCCACATGCTTCCACATCTTCACCCAGGGGTGAAGAAGCGATGACCGTCGGACCCTCGGTGAAATCCACGTCCTATCGCTGCTGTCTTCCCGATACGAAAGTCCCTGATTTTCGGGCAAATCGGAGTTTTTCTCGCCGCAACAGGCCTGCTTCCCCTTTGCCTGCGAATTTCGGCAGGTACAACATTTTACCTCCGCGTGGAGGCAACGACCCTCGCTAAGGGGATTCGCTCCGAAGGGACGATAAGCCAAGCTCAACTCTCTTGAATTTAACTGTACGAGCGACGAATTTTAGCACGATGGCGATTCTGCTTCCGAGGTTCTGCTGCAGTATGCGGAACTCCGGGGAATAAGACTGCTTTCCCAAATTATACAGCATCTTCACTCGACTACCTCCTCTCGGTTCGTTCGATACCAAATATTCGTCTGATTTTGTGCCGCTTCTTCTCCCCTCTCGCTCTGTGCTGAATCGTTTCCAGATTTTTACGATGATAACGGAAGATCCACGACCGGATGGAAATATTGTTTGCTGAAACACGGCGGGGGATAAAAAATATTTTGGAGTCAGTGCAGGCCATACCCGAGTAGGGAAGCATGAAGGAGTGCTCGGCATCGTTGAAATTTTCCCCGAGTCACAAGATTCTTGCTTATCCAAGATAGATCCTTCCGAAGCCATTCCCTGTGTCCCTGACACTCCGTATTTAATCCTTCCTCACGCTGTGCGATTTTCATGTGTATGCGGACATATTTTAGCCTGAAATAGAAAAAAAAAAATAAGTCATTGGAAATAGAAATACCATTAGATATCGTTATAAGCGTGCAACTACAGGGATGCAACGATCAACAATTTTTTACAACACGAGTGTGTTATTTTTTATTTTTATTTTGTTCTATGAACCGGATCGAACTTTCGGCTCCACGTCTGTGGAGAATGAAAGCTCGTCACGATATTGGGAAAACATGTTGTCAGGTTTTCCACAAGGAAGTGGGGAAAAAATGAGAATATATGTGAAAGAGGAAGAGCGGACATTCGAGTAAATGCGAAAGCAACACCTCTAGGAACTTATAAGTGAGCTGAAAGCTTGAAAAATATTCACTTCGGACTTTTCAGACCAGGGTTGATAAAAATTTCGAGCGCCTGTGGCGTTCTGCTACGGGAAAAATATACAAGAACTCGATAATGTAAACGACCCGGTGTTCGTCATTTTTAGAGCAGTGAATATAGTTTTTATGATTTACACAAGGGTTGTATATATGTCGAAACGTTCCAAAAACAATTCAGCCTTTGGTAAAGTTGATTCAGCAAGATTTTATCGTCAAATAATCGATTCTATTTCATTATTAAATTCTCTTTTTATATCAATACCGCAGTTTCCGTCACATTGCGTTCCCAGTTTTCGTAAATTGTGCCGCAGTTTTCGTCATTATTAGGTGCCCAATTTTCGTTCCTCGTAACGCTCTACGTCGGACCATCGACAGCTAAGATTTTACTTTTATGTAAAACTTTACGACATCATAGATATTATTTTTAATAATATCCCAGGTCGAAATGATATCAAAACGTGATAACAAAACAGTTTGTAATTGCGACAACGACAATGAATTTTAAATCTCACTCCTTCGGAAGTTGCGAATACAGGAGCGGACTTTTCCCATCACGGGAATTGGACAAACCCGACTGTCCCGAAACTATCTTCCGTGATCGCATGAGTCCCTAGTCACGAGGGAAATTCGTCCTCCCGATCCCGGAATTTTCTCGAGTTGGTCCAGACGCAATGCAACATATAGTTATGGCATCTGTGGAGAGCTCCAATACCGGCAGATGAACACAGCTTCTGTCCGCCTGCTCCGTCAGCGTCCGATTTTGGGACACGAGACAGGATTTTCCAGGGTAAGGGACCAAGTCCGAGTGTCGGTGAGAACATACGAATCCCTCGGGAATCTCCGACACGAATTTCACTCGGTAGCATCCTTCGCGCCTCGCTGTTTCCCCGTTATTCGTCGGTTCAAATTTTTCGTCAAAAACCCGTTTTCCGGTGAAAATTGGCACACGTCGACTACGAATGTGTCTGACCAGTACACCTGAAAATAATTCCGCAAAATATATAATTTCGATCAATAACCAACAGCGCAATCTCAACGACAATAAAAACCGGAATAAATCATCAAAAAAGTTCTTAGAATCAAGAGAAAAAAAAACGTTGCTTAATCACAAAACCATTACTTGGACCTAATTATTTTTCTATCTTTGAGTATTCAAAAAGCTCAATCTGTAATTGATTTAAAGTTAATAATGCCCATGATCCTACAACTAATGCCTTTTCTGAAGCAATTGTTTGTCACCGATGGACCTGACTTATGTATTTTGTTTTAATTCAATGCCCGCCGGAAAGCTCTGTCGAACAATAAAAGTCTTGTTCCTGGAAGAGGAACTCAAGTTGCAAAGCGAGTCGGGCACAAAAGATGCCTTCATCGCTTACCACAGCTTGATCCGAAAGAGTTTGTTGCTGAATAGCCTAGAGTCCTGTTACGGAAGCTCGACGCTGCCGTGACGGTTTTCCAGAAGCCCAATTTCCGTGGCTTTTCCGACCCGGCGTATGGGGGAACATTCCTCGGTAGAATACCTCTCCGCTAGGCGGCTCTCCCTAATTCGTCGGGCGGCTGTGTCTGCGCCAAGCTCGCCGGGATTTTCTGCTCGTTACGGATTGCGATAGCCATCGTCGAAGCATCTCGAGATCGTCCATCGACGCTTTCTGAAACACGTGTTACATCAATTTACCATCGACGAATCATGTACGATCATCGAAAGGATCCTCTCGGATCCTCGATCGAGATTGCGCATAGGCTAATACGTTTCTTAACCCCAACAATAATAATATTATCATTCTTCGGACGGTTTACGTTCACGTCGCTGCGGTGTGGCGACGAGGTCGGACAAGGCGAGCAACCTCACGCATACCGAGTTTAGCGCTCGCCGGTGCACGTTCACCGATTTGCTTCGGTCGCACGAGCAAATCATTATTCATCCGCTTCGCAGACTAGCGAGCTCCGTCGGTGCGTAGCCATCTTAGGAAAGCAACGCTACATAGTACGCGGCCAAGCGGCAGCAGCGAACATCTAGCGGCCTCGACGATTCCCTCCTCCTCTCTCCGCCCCGCGGCACTACGCGAGAGATACACAGTATAGTCGATGAATCTCTCGCGTTTATAGTCTATGGAATTCCGACCGGTAACTCCTGTCCGCCGGACTTGGCATGATAGAAAGGCGTCGCGTGAATACAGACTCTCTCTGATGTACCTTGAAAGCGCGCGCACACAACGCTCAGTCTACGTGAAGTGCCCAATATCAGATTCTATCTACTCACCGAACGTCATCGATTCCAGTCTAGGTCAATTGTTATCGTGCTCTGATGTATCCTCCGCGTGTATCTCTTATTTCGGGCCCATTTCCGTTCATCGATCAGTGTCGGCGGTCGCTGAATGCATCCGAGCCGAGACTGTTATCGTGGAGTGATAGTTCCAGCTTGGCCACGCAATGGTTAGGTTCGCAGGCTACAGTCCACTACACCATTACGTTCCGCTAGAGTGGAATAGGAGGAACGATGTATATAGTCTGCTGTATACCTACGTACCGCTGTTCTATCCCGAGTTTTACTGCATATTGCAGCCATAACCCCCGTTTATGCCGGCCCTTTTAGAGCGGGCCTTCGGGTGAGAAAATAGGAAGAGCCGTGTGCGCTTCACGCCGCGATATAATTTTCAAACGCCCCAGTCCGCACGGGCGTATACCTTGTGTAGTTTCGTTGGATAATGGGACTTGGCTTAATCGCGAAACCTTGGGACGGAGGGAAACGCTGGCAATCTGGCGCCGTCTCCTATTGAGATTGGCGTTATTGAAACAGGAACGGCAAAAAATGTATCAGCGATACTTCGTCGTTGCTCTCTTCGTACTGAGTATAGATGTACTAAGAAAACAAGCTGCTCGACCGTTTTTGCACATACATTCCATTTATTCATCCGGATAAGACGTGTGCAGATTGGTCGGTCGCTTTTTTATTCACTCGTACGTACGTGTCTACGATGTATAATTGTACTTTTACGATCCATCGACTGAGTAATTATGGCCTTAGGGGGAGAGATATTTTTCATTTTATTATAGGTTTCATTTGACAAGCCTCGCAATTAAGAAAGACAAAGTCACTTACCTGCGATGTACTCTATCCTCGTTCGGAGAGTATTCGTAATGATTTGATGGTCGAAAGAGGTTAGCAAACTGGAGTTTGAAGCCCTGAACATAATCGATAAATATTGGATCATTTTTCAACGTCCATGAGGGGTGGGGGGGGGGGGGGGGATGAAAGGACTCCTTCGATGTATTCTTCTGACGCGCAACGTTATTCTACATGGTAACTGTATCGTATTGCCTCGCTAGTTACGCATCGACTTGAGCTAGCCTCCACCTTTGCTGGCGCTTGGTAAAATCAAAAAAGGCAAGCAGGTAATGACTCTGCGAGATAACTAACCGACTTCTCGGGAACGGCGTAACGGCCGTTCGGAACTGAAAATGAGGGCGCCATCGTGCAGCCGCGTCGATCTCGCCAGACGCCATATTGAATTGCACTGTCATTGGAGCACGGACGTACAGAGTTCTCCCTCACTGCTCTTCACTCGTCGTCGATCGCTCCCCGTTTATCCGCGTTCACGAGAATCACTTGATTTTTTACAAATAATTCAATTAATATAAACCGATAATCAGTATGTCGGGAGGCGCACTATTTAGCAACAATGCCACTCGTGGCGTAAGCAAGTATCTGGTAGAATTCAAAGCTGGAAAAATGACGATGAAAGGTAAAATGGTTTACCCGGACACACGTAAGGGTCAACTGTATGTCTATCAATCCGACGATTCGCTGATGCACTTTTGCTGGAAGGATCGTACCACTGGGGTCGTCGAGGATGTAAGCAAATTTGACCCCGCCTAAAATTTCTCTGGAGAGTCAAGGCACAGTTATCGCAATATCCATTTCACAATTAGGTTAAATTGCAAACTTTTAGATGCATGTAAAGTACATATGTATCTTATTCGCAGGACCTAATCATCTTTCCCGATGACTGTGAGTTCAAGCATGTACCTCAGTGCAAAACCGGTAGAGTATACTTGCTTCGATTCAAGCTTTCAAGCAGAAAGTTCTTCTTCTGGCTCCAGGTATGAAGATACACGAGTTATTCATTAGCCTGCCAACTGCATAGTGATCTTAGTAATGTAATGAACTTTTGTCCCACAGGATTTGAAAACGGATAAGGACGAAGAGCATTGCAGAAAGATAAACGAGGTTCTCAACAATCCGCCGACTCCCGGAACGCAACGAAGCGGAGGTGCGAATCACGAAGGAGATTTACAGAATCTCTTAAATAACATGTCTCAGCAGCAGTTGATCCAATTGTTTGGCGGAGTTGGTCAAATCGGCGGGCTCGGCAGTCTGCTAGGAACAATGAATCGACCACATGGCACCAGGGCAAGTACAACCAGTGCATCGACGCCGGTAACTACCACAGCGACGAGGCCTCCTGCAGCACAGACTCCTGCGCCGACAACGGTGACGGAAGCTCCAAAACCGGCAGGTATGTCATCATTACGATGACGATTTAGCTAATCATCGATAATACACTGATAAATGCTCGTCCATTCATAAGGAACACCAAAGACTCCGTCAGCGAGGACTGGAACACCAACGAATCTACTGGGTATCACATCCGCGAACAACACGATTCACCTCAGCGATTTACAAAGTTTTCTTTCTGGAATTCCAGCTCCAGCTGGTTCTGAACCGGTTGCTCAGGTAATATCTCATTGGGTTTATTGCAAGAATGCTTTCGGTTAGACAGGATTTGTACGGGAATTTTTAACCTTTTGTTTGGTTGAATTTTATTATTACGTTGTGTTGTTTGCTTACATGGGCTATGATTACTACCCTTTTGAACATCGGTCGATAGCAGTCCCTCGTTCATTTGCGTGTTCGACACTAAACGTCCAGAGAGCGTTATCGAGAGTGTATCTTATCTCAATCACTAAACCTTATGCTTGTGTTGAAATCCTTTCTGATAAGATTACTTCCCGATCTCATTTATCGGATTTTATCGGAGTTATCACCGTTATCACGTATTTTACGCATCTCGCTACCTTGTGTATCCTCTACCGGTGTCTGAGCTTGCCGTTGGACGCGTGACGCGTTTCATTGATACTGAAAGTCATTTAGTTCTCTCATTGTTCGAAGATACCAAATTTTTTATCGGTCAATCGTGAATTATAAAAACAGTTGGATCGGAGAATTCAATCGAATCGAACACGACTGCTACATACGTGATTTTTCTTTAACGATGCTCGGTGAAATGAATCACGGATGAGAATTTTTGCTTTCGATATAACTTCCGTCGCGTTAGTGATGTAGACAATCTCGTCGGGACATCGATCAAACGACTCTCTAGGACTGTGATTACGTATTTCGATTCAACTACAATAGTTCATTTCTGATTATTTGATCATTTTTTCCTCTATCTCTCCAGTAGACATTAACGACGTCAAGAGTGTAAATCCACGGTGAGATATGAATGTAATATCGCCAGAAGCGCCGTAAATGTACATACATAAACATATATTGCTGATACTCAGTTTTTAGCTGAATCATTTAACGTAGAACAGTGAACGAGTGACACTAAAAAGAGCGTTATGATTCTCTGGATACTCGCTAAAAAATTATCCATGAACTTTTCGTGGCTATCGGAGACCCTGGCGTTGCTGAGCAGCTGGGGTAGCGGAACGGGATTTGTTTGTTGTTCTCGGTCGGCTACAGCACAGCTTATTGTCCGGCAGAGGGGCTTAGCGAGCGAGCTGACCAATTCCATCCCGGCGGCGATCTCAGCTACGGAAAGTCTGGAGCGCACAATGAGCACGCACTTGCCACCCGGGGACAACTTGTGTACCACGCTATCGTCCCCCCAGTTCTCCCAGGCGCTATCAATGTTCTGGTCTGCTTTGCAGTCGGGACAGGCGGGCCCAGTCATCCGTCAATTCGGCTTGGGACCGGACGCGGTGAACGCCGCAACCAGCGGCAACCTCGAAGAGTTCGTCAGTGCCCTCGAGTCCGAGGTCAAGAGCGGTCAAGGAAGCGGGGCACAGCAGCAACAAGGTGGTACCCAGTCGCAGCAACAACAGCAGGCCGATGACGACAAGAGCAAAAAGCAATCACCGTCGAGGGGTGCTGCTGGCGGTACACCCGGAAAGAAGGACGACGACGACGAGGGCATGGCCCTGGACTAAAAGGCCTTTTCAATAATCTCTGTCTAGTACGATCAAGAGAGAGTATTTTTTTTGTTTATTATTATTATTTCTGTTATTTTTTATCGACAGAAGAAGGAAACGAGATTTCGTACGACTCTCTCGGCCTCTCAACATCAAATTGCTATACGCAATAAGTTTCTGTACCCCTACGTAGACTCACCGGATGACCGAATTCCAACTTAAGAAATTATACTAATGTGTAACTGTAACACACGCTTTTTTCAAACTCGTAAAATCGAGCATCGTTCGAGTTTATTCATACATAAACTATTTGTACATGAACAAAGGAGTTGTGTCGTGTCAATAAAAAAAAAAAAAAACGTTTCGAGAGTATATGTATTGGAGTATTTTCGATTGTGCTTCTGCACAGCCTTAATTTACGGCAATGCCCGGATTTAGTGTGCCGAGAAGCTTCAAAGGGCAGTGTCACATGTTCCGGAGACTACGAGGGGCGGTCGATGTTTTTACTGGAAAACAGCGGGAAAATACACGAGCGCCCAGTGAACTTGGAACTACACGATGCTCGACTGACCTTGAACTAGAGACACGCTAGTTGACACGTAGGTATATGTAGCTGTGCCTACCGGTGTACGTGTCGCAGCTAGAGGGAGTTGCGTATGTAAACCCTACGGTCCATAAGGATCATAAGAATTTTGTAGAGTACAAGTTAATTTGTTTAAATATTTTTCTTGATAATGAAAAATGCGGTAGCAAAGTTGCCGCGTACATGACCTTGTCACTCTTCCGCGCACAATACAATTGATTATTCAAAGAATGAAAATCCCGGGCGAGGAAATCTTGCACGCATGCTTGAGTAAAATCTTCCAATGGCGGGAATTTCCTGGCCAATCAAATGACATTGTTTACGACGCACAAACGCGCCATTGGCCCGCTAGGATAATCGATATAGTACAACATTGCCGCCACGTTTATATTGCGGTCATCGGACGAAGAGAACCGGGCTATTAAATTTCACCGACGTCAAGTACGAGGTAAGTCGCCCTCTTCGACTCGCATATTATAACAATTATAAAACATCGCTGGTGAAGATTGTCGTGGTGAAGAATCGATGACTGCTCCCACGAAACAGCCAGATGTTTGCACGGTTAATTCGCGGAGCTACTTGATTGGCTATTTATGGATGATATATCATCCAGGAGCGGCGTTATGAGTCGAAAGTTTGCCTCGTTCTACGCGTTTATAAGCTATCAATTTTACACGAAAAGTACAGTTTTACCTTGGCAAACGATTTATCCTTGTAAACGTGTAGGCTAATCTCATTGGCCCGTTTGATTGTGGCTGAATATCGAAAATGTAAAATATTTTTCGCACAAGGAGTCGACGTTAACCTCCATACAATTTATATTATTTCTGTTTCCAGCGTTCCAATAACTCTAACAATCTAGGGAGATAAACCATCGATGCATTTAAAACTCGTGTAATCGGAGGTTTGTAAAACTCTTCAAAGTGATATGATGGGCCGCATTTTAATTACTGCCGTGTCACCCTATCTTAGTACGCTACTGTCGTGACGCGCATGCGCGTTTATCGCTGAATCGCACAAGTAGTGGGGATTGCCTCGCGAGTGCTGACCGATGAATCCTTCGCAAATTCCGCTAAAAATTGTCGCGGCGTTTCGCGAGGCTCATGTATCGTTCGGTTACGTTGCTCCGTACGTTCGTAATATAAGAGTGTGGGCGCGTTATGGCGCTACCGGGTGCCAGTGTCATCGTGAAATAAGCGCGGGTAATCGACTATAATGTCCATTGTTGTGACAGCGATGCCCGGGGTACGTGACGAGAGAGCGTGTGGCTTGGAAGCGCGCGTACTATATCTATCTTTTTTACATGGGGGCACGTAGTCTCCCTATGTACGCCGAGAGGAGCCTATGTAAAATGGCAACCTTGACATTTCGGGATTGTTTTTGTTGAAACGTCCGAGCTCGAAAGTGTCCAACAAAATATTCGAATAATTCATGAGAATTAATGCAAACAAATAATTAATCATTCTTTTTTATTTGCGATTGTAGCAGCCTGAATTGATATTCTTTATCAATTCGCCGATGGTGGATACGCAACCCGTTAAAATTGATTCATGTACTCGCATTAATTATTCGATGTACCGACAAAAAAAAAAAAGCAACAGATGCAATCTTACGCCGTCCCTCGATACAAAACCAGTCGTAGAACCTAACAAACGGACCGGTTCTCCCATCCGAACAATATATGACGTGCGTGACTTTTTTTCCTATCATAAGACGATTCTTGCTGCGGTCAGTCCGTCCTTCTTTGGATACAACGGTTCATGTATATTCGCACGCGGGCACCGCCGTGGCTGGAAGCTCCCGCGCCGGAAGCCCACATAACATTATGTTTCTCGCATATGGTCGTACACGGTACATCAATATATACCGTATTAACCAATAAACTCTCGTCGGTCATATTTCCCGCTCGAGAACAACCGTAAATTTCGTCATATGTCGAAACATGTCACAATGGACTTAACCGAGCGTTCGCAACGTGTTCGAAAAAAACGACGAGAGCTGAAGTTAGGTTGTGTTGGGCATCATGGCCGAAAAAAATCCCCGGAGAAAAATATTCAGCGTCGAATCTGCGTAACGTCAAAATAATGCCCTGTGACGATATAACACCTACGATTCGTATTCTCCCGTTGAACAATCGACCGATACGCGTTCCGTAACGAGCGCTCAGCTGCGAAAAATGATCACAACATAACAATAATAAACTCACCGACGCTCGCATATAGAAACCAACGATATACTCCCATTTCTCTCGGAATATAATTGTGTGCAGAGGCGCTCGTACATCGATACTCTGCGATAAGACGCGCACCGTTTTTACGATAAAGTTCAGGTATCGGAAGATTGTATTATCGGCGTTGATGCTCGTAAACGACGAAAGAGAAAAAAAAAAAAAAAAAACCGTCATCCTGCGACCCGCGCCGCGATTGCGCGCTGTCGCGTTGACACGTGAGTTGACGGCTGATCGGCTGTGAAGTCCCCATTGTTTCAGTCGCCGGGTCCATCTCGCGGCGGTTAAACTCGAAGGAGCGAGGGGATGGGGGAAAAAAAAAATGATGGTTGCCATCGGACGGCGATGTTCGCGGCTTCGGCGGTTCCGCGTGCACTCCCGGATAGCGCGCGCGCACTGTACAATACATGCACACTAAAAACGCAGATTTCGAGTCTCCGCATCTCTGTGTTTGTGGCTGTACATTGGCCGTGTACACAACGAGTTCCAGTCGTCTCGTGACCGTTGTGGCGGCAGGTTCTTCGCGCGGGAGTGCGACCCACGATAATGCGTTATTCGGCGGTAATTAATACGATAAAATCGTGCATCTAACGTCGGTCAAAGCGAAATATTTCGTCCGTACGGAACGATAGAATCGACGAGTCGGTCGGTGACGAGCGTTCCCGCTATTACGCGTCAGCTTTCTCACCTCGGACAATAGAATATCACATGATAACAAAAACGACTTGGGGGATTCGTCCGACCTCACAAATGCGCATCGAGTGTATAAAATTTCGTCCGTTAACGCTGTTACAGAAATCAACTTTGTCGATGGAATCGTCGATACCGACGGAAATGTAGTGATCATCGAGTATCGAGTTTGAGAAAAAGCGTGACGCGTTGCGAACACGTCGATCGAACAGGCGACTCGAGAGGCGGCGAGGACCGTGTCGTTCATCCTCGATACGACTCATGTGGATAATATAAACGTCTATTAAAAAAAAAAAAAAAATCACCCCCAAAGTTCGCAAACATCGGGTGAGTCCTTATTTTTGTTTTATTTGTTCTGCTTCGTCTTGTTTCAAGACCATGAAAAGTAGCTGGAGTTTAATATAATAATAATAATAATAATAATAATAATAATAGAAAGCTAGCTATAAAAATACACTCGTCTGCTAATGCACGGCATGTTTTACGATGTGTTTCTCCTTGAGAATAGAGTCCGAATCGATATACGTACTCTCTATAGATTTATCGTTGCGTTCATCCACGATTCCTGGTGAAACGTCGCGACCGTTTTACAACCATTTCTGGTGATATTTTCATCGAACCGTTATCGTGCAACAAGTTGAGTGCAAGCGGGACGGAGCTCGTACAGCCGCGGTCGCGGTGCCGGGCTTCTCCTTTTCTTTTCTTCGCTCCTTCGTTCGTTTATTTTTATTTTTTATTTTCTCCCTCTTTCACTCGTTCGGCTCTCGTGCGCACCGAGTTCCAAGGCCCCGGTTTTAACGTTCGAGCTTCGTCTCACCGACGGCCGTGTAGTTCGTTACACACTCGTACACGCGGAACACCGGTAAATAGCGATAGCCTTACGCTGCCAATCACCGTCTCGAACAATAACCTTACTTTTTTTTTTTTTTTTTTTCCCCCCCTCAGTCAGAACTGAGTCTAGCCGTGGATCCGACTGGTGTACGAGAGTTTACGTCCCGAACGGGTAATTGACCGGCGAGTGGTCATTCACTGGTACGCACGACGCAGATATATTTTAAGAGATCGCAACTACCCAACGAGGACAAAGATATTCGAATTCGTGAAAGAAAAACGGCCAATAAGAGAGCGTAAGTTTCGAGAGTGTGTGTGCGCGTGCGCGCGCGCGCCCCAGCATTACATGTGACTTGGGCCACGCGTGTGTGAAAGAAACGAGAACGAGAGCCGTGAGGGAACGAGAGAGACGTTGCTCTCGCGACGCGTCGACAAGTCGAACGACTCGAGGGGCGTCAGGGGAAGGAAGAACGTGGTGGGAGGCTTCGTGAACTTGAGGAGTCGAGCGCTGCTCTCCTCTCTCGCTTCTTCGCCAATCTTCTTTCTTCCCCGAGGTCCCAGGTTGCCAACCGCGCGCCGCTCACTTCAACACGGCGCGTCGCCGGACTTGGCACCCGTCTCATTGTACAGTCGTTGGCACGGCGAACCGTGGACCGATGCTACCGATGAAAAATAATCAAGGACCGATTCGACACGGAATAAAACGATCGTTCTCGAATATGTCTTTTTTTTTTTTTTTTTCGTTATTTGAGGGTTCTGTCCGTGGCTTTTTATTCTGCATTTACATTGGCGCGGGCGGCTTTGTTTCTCATGTTTTACTCGTTGCATGGATCAACTCGGATGTGGGATTAATTACGTGTACACACTGCGCTTGTATTCCCTTCGGCGGAGACTCGAAGCACAGCGAACATTGTCATTTTTGTATCGTCACAGCGACCGTGAAGACAACGGGTGTTAATCTTGTAATGGCGCTGATTCTACGTGACATTTTAACGGTATTTTCTTTGATTTTTCGAGGGTTTGAAAACTGCACAAAGGCCTCTGAAGAATCGTCTAGTTTTTTTTTTTTTACCGTATGTCGGTAAGTCGATGTGATTCTTGTTAGAATGTCCATTCTCATTTTATTTTCGCATTTTTAACGGGCCGCGTCGCTTCGTTGATTTAACTTGGAAATAAATGAGCGGAGGAGGAACAGAACTTACATGCTCGCAGAAGCATTCTGTCCCTGTTTTAGTACTATTATCACCATCCGGTTTACAGTCGTTCCAGCGAATTTTCTATAGTACCGAAAAATGTTCGATTCATCTCGACGCGTGATCACAAATTCGTATTTACTGCCATCGGCAATACCGGTCTCTGCAACACCAATTAAGTTGGCGTCAAAGCACTACGGTGGCTCTCGATGTGCAACACTACATAATAGTCTGCCTATTGTGAGAATAAGAAGAAAGGAAGTAGGGCTTCTCTTTCCCGCGAGTTTTCTCTTGAGAATTGAATGGCACAGACGAAGGAAACGACGGTAGTCAATTATTCTCAACAACTGTGAATGCTTGACATATTTGTATTTAAAGAACGATTTTAACATTCATTGACAATGGTATCTTACACAATATTCTGATCTCTTTTTTGCGTCGATCGCATAATAGCCTGACAATGTTACTACACGTTAACTAAAATTAACACGTACAGAATTATTCGCGCAGTACGAGGAGAAATAAAATCAAACAATTATTAATATCGTCGTACACCGATTTATGAAGACCGTGAAATCGTCATATGTTTATCTACTTTCTGCACATGAAGAGTTGAACACATAACGTGCGGTAATGAGTTCTAATTTTTATACACAATCATCTATGAAAGCATTCTTTACTGGTAGATGAATTTAAAAAAATTACGACCCATATAGGACAACGAGATTTTCACAATAGCCGAGTTAACGGATGTACAGGAATTAACGCAGAATTGTATGAAATTTTGTCATCAGTCGACCGGCTTGAGTGTTATGAATCGCGAAAGGATAAATGCGACTATGACTGTTCCCGCGACGAAGCAGGCCACGAATATGTACCATGTTTCCTCGTCGAAGACGTCCGTGAACGCGGGCACCTGACTGTACAGAGTGTCGATGAGTTGCATGTTGTAATCTTTGTTTCTTCCCGTCGAACGTCCCGCCATTTTTGTTATTAGTTTTTCGCCCCACTTAATTATATCCGCGAGCTTTCAACCTTTTATCTACAGCTAAAAACTCTCTCCGTGAATTGACAATGTAGGTCGTTTGATCTTTGTTACCTTTTTTTTTTTTTTAACAGTTGTTTATTGAGTAGTATCAAACTTTTCATGCAATCTAGACTCGATTAATATACCAGATCAATCTCGAATATAGAATATCGGCGTACCTGTACGATACATTTCTTCTTAGTTGAAAAGTTTTCAAACCACTTAATTTTGTCTTGTTCAATGTAAGTAACTATAAGTGATCTAATAGTGGAGAAAAAAAATCGTCGCTTAACGACGGTTTCGGGGAATTCTTCTCTTCACCCTCAGCTTCTTCTTCTTCTTCGGCCTGCCAGTCTCTACGGGTTTCTCCTTTGGTACCAGTGAGCTTATATGCTTGTTGTAAAGCATCAAGATATCGAGTGTATCCAGGTTATCGCATTTGAAGACTATTTTCTCACCGGAATCTGAAAAGAAACAAACGGTGTTACACACTTGAAAATATAATGACATTTGTCTATTGACTGATGAGATTCCTCTTTGGTCGAGCTTCTGATGGTACTTTTTCAAATAAATCAATGACTCGTAAAGTGTGACGGCACTTGGAAACCATTCATATGTGCAGTACATGCAAGAGAAATTGGGACGCGCGTATCAGACGAGATAATATCGGCGAGTAGATAACTGTATTGCCATATAAACTCACTGAGATCACATGTGATAAGGGGCGGAGAACGATCACACACGACGTTCGACTTCAGTATGCAGGCCAAATTCGTTGACTGCAATTTTGGCGCCGATAGGTAGAACAGGACACGTCTGTAACAAAACGAGCGATAACATGTAAGATTATTATGTTTCTCAGACAAAATGGCGCAACTGGATCAACAGCTGACTATCCCGATGCCGGATCTGAGTACCCTCCGTATAACAGCCGCCGTTTCCATGCTTGGCAAGGCTTACGGGTGTGGACAATGCAGTGGTAAGTTTAGTTTTGACGAAATTAATAAAAATCACTGCCAAAGTCGAACAACGTTAAAATTATGTACAGAAATATAGAATAAGCGATAGAAAATAACGATGTCGCATAATTATTGGTTAGGTTTGTCGAGTTTGATAGGACGAACTACGAAATCCTCCCCCGGACTCTCCCCACTCAGCGCTGCCTCGCAGCACTTTATGCACTAACGTTGAACAATAGAAAGGACCAATGCACAGGTCGACGAAACAACGATATGACCATAAAAGTTACCTGGAATTATTTTCCTCCCTATTATTACAAGCCCTCCATTTTTGTTAACTGCTTTCGCGTCTAAAAATAACAGTAATGACCGCTCCGTGTACTCGGCTAGTCTTCTGGAAACGCGTGCGAACGGCGCGTGCGCGGATTATCGACATTGCGCGAGAACACCCGACGCGACGTCGGGTGGTCGATTTAATGCAATTTTCAATAGCATTAAAAGACATTGTATTCAAAGTATGAATGACCGGTGAACAAAATGATCCTGAGTCAGCTTCTCTTAATTTGGAGGCTGGGACCAGAGAGACATACGACAATGGTACACACGGTTTGTCTCGTTAAGGCAAAAAGTATACATTTTTTGTTAAATTTTCTACAGAGTTAAATGATGTCTGTCAGGCTCGTACAGCATTCTTTACTGGAGTAAGGAAACTGCCGGGTCGTTGAAAATAAAACTTGCTTATGACGAACTAACCTTGCATGATCAACCCGCTTCTCGAACGGATCGAACTGTACAGTGATTTTCGACACTGGCTTAAAATTTATGCTCTTCAATTGTTTACCGATCGCGCTCACAAGTCCGGCAGAACGCGAGACAGCACCTTGTATAGGAATCGACATAACGCTGAATAATGTGCACGCGATCGCGCACCGCGTTTCACCTGCAGACACACTCGAGAACTTGCTTATCCAATGCTGCCAACATCGAATGGCTCCACAAATGGGAAAATGGCTGAGTTGAAATCGACGCTTCAATATTATCTTTCTCGATTCGAAATCAGTGGTGTCCTCGTCTCAGCCATATTTTTACAATGCAATGCCTGTTTCACTTTGTTGACGACTCAAAGGAAAAGATGTTTCAAAAGTAACGATGATTCCAAGGAATATGATAAATATTATTTGGAGTAAAAAGATAGTGCAACGTACTCCATGAGACACTGTCGAGTAGGGTGCCGCGGGTTTTTCAGCCGGCACTGAACGAGCAGTGTCTCGGGATTGGTGGAAGAAGGTCCAATCGTGTGTAATCTAGTGGTAGCCATTGCAGAAGGCAGTCTCGATCGCAGTGTGTGTTGTGGGGACGTGTGTTGTGCGGCCAGTGGGTTTTGTGTTAAATTTTTTACTTATTTGTTAGTGGTAATCCGTAATTTTTCATCGTTCGACTGCAAAAATGTATCCCGTAGGCCAGCGTGAGTATTGTCACTTGTTTAAGCAGCCTGGCGGGTGGAGTCAGGGGAGGAAGAAAATAACAGCAAGGGAGTTGATCCGAAGTTTGTCTAGGCGAGTCTAGAGAACCTCCAAGTCGCTCGAGTAATTTTTTCTGGCCCTTTGTTCGTCACTGGTACGACTGTGCTGCAACCATGTTATTTTACACGGCGTGAGAAAAATTAGGACGAGTGACGAACAATCACTGAAATGCAAAACCCCGCGCAAGAGTTCCAAGACTGACCCTGTATGAACCCCCTATTGTCGCTCAACAGGCAGAATGTATCGTCGTCCCCGTCATCGTCACCGTCATCGGTTGTACTACTAGTACTATGCTACTCGATCAGTCATAGCGCGAGTTCGTAGGCAGATGCTGAACCGATGCCACTCTTTTCGTCGCGTTGCACGCGCTTTTGTGTTGGTATCGCTTCGATAAGCGCAATCGTTTTTCCTTCGTTTATCCGTTCGATTCCACGCGGCTGACCATTGCCGCGAAGTCAATCAATAATTTTCCCATAAAATTTTCATTCATTCCAGCCGTATACAATTAACTTCATCGTTAATATTTCATCCCACTCGATTTCGCGACCTCACTGATTATGATGGCTAATGCATTTTTTTTTTTGTTGGTAATCCGTTTTCGTTAATATTAGCCACTGGTGGTTACTCAATAGTTTTTTTTTTTTTTTTTTTTTTTCTCCAAGATAACACACGTGTTAATGCGTTAACATTCGCGGCCTTTTGTTGATTCGAGTATAATATTTAAAAAAAATAACTATAATCGTGTCGATAATGTCATAAGCAATTTATTGCTATTGCAAAATAATTGATTTGCGTTTTTTCCACCATCCAAACCAATGTCCCTTGCTATCGATTTGTTCAATTCCATTGTCTTTTAGTTCTTCTTCTCCACATAATCGACGTTCCTCAATGAAAATCTTAATTTTAATCGAGTGAAGATCATTTTTACTGTCCTTCATAGCTAAGTACCAAGTTTCGCAGAAGTTCTGAACAAGTGTATACAAAGATTCGAATATGGAGGAAACAACTGGTAACCATTACAGAATATATGTAAACTGTTGATATATAGAGTCTTTATTGAGTTACTTAAAATTTAATTGTTTTTGGAGTCACTATTGACGATACACACACGTCACAAATGGAGGAGCATTGTAATTATTGATATATATCAATTACTTTTAGCCCCCCCGCCAGGGCCAACAACGAGCACTGCAGTTGGAGCTGCGGGAGCGACCGGAAGCAGCGTTGTCGCTTCCAGTTCGTTAGGTCTTGTTCCCGCACAACAGACTCACACGCCTCCGCAACCGCCGGAACTGCCAAGTAAGTATCCAAAGAGTGTATCGCAATGCAGTCCGTGAAGGCACATTTAATAAAACCGGGTCTATGTATTTGCAGTGTTCTCATGTCCACGAAGGCCAAATATAGGACGGGAGGGTCGAGCGATCGGTCTAAGAGCCAATCACTTCCAAATTACTATGCCAAGAGGCTATGTTCATCATTACGATATAAATATACAGCCCGACAAATGTCCACGCAAAGTTAATCGCGAGATAATAGAGACTATGGTTCATGCCTACAGCAAGATATTTGGCACCCTCAAACCTGTATTCGATGGAAGGAATAACTTGTACACCAGAGATCCGTTGCCAATAGGGAATGATAAATTAGAATTAGAGGTACAATAATTGTACCCAATACCGAGCTCAAAAATATCTTCTCTTTATCCTCTGATGAGCAAACAAATAATCGAGTGGTTTTTATTTAGGTTATACTGCCTGGAGAGGGCAAAGACAGGGTGTTTCGCGTAGCGATCAAATGGATAGCCCAGGTTTCATTGTACGCTCTGGAGGAGGCTCTGGAGGGACGCACTCGACAAATCCCTTACGACGCTATTCTAGCACTGGATGTTGTCATGAGACATTTGCCATCGATGACATATACACCTGTTGGTAGATCGTTTTTCAGTACCCCTGATGGATACTACCACCCTCTGGGAGGTGGTAGGGAAGTATGGTTTGGTTTTCATCAGTCCGTCAGACCATCACAATGGAAAATGATGCTGAACATTGACGGTAAACATTTCCTTCTTGTGGTTGCCTTATTACCGAGGAATTTCTCAGTTTACCCAACTTAACCATTGACTCTCGTAGTATCGGCCACCGCATTCTACAAGGCCCAGCCAGTGATAGAATTTATGTGCGAAGTATTGGACATGCGAGACGTTAATGAACAGAAAAAGCCGCTGACCGATTCCCAGCGAGTCAAATTTACCAAAGAGATAAAAGGCCTTAAGATCGAGATTACCCATTGTGGTACTATGCGCCGAAAGTACAGGGTTTGCAATGTCACGCGGAAACCTGCTCAAATGCAATCGTAAGTGCAAGTAATCATGGAAAAGCATAGATCTTAAGGAGATTAAAGCTGTTGATGCATAAAGGAAAAACCGTATCACCGTCAGATTGATTTTTATCTTTACAGATTTCCTCTGCAATTGGAAAACGGCCAAACGGTGGAATGCACCGTCGCCAAATACTTCTTAGATAAATACAAAATGAAGCTCCGCTATCCTCATCTACCGTGCCTTCAAGTGGGACAGGAGCACAAGCACACATACTTGCCACTCGAGGTAAATATCAAATTCTCAAAGACTCGTCGGCAAATTGTAATCTGCGTACCAATTTTTTTTTTTTTTCACAAGGTGTGCAATATAGTGGCGGGACAGCGTTGCATCAAGAAGCTCACCGATATGCAGACGTCAACAATGATAAAAGCGACGGCACGTTCAGCACCTGATCGCGAGCGTGAGATCAACAATCTTGTGAGACGAGCCGACTTTAACAACGATTCGTACGTTCAAGAATTCGGTCTTACTATTTCCAACAGTATGATGGAAGTTCGAGGACGTGTCTTACCACCACCCAAACTTCAGTACGGTGGTCGTGTGAGTTCGCTCAGCGGACAGGTATCAAAAGCTTTTTCACAATTTACACTAGATCCCGTCAAGTTTTGCCGTGAAACTCGGAAAGACCACTTTCCGTAATCCACTAATATTTGCTTTCTCTTTATACCTGTCTTTCGTCAAAGACGAAACAGCAGGCGTTGCCGAATCAAGGAGTATGGGACATGCGTGGCAAACAATTCTACACAGGAGTTGAGATCAGAGTGTGGGCGATAGCGTGCTTCGCTCCCCAGCGAACCGTCCGCGAAGACGCTCTTCGAACGTTTACCTCCCAGCTTCAAAAGATCAGTAATGACGCCGGTATGCCGATAATAGGACAACCGTGTTTCTGTAAATACGCAACTGGCCCGGATCAAGTCGAACCGATGTTTCGTTATCTCAAGTCTACTTTCCAAGCATTACAGCTTGTCTGTGTCGTGTTGCCTGGCAAGACACCAGTCTACGGTAAGTGCTTTGCTGTGTTACGATGCTCATCTACGTGTCGTTAGGTGGGAAACGTATTTTACAATATTTATTTCCGTCACGTACAACAGCCGAGGTGAAACGCGTCGGTGATACACTCTTGGGTATGGCCACCCAGTGTGTTCAAGCGAAGAATGTTAACAAAACTTCGCCGCAAACCCTCTCGAATTTGTGCCTGAAGATCAACGTCAAATTAGGCGGTATTAATAGCATTCTGGTACCGAGCATCAGACCGAAGGTCTTCAACGAACCCGTTATATTTCTCGGCGCTGATGTGACGCATCCTCCTGCCGGAGATAACAAAAAACCTAGTATAGCCGCAGTGGTGGGAAGCGTCGATGCTCATCCGTCCCGTTACGCTGCTACTGTCAGGGTTCAACAGCACAGACAAGAGATCATACAAGAGCTGAGCTCCATGGTTAGGTGAGTGAAACAGCAAAAAATAGATGATTTTGTTATGTTTTTCTCTTGTGATATGCCGAATTTATTCCATTATCAACTGATATGCCCTTAGGGAACTACTTATAATGTTCTACAAGAGCACCGGTGGCTACAAACCGCACAGGATAATTCTGTATCGCGACGGTGTCTCGGAGGGACAATTCCTGCACGTTCTTCAGCACGAATTGACAGCAATCCGAGAGGCTTGCATTAAACTCGAGGCTGACTACAAGCCCGGTATAACGTTCATTGTTGTTCAGAAGAGGCATCATACGCGGTTATTCTGCGCCGATAAGAAAGAACAGAGCGGAAAAAGCGGCAATATTCCAGCAGGAACGACGGTTGATGTATGTATAACACATCCAACGGAATTCGATTTCTATCTGTGCAGTCATCAAGGTATCCAGGTAAGTCTGCTGCAGAATTCTTCCGTATTTTGGGCTGATTTCATCTACTCACTACTAATATCCACGTCAAACTTGTTCAGGGAACATCACGACCTTCCCACTATCACGTTCTCTGGGACGATAATCATTTCGACAGCGACGAACTACAATGTTTGACTTATCAATTGTGTCACACATACGTGAGGTGTACGAGGTCTGTCAGTATACCGGCTCCGGCGTACTACGCTCACCTCGTCGCATTCCGTGCAAGGTATCACTTGGTGGAGAAAGAGCACGACAGGTAAACAAAAAAGCATCACTTAATCGACGATATGAAATTTGACAACGGTCGAATGTCTTCGTGATTTTACTTTATTTATTTTTGCAGTGGTGAGGGATCCCACCAGTCAGGATGCAGCGAGGATCGTACACCCGGAGCTATGGCTCGGGCTATAACCGTGCACGCCGATACGAAGAGAGTTATGTATTTTGCGTAATTATTTCGATACTCGTGTATGCTACGTACGCGAGAAGACCGAGTACAGCACCGAACGGTTTAGCGTAACGCTCGCCAACACAAACGTCATATCTCCAAGTAGGTACGAATGAAACGAAAGAGTCAAAAGGGAAATATTTAAAAATTTGATGGTTACTTAAATACGGATAATGTCGGACGGCAAACCTCTTCGGTGGCCAATTTTTAAGAATTTACTTTTATAATTGAAAGCGTACCGATCGCGGGGTGTGAGAGACACGTTTCGATGAACTCGAGACGCATGGACAACGATGCAACAGAATTCCGTGGGGAAGACTGTTTCGAATCGTTCCATAGGGCAAGAAGGATAGGGAGTGAGGGTTAGGTTTTAAAAGAAAGGTGCTTTTAGTTAATCATGTTTTAGATTACATTAGAGGCGTGCCGCATTCGCTTGTCGGGTGTGAACTACACGATAAATAATATCTGATCGATAAATCAATTTCCTTTTTATAGATAATATTCGGTTCGTAACTCGCGAATTACGCTTATTTTTTTCATCTTCTTATTCATAGAGGGGGGTTTGTATCATCATAATTTACCATTTGTATTATAATGTGAGAAAGCGCATCACCACAGAAATCACTAACGTACTACTTTCCCCGAAATGCGGGACCATTACTTTTTTGTACATAGGTAAAGAAATTTTTTAATCGCCGGTATCAATCCTAACGGGGGAGACGAAATATACATCGATGTCGACCGTATGTTAAACAATGCTCGAATACACACCTGATCGTAACCGTAATAGCATTCGTGGGGAAAATAAAAATTGGTCACCGCAAGTCTGAGCGCGTCATTATCTGAGAAACATAGGAAATCCAACTTTTTATTGATACCATAAAAAAGGCTACTTGCCCCGTTTCTTGGCGACGATACGACCCGTATCGATGGCCGAATTAATCTAGGAATTTTATTGTAACGAGATTTGGACGTGGATAGATTTTTCGTGGCACTTTCGCGCAAAGCGATGTACTCCTGTGGTCTCGGGAGACTAAAATGCCTTTTGAGCCGCGAGTCACGGCAAGCTACATGCGATAAGAGAAATGCTAATATCTTTTTTATTACCTATACTTGGTCAGTCCGAATCCAATGTCATACTAGAATTTAAGGATGCTCGCTATAGTTTCGTACTAAAGGTCACATGGAGATCGTTTTCTCGACGCGTCTAACGATCGCTCGTCTATGCACAGAGTTATGTAACTTAAACTTTACCCAAGCTCGCGCGACCGTTTAACGTAAAATGAATAATGGCCGATCGTCCCGATAGAACAGATTGCGACCGAGTGGTTTTTACACGTTCTCCTCAGGCCAAGTACGAAACGCGACTACGCTTACTTTAAAAGAAAAAAAGCTGTGACACTTGCCCAGCGGGTACGTCACCTCGCGTCCGATAGTGCATTGTACAAGGCCGGAATTATTTGTTACAATATTATGAGGACGAGGATCGTTTTTAACACGGGCAATTGTCGCGCGTAGGCTAATTTTAAATCAACGTGGCATTGGATCTGGACCGAAATTCGAAAAGCCCTATCAATGCAACGCATATGAAAGATGAGTGAACTGAGATAACTAGGCAATAAAGAAACACGTAGAGATTAGGTCTTTGAGATGATTCACAATAATGGCAGAATAGTGCGAGAGAATACAGTACGGAGTTCATTTCGTTAGGTTTAAGATACACGCAAGAATACAATACCACTTAATCGACACTTTAAATGCATTGTAAGGTCCTGTATCAGTTCCACATCATTGAGCCTCTTAGTCGTGGTGGAAGAAATCAACCAAAACAACAGCCGTTCCGACGTGCAATTCGTTATTTACACAATAGTTTCGTCAAGCGATGCACCAAGAGAAATTATAGAGCAGAGCCAAGATAGATAGATTTGCAAACGTAACGCATTCAAGAGAGTGGGTAACTGTCGCACACAAGATCAGTTAAGTTCGTTTATTGGAATCCTTAATACACCGGACATTATGCCAAAGTTATTTTATTTTCTGTCTTCAACACGACGACTAATGAAATCAATAATGAAAACATCTTTTATTGGAACATACGTCAATTTATTTTCATGTCAGTATTAATTACGCCAGTCGAATGATTGATTTTTTTTTTTCTATCCTTTTCTTCAAATCCACAATTATTGAAAACGCAATTCTTCTTGCAACACCTTGTACGCCTTGATGAAATGCGTATTTACAAATTTAATAGGTAAATTATTGTACGCGCATACGTTCCAGTGCATTAATGATTCCGATACTAAGCTTACTTGCTATTAATTATGCCACGGAAAGTATGAAAAAGGACCTTGACTTATCAATTAATATTTATTCTAGTTTTAAATGTTAAGGGAAGTATAGAGCTTTAAAATCTATACCACTTGTGACACTGAATATATGGGAATATCTAGCATTTGACTTTATCGAGATAATTAGGCGATTTGTTAGTACGACTATTGTAAGATTAAGAACATTGACATCAACAAGAGTTATTAAACGAAACAAACATAACGACAACAACAATAACAATGCAATCCGTTTTGCGTCGTAGATCGGTACGGTACGTTTTGCAATTGAATTGGTACCAAATGTATAATATGGCTCCTCGAATTCGCCACTCGAGAGAGAAAACATACCCGCGGGGCTTACGGATTATGAGAATTAGGGATCCATTTAAAAATTAGATAACAGCATTAAGCTCGATAAATAAAATGAAAGAATTTATTAATAAATCATGTTGTTATAGGGGGTAAAAGGAACCAAAATGTCTGATCGTGAAAAAAAATATAATTATTAGTGTCTTACGAATCATTCATGTTGAAGTGGAACGAGACCCTACAGAGCTATTAGTTTATAAGTCACACCCCTAGAGACCCCGAATTTTACATCAGATTGTGGCGCATGGAAATATTTGACCGCGAAATTTACCAAGAGTACCATAGTTGTATATCTTATCGACCCCATCCCCCTTTTTAAATGATCAGTATCGTTGATATTTTCCTGCGCCTCGAGAATGGGCTGACATTTGTAAATATCAATTCACATTTTAATTCGAGAGCAGAGCCGTGAAATGAACATTAAGTAAAAACCAATGAAACATGATTTGGCACCCACGAACAAAAATTAAATACGTCAACCAATATTTGATTATTTGTCCGATAACAGTATGAGAATCACTTTCGTGTTTAACAATGTAATGTAGTTTTCCCTTCGTTGGTTGGCACTGTGTTCTATAATATGACGACAAAACTGATTTTTTTTTTCATCTTTTACAAGCTGGACGTAGATTCCCACCACTTTTGAAAGTTATTCGTAGTTTGCGAACGTGTTTGGAATCGTTTAACAACAACGGGATTAATCGCGCTGATTCATTATTAGCGATGCTGTTGTTTGCGCTCCAATTTATAATGTTATTGCTTGAAACGAAAATGATAATTCGACGATAATTCAAATCAAAAACACTACACCGATGAAAAACAAACGCGATATTTAGACATACACTTTTCTCTAAGTGTCCGATAAATCGTATTATAAGAAAAACAATTTATATTTATATACATACAAATCGAACAAAATCATTGCATTTGGCGACACATCTTCGACAACGCAGACCGGTAAAAAGTCACCAGTACCTTAAAATTTATATATAAAAAAAAAAAACAAAACCAAAAAAAAAGAAGACTTTTAGCGATTTGTTCAATTGTTGCTTTCGATTACGTACGAATTCATCCAACGTCAAAAAAAACTTACATATACATACTCTTGTGCCACTGTAAAATGAACCATTGCTTAGAAAGAATAACTCTATGCGCGCATATTATTTATGAGAATCTCTCCGCCTCTTACTGACAATATTCTTTATAGCATGCATATCGCGGTCGATGATGAGTAAAATGTTACCACAAATTATGCGAGTCGCCACTTCATCTTGCTGACATTATTCGTTTATTGAAAATTGTGCAGCTACGGTCATAATATGCGAATCCTTGTGGAGTAAAGTGATGCAGTAACATAACAAAACAAACCACATACACAGATGATGCGTGAGACGCATCATTTGTACTTGCAGTCAAGTACATACTATTACGATCACTTTAAGCTATTCTCGCGTAAAAAGTAAAATGAAAATATCGATAATAATTATAAGAAAATAATAATCTTAACGACTACATCGTTTTTCAAGAGTTTCAGCTTTAAATTATGTCAACACCGCAAATGAACGCAAATGAATAATAATACAGTCGAGTGATTACTGAACTAAGAGTGCCGGATAATCAATTTATTAAGTACACTTGAATTTTACTGTATTGTACTGTAAGATACAATAATTCATAGGTTTAATTGTTCATTCATTATGCGTGTGGTACTACGATAACAATCGTGTTACAACTATATTATTATTATTATTATTATTATTATTAACATCATGAATACTATTGCTGATGTTATCAATGTCATCATCGTACGTCAATATCGTAGCTATGAATACAATCTATCGGCAAATGAATTTATCTCCAAGATTAGCTATCGCGGCTTCTTTGAGTATGCATTTTTTAAATAATTGTTCGTTCGTCGATCGCGACCCGAATATTGAAAAAAAAAAAAAAAAAATTGAAAATATGTTTGTACACAGTACGACGTTCTGATAGAAATCAATGATTAACATAACAGTTACAAACTTGCACCGAAGGTTGTGTGTGTATGCGTATGCGAGTATATATGTCAGAGTGCCTGTAGAATATATTTCCTTTAAACGAGTAGCTTTGTCTCCTGTGAACGTAGATAATCCATACCGACCATAATTTCAACACCTTTAATTATTCAATACTTTGTAACGATCGACCGAGTTGGACACATAGTGTATTCATTGAATCAATCATAACAACATTCTACTGAGTCCATCAATTGTACTACGTTTTTTCTCATACGAAACGTATCGGTTCATTATTAAAATAATTTAATTTTCGTATGAGTCGGCTGTAGACTCGTCGTTCGCGTTCACAAGTGGTTGTTAGTCACTTTTTGGAATCGTACATTCCTTGGGGGTACCTGAAAAATAAAGTCTTTGGGCATCTAGAGTGAAAAAAAGTGAATACTACAGGGATTACGAATGAAACGTCAGACGCACATGGTAGTAGGCTCTCTTTAAAAGCTACATTTATTTTGATTCTTTTGATATTCAGACCGCTCGAGTCGACAGACGTTTCGCACGACTACACATTCAACATTATTAATCCAATTTAGCAACTCGATAATTGGATATATTTTAGTCGATATCGTCAATCGATGACAATAATTAGAAATTTTTTCTTCGACAATAATGATATGTAAAAAAATATTCTCGTTTGCGGTTGTGTCAATTGAGGTGAAGAATTAAAATTTTAATGATTTTGTAGAGAAGAATATATAAAGATAGCGGTCGATTCTTTTCGGCAGGATTCGCAATACCAGTCTGTAGCATTTACCCTCGGATATATCACTCTGAAAAATTGAACTCACTGCCACTGTGAGATCGTCATAACATTGGACTGTTGCTTTGCCATCGCTACATGCATATACACCTTTGCTTCACTCGTCGAGTGAAGACAGATAGAAGCCGATAAATTACCAGAGATGTTTCCATGGGTAAATTGAAGTACCGATCTATTCGCCTCCCTGTCCAAGTTTATTAACCGAGAGCTTATTACATTTATATTACGCACATCGTTGGTCCCGAGCCAAAGGTTGAAAAGTGCAAAGCAAGATACAATTTACAGAGTGCCTGGCGCTTCGTTCACCGTGTGGTAAAGAATGATGAAAAGCTGACAGATGAAAGAGAAGCGAAACACGATTTTAAACAAATTCTAAAAATACTGGCGGTGGTAATTAAGTGTGAACGCCACCTTTGCCGACACCAAAAATATAAAAGCAAGCGAAGTTATTAAGATGCCAGGATTAACTGGCATGAGCGAAAACAAAGTACTGATGACGCGTGTGCGATAATATTCAAGCGAAAGCTGCGGGAGGATTATTAATAGAATAATTGTTAAGGGACGATCTGTCATTGAAGCTGGTCGCACGCTGAAAGTATGTAACCCAATTATATTTGTTGGAATCTTATTGAAATGCCAGGAAAAATGTTATTGATTAGTTCTTAAGGTAAATGAGAAACAAAAAAGAAAACAGCAACAAACATACACAAAGTATATTATATTACTGCATATTATGTATGTACGAATGTACAAGTTAAGTCAGCCGTTTTAAAAATAACTGGGTGGTACAATCATCCCCTTGCACACGTTGGTTCGTTACATTATCTTGAGGAATTTTGACGTGTAACGAGACTCGGTTCAAGAAACTCATCTTGTCGTATCCCCTCTCTAGATCTCTGGTTTAGCCAACGAAGATAGACTCCTATAGAAGCGTACGGCCCATAGGAGAGTTGAGGCGAAAAAGTTGGGGTGATCTGGCCGTAGTTATCACCCCAACGGATTGGGGGCGCTGTTGCTCCTTTTCGTTGTGTGCACTCACCGACAGGCAGGGACGCACGCGACTGCGTTGGTGAGTTTAGCTCCGCCCCAACGACCAATCACGAATTGGGGTGATCATGCGTCTCTCTCGTGCCCACTTGGAACGGTCGTGCGTGCTCTCTCACACTCGATCGATAATAGACTGAAAGTGGGGGTTCAGCCGACGCGGTCATGCTGTTTCTCTCGCACTTCCTTGCGATAATAGTGTGTTCTGTCACGCAAGCATGTCTCACACATGACTCACCAGCAGCGCTCTACTCATAGATTTTTATATGTGTAGAAGTCGCTGCAGGACCAATCAGGAACTGGGGTGATCATGATATCTCTCTTGCAGTCATTTAGAACGATAGTGCGTGCTCTCTCACACTCCATCAATAATAAAACCAAGTGAGAATTCCATATGATTTCTTGACGTTTGGATTGTTTTTTCAGGACGCGTTTTATACTCGTGGAAATTGACATTTGCTTGTTAGCTTTCAAAGTACAGCTAAATACAATAAACAAAATTAAGCGATGAATTCACTGCATAAGCTGTCAAGCTACACCCCAAGTAGGACTGCCACTTAAATATTAGAAAACTACCTTCATAATCAAAGGATGTTGTGGCCAAGATCTCAACGCCCAGCGTTGCTATCTTGCAGGACTGAGTTCGATCCTCTTTCGGTGCAATTTTTTATCATTTTTTTTTGCAGTTGATAAGTATATCCTTATGGCTATACTATCCGTATCTATAATTTGTTTGTTTTCTGTCATCCATATTAATAATGATGAAGAAACATTGCATGGCTGCACATATTTCTGGGATGGTCGTCTCATCTCTCTCGTACACGCTTGATGTCATGTGTGGTATCTCTCGCATCACAGGCCTCACACGCACGAAACCGCGTTCACGGGCGTCACTTTGCATGTAACGTGTTTACGTGTAGGTCTATCCAGTGACCACAAACGAGCGATCGTACCATCTCTCTCACACTCACTAAGAGCAGTCCTGCGTTCTCCCTCGCACTCACGGACTGTGCTCGCCCGTAAACATCCGCGTCTCTGTCACACATATGGTAGTGTTTCTTTCGCGCATCAGCGCATCAGCGTTCATTTTGGCCGTACAACACTCGAATCGACAATCAAGTGTTTGGTTAACTCTTCAAGGTGAGAAATTCACAACTCGCAGGGTCGTGGTTCAAATCTCGCCGCGGGAAATTATTTTTTTTCATGTCATTCATTTCTATTACTGTTTGTTTATTTCTTCATTACTATTGTTCAATAGTTCATTAATAAATAACAATGTCCATTTCATTCAGAGGGGTTCATTAATATATTTTATTTTTGATTTGAAAAAAACATGCGTTTGCATATACCTGTACATAGATAATTTTTGCAGATTCTCATTTGGTGGCGCCTCATCCATAAATGTTTCGCGACATATTTAATTAATTGTATTAGAGTTGAAAAAGAAACGCGTACAGTTACATGCGTGAGTGCTATAGGCGAGCGTATTTCCAAGTGAATGCGAGAGACATGACAGATGACGCCAGTTTGCGATTGGACCACATACACATGCTTGATGAGCGATCGGTGAGTAAGCCTTCGGAGCGAGTATGCCGCGATAGGGGAAGCAACGAAATAGGGGAGGAAACGCAACAGTTGCGTTCCCCACCGTGAACGCCTTGTCGACAGCAGTCGAGAGCACGCCGAGAGCACGAGGCTAGTAGGCGGAGCTAATCGATCGGTCGACAGTGCCGCCGCCAAGCGGCTATCTACATCGCTGAAAGCTTTGCCTCAAAGCCCCCTATATCCGTACGCTTCTATAGGAGTCTATCTTCGTTGGTTTAGCTCAACTATTATTTTCTCTCTTGTAAGATGTATTAGTGCTTTGTGTAACATTATCGAAATGATGATAGTCGGACGAGATAGAGTTTACAAGTTCAAACTTTAACGCGGGTATCGAATCACTTATGGTAAAGAAGTCGAGACGGGAATTATTGAAAAGTAAAAGTCAAACCGATAGTACATTTATATGTTATGCATTTTTAATATTCATTTTATCTCAGCGTGTAAATAGACGTTTCTAATGACATTTAAACGACAGTAGCGCCATAATCGAGAATGCCTGATGTTACATCGGGGTTTGTGACGGCCAAATCGTCGATGCGCTGAATGTTTCATAGGTACGAACAAGTTATTGAATTGTAATAATAATGACTGTATTAATGGGCTCTCGTATTGCTGTATATAAAGTGATATACATATACATTCACATAATATATTTTGTCGATCGAATAATCGTTGTCTTAAGAAGCATGATAAACGAGAAAGAAAATTCTTCAAGTACATACAATTATGTTCTATCACAGTGCCGTGCTGTAAGCGGGTGAACGAAAAAAAAATCTTTATTTTTCGTTGAATATAATGCAATCTTATGTCAGATGATCCAATGATATATCGATTGGCCGCTCACTGTACCATCCAAAAAAATGTCGAGCATCCAACAGCAGCGATCAATTTCTACGTTTTACGAACACACATTTTCGTTTTAGCTAAAGCTAACATTACTCATGTAAGATTTATTATAAATGTGTTAGACCACAAATATAAATATATAATGAATACAAAAAGCATTGTATTCGCGACGTTTAGAATTATTCTCTCCTTGACTATACGAATTTTTGGTGGACTGCCCAATGATGGCTTTAAATCTCCCGCGGTATACGCCCCTGCGGCGTTTCTGACATTCGCCGTTATTTCAATTGGGTAACTGACTTTTCAAGATACGGTACTGGTAGGACGTTTTTTGAATTCCGACACCCGACCGTCACTTGAGAAGAAAAACCGTTCGCGAGTCAGCGCGTACCTACAAAGATTATTTTTTCTCCTTACCGATCGGCCAGAATTTAGACGAGAGCAAAGGACATGTCACCTCGAAAATCACCACGATCGCAATTTTCTGATGAACATGCGGAGTAAGTAAACACCGCTCTGTTAAGCGCCGCTGTTAATGTGGAGTAAACGATTTTTTTCCCAACGGCTTTTTAGGGTGGCTCATTTGCGGGACCAAGTGAGACTGCTTACACACGAAAACGAAAAGCTTCGCCGTTTTATAGAGAGCAATGGTTTGTCCGGTCCATTATCGCCGAAGCCGAAAAATGCTATCGACGGAGATCACAGGGAAAAGAGAGCGGCACACAGATCCGTCATCGCTCACGCTCACAAAGCCAAAAGTCCAAATACTCCAGCGCGACCCGGCACACCTCGGGCTATCGGCCGAGGTTGTTCGTGCAAGGGAAATTGCTCAACGAGAATATGCGGATGCGTAAAAAAAAATATTCCCTGTGCAGAATTCTGCAGATGCGGGGATGAACTCTGTCAAAATTCGGTCAGTATAATAGTCTAATGCAATTTTATGAGTTAACAAATGATACGGCGTCTGTGCCGGTGAAAAGGAAAACACAGCTTTTAGTCGCTTAAATAATTGTTGTATATTCTGATTTACTGTTTAACTGTTCTCAGGAACCGGACAAGGAGAACATTGGCGATCCTAACCATCAGCCTCAACTCTCTGAGGATGCTGCCGAAAGTCTGACGAAACTTTCCAAGTTGGCACTGACAGAGAACAAAGAATCTGAGCTGAGACATCCTGCATTGGAGCCGGTGAACAAGAGGCTGGATAAAATTGGAAAACCGCGCGGTCTCTTCAGTCCTGATATTCCAAATCATGAATTCAATTTTGAACCGAAGGGTGATATAGAATCTGAAAATATCTCGCTGCGTTTTGGTGATGATCCGGAAGCTGAAGAGCCAGCGGAGGAAGCTGTTGTGGAAAAACCGTCAGATAGAAGAAACAACAAAAAGAAAAAAATGATGCGCGAGAAAAATGTAAACGTCGACGATCGTGACCTTAATTTAGATGCAGAGGGTGACATCGAATCAGAAAAGATATCGCAGGGTCCTGGTGATGTTCCTGAGCTGGAAGAGGCGGAGTCAGAGGAGGCAGTGGCAGAAGATATTACAGAAAAAACATTGGATAAAAAGAAAAATACGAGAAATAAAACAAAGAAAAATGAAGATGCTGGAGAACACAAAAAGAAAAGAAGGACTCGAAAATCCATCACCACTCCGGATCCAAAAGCTGCAAGTCCGGATAGGGAGAAGGTAATTGTTGTACCAGTATAAGGTAACAGAAAAAACTAATTTCGATGAATATAGGGGCATAGAGGCCCAAAAAGAACATAGAGACACAGAATTGTTATTCTGGTAAAAATTAGTATTGTCTTTTATTTGTTGCTTCCACTATTTATTAAAATCGTTACTGTCGTTACGAGGGAAACTATTTCTCCATCTGCATAGGTAACTACTGACTTTGATCCTATGAAACCGAGACGTCAATTGTCGCGAAGTCCTCTGGTATCACGACCCATGCCTCAAAGTGAACAGCCGACGGATGCTTTGGAAATACCACTCCCAGCACCACTTAAAGAAGAACCCGAAGAGGAACCTACAGAACCAGATGGTACACATTTTTATTTTTCTGACTGTATATGAACCAACGCTTTATAATACTTGTAAACAAACGTTTAATACTTGCAGAACTGAAACAGGACGTAGTGCCGGATTGGGATCAGCATAAAGCAAATCTAGTTGAATGCACTATTTGCGGACGAAAGTTGTATCCACATCGCATAAAAAAACACGAGGCGTCTTGTCAAAACATATGAATTGCCACCGTGCATTTCTACAATTTGACATGTTATGTTGTTCGTTTTTAATATCCTTTTTACGGTTGATATTATTGCGATCAAGCGTTTATCAGCGCTTACATGCTGAGCATTTCTGTGAAAATGTCGAAGTATATACAAAAGAAAATCATTTAGTAGAATATTATATCGGCCACAACCTAATAAATATATTTTTTTCAAGCACCAACTGAAAATACCAAGTTTCTATGTGCAATGTAAATAATGACTACATTTTTTTTTAATACAGAAGTGACGGATTCCCCTTATGCGGTCACTTTCAGTGGAAAAAAACGAATTCATAACCGGAAGTGGAATATTTCAGGTAAGCCGTCACATCTGAGCGGAAAATATACATTTGCAGAACGGGATGAGATGTACAATTAAAACCTTTTCCGACAATTATTAAAATTTACCATTTTCAGAATAGCGAATTCTATGTTAAATTTTGCGAAACGGTACTTTGTTATTTTTTTTTATTTTGAGATATCGACTTGAAACCTTTGTCAATCAATTTAAGTCACATATTTACCAATCGATTCAATTAACGAAAATAACGTTTTTAGAGAAGCTCAGAGGGACAATTACAGATTTCTAGAATGTGATCAAAAATATTCAAGAACATTGAGCTTACTTTGAAAAGTACTAAAAGTGAGAGAAATTTATAGGATTTCTCAGAGAAATTTTAGAGATATTTTCCGAATCTTTCAAATACATTTTTAAAGATATTCAGACAATTATTTTTACCCCGGAAGAAATGCATCACTTCCGGTCGAAGATTATAGAGTACGTTGACGTGCATTGGCAGAAGTGTTTTAAATCATTACAGATTTTAAACGTGTGTTGTAGCGCGAGCGATTGTGCCGCATATAAACACGTGTGGATACTGAAGACAAAGTAAGTACGTCGCTCAACTTAAAATTTCACTCGGTATTGCTAATTGTAAAAAAAAGGGGTTACATTATCTACACATACTTGGGTATAATAGTAATGTATGTGAAAAAACGATGATCTTGCGAGTCTTCTCAGAATAACCTCCAAACGCTCCGACTTAACCTTCGTTTGTTTACGTTCTCTTGTGGAGTGTTTAATAAAACAAAGCTTAGCAACAAATTATTAAGATTTAATTGGATAATGTTAAATAAGTTATTTTGTGCCTAAAATAATGTTTCAGATGAAAAAACTCTCTGGCATACCTATATCAAAATTCGTGGCATATTCGAAGATGCGTAGAAAGACGGAAAATGCCATGAAGGTGAACAAAATAAAGAAAAAACGGAAACGCCTCGCTAATATAATGTCGGCAAACCCGTCTACAACATCAGCAGATGTCAGTTCCATGTGTGAACCTCTGCCAGTCGAAAAGCCACAGGAGGAGTTAAAAACAAAAGTCTCAAAGAAGCGTGTTAAAACAACATTGGTCAATGGAAACTCTTGTTTAGTAAAAGGAACGAAGAAGCTTAAGAAGGCAAAAATGCCTAAGAAAAAAGTATTTATAGTCGATTCGCCAGATACAAGTTCCGAAGAACTTTCAAGCCCAGGGCAAAATGAAAGTTTGGAAATACCGTTACGAGAAAATACACAAGTACATTCTACAAAGACCGAGTCGCCGGTGAAAGATAAAAGTAGGATTATGTCACCGAAGACCAGAGAGAATGACGAGTCACATACGAGGCAAAGGATGGAGACTGTTTCACATGTGTTGATGCCCAAAAGCTTGAACAACAATCCAGAGGACGATGGGAAATCTCTTTTTCAATGGCTTATACATCCATTATCCATAGAAAACTTTTTCAAGTGAGTTTATAACTCAAAAATAACACTAGTATTACATTAGCTTCATTGATACGTTGTATCGTTCATGGTTTTGTGTGTTTCAGAACTAACTGGGAGAGTGCACCTTTGCATATTAAAAGAAACAAATCAAATTACTACAAACTTCTCATGTCGACACCACTGCTGGATAAAATATTGCGTGACTTTCATATACTCTATACGAAAAACATTGACATTACATCTTATTCTAATGGTCAAAGAGAAACTCACAATCCATCCGGCCGTGCCCGTCCTAGCGTCGTTTGGGACTATTATTCAAATGGCTGTTCGATTAGGATGTTGAATCCTCAAACTTTCATACCAAAGTTACACGCTTTAAATGGTGAGTATTACTTGTTTATATTTGCCTGGCATTTCTCTAACGAACGATTATCAATCTTTCAGCGACATTGCAAGAGTTCTTTGGCTGTTTCGTGGGAGCAAACTCCTACTTGACACCGCCGGATAGTCAAGGTTTCGCGCCGCATTATGATGACATAGAGGCGTTCATAATACAAATTGAAGGAAAAAAACGATGGCGCTTGTACAAACCGATAACCGAGGGAGAATATCTTCCGCGTTATTCATCGAAGAACTTTGATCCGTCGGAGATCGGCGAGCCGATACTCGACACCGTCGTGAATGCCGGGGACTTGCTGTATTTTCCTAGAGGAACAATTCATCAAGGAGAAACGATCGACGGTACGCACAGTCTTCACATCACACTGAGCCTTTACCAGAAGAACAGTTGGTGCGACTTCTTGGAAAAATTGCTTCCGGAAGCACTGAGATCCTCGATCGCAACGGATTCGCGTTTTCGCGAGGGTCTGCCTATCGATTATCTGAAGCACGTAGGATTTGTTCATTCCTCGGAAAAAAGCGAAGTCAGACGAAATTTTATCGACAAGACCAAAGACTTGCTTCATAGATTGATTGACAATATCGACGTGGACAAAGCTGCGGATCGAATGGCGAGGGGCAACATTCACGATTTTCTTCCTCCAGTTCTCTCGCCTCAAGAACAAGAATGTTCGGCTGTTGAGGATGGTGAGCGAATGACAGTAGGAGGACTGATCGAGACCAGAGTCGAAATTGAGCCAGATACCAGGATCAGGCTGTTACGATCGCATTGCGTCAGGTGATGATTTAAATTACCATCAAATTAAATCTTAAATTCGGTCTTGTGGTTATACAGAGATTAAATTGTTATAGACTGGTCGAAGAAGAAAATTGCATGAGGATTTATTACTCGACCGAGAATTCTAAAGAGTATCACGAGTACGAACCACAATTTCTCGAGGTAGACAGAGAATTCGCCCCAGCGGTTAGAGAGATAATCAAACGTTATCCGCATTTTGTGCGTGTTGATGACCTACCTATCGAAGGCGAAGACAATAAGGTAGTACTATATTCGACGAGTATAACTATACCCTTCAAAAAAATACATTCGTTTTTCTCCCACCAAATAGGTTCAAGTCGCAAGAGATCTCTGGGAAAAATGCATAGTTGTCACCGACATACCTTTGCCTATCGTGGAATAGCGATTCACCGTCGGAATATCTTTATGATAGCTCAAAAAAACGTACGTAACATTTATACAGATCAATAAAGAGAACTCTATTGTTTGAACTGATGAAATTCTTTATTAATATTTCTGTCAGTTCGTGTACCGTAGGAACTGGAATGTTTTGTTTGTATAGACATGCGTGTCTGCAGAAGAATATCCATCGAAAAATTATAACTCTCTGCCCCGCCGCCATCGGTCAGGTTCATTGATAGTCGTAGAAAAGTATTTATTATGTTCAGATTTCAAGTTTTATGTCTCTCCTTGAGCTTTCATCTTGGTCCTTTTGTCGACCGAGGACGTATTCGATATACCCCAAGTATCCATCGTTGTCGAGGTCATCTTCATCGAGAACCCGATCTATCAGCTCTGCGGATAATACTAACGTTAATATCTATCAAAAGTTAATATTAAAATTAATATTAACGTATACATTTTTTTCTGTTCTCACCAACAATCCAAGAGTAATCTACCACAGAGTCTTTGTGTTGATTGTCCTCCACTCTGTTATCGCTATCCACGTCGTCGTCGCTATGAAGTGTATGCTGAAGTGCGTGAAGAAGTTCGAGTCCATCCAGTTTCGTATTATTGTCAGTGTCGTGGACTCTGAAAGGCAAACACTACGTCGGTAAGTGAATCTCACATTTTCGATTACAAATCATTTGGTGCATACTTGAAGTAATAAAATTCTAATTCTTGCGGGTTCATCTTGGATACGTCAATCTGGTTGGCGAGGGAGCCCATGTCTTCAGCGAGATGCCTAAAATCGAAATATTATTAACCGTTCGGACGCCAGTGGATTATTCACTGATTATAATAGATCGGTGCAGAACTCACGCTGCGTCGTGTAAGAGCTCTTCGTCTTGGGTCATCTTAACAGTTTTAATTGGCACGTAATGATGATGAGACACACTGCTCTTGGGATGATGAGGGCCCCGGAAGCCGAGAATCGGTTCGACAGATGCGATCGTGAGTACAAGTATCAACAACATCGCCGAATTCGATCTGGAAACACAATAAACTTTCAATTTCGTTGCACCTTTATGATACACCTAATTGGAATGTTCGCTTCAATATTTACTCATATCAAGTAAGCAAGGATAGGATTTACAATAATGTTTTTGTAATGCTTTCCGTTTTTCACTTTAAAGACTGGAGTACTTCGAGCCAAGCGATTTTCCACTTGAAAATTTGATTCACTCGAAGGATTCGATAAAGTCCACGGGGATGTGGCCCGTTCGCACTTGGGATAAAATGCCGCGCAGCGTGCGAGCGGTGTAACCGACTACAATAGGACCTGCTGGGACGCACTGCACCAGGCGTGGATTCACGGGACGACCCTCTTGGCCAACGACAGATGGACGGTAAGGGGGGTCCACGGTAATTATTATGCGATTACCCACAAGCCCATTGATTTAGATTCATACCAGGAGGGGGTCCACCGCCAGTCTGGTTCTCGATTTATCGAGATGCGAATATTTCTTTTGGCGACATCTTATCGTTTTACTGATCGTTTATAATTATTCAATGCAAATCGTGTCACGGTGTTTATCGTACAATTATTAACCACTATTGCACCGTGGATACGATGAGGGCATAAATTATTTATCTATCGCGTGAAACGTCGGAAGTTTAATTAAAGTATCCCGTTAATAAATACTTTTGTGTTCTCAGGAAATGTCGGGCAAGCAAACAGAACGAGTTGTTGAGGTGTTAAAAAAAGACACAAGAGCGTGACACGGATTTTGGGCACTTGGAAATCAATTCTATATGAGCTTGGAACACGAGGGAATAGGGAATGGAGCAGGGGGCTCGAAAATGCATATGTTGAGAGGGTGCCCCAAGGGGCTCTCGATGCAAGTGGACCCCGGTGAGCGAGCACCCCAGTCGTCGGCGGTAGCAACGGCACGGAACAGAGAGCCACCTTCCCTTACCCCTCGGGTGTCGAAATCCATAAATAATTTATATCATTTGGTCCATTCAACGGGGAAAGGGCCCATATGTACCTGTGTCGCCTTACAAATGTGGGACCTGCAGTTCGGGTTGACGACGATGTTACTGCTGTTCTTACTGCTACAATCCACCCTCGATTCAACCGAGAGACGAGGCACAGCATGTTTCACCAATGTTGCTAACTAATCTGAGCGCCGAAAAAAAAAAAAAAAAAACAAAAAAACAACATGAGTTCAGATTGCAACTCGATAATAGTTGGCTCGTGTATGTTCTAACATTGGTACAGTGACATACTTTTATGGCTCACGTGTTACAACATACACGTTACAATCATGCTACATATTAATAGAGCACACAGGATCGACAGTTCGATGAACGGATCCTCACGAGATAACGTTGCCCAACCGAGGCTACATTTTATATGCAAGCCAAGCGTATCGCCGAGCCAATCGAGAATTGAAATACGATACGTAACGAATTTGCAGTCGCATCAAATTTTCAATAACTCCTCTCTTTGATCCGGAACCGTGACTATCGGTCTTTGATTATCAACGAGCTTTCTCCACCCGATCGGTCGTTATAATTAACGTTATTGATAAAATTCATCATCAAACGAAGTGTAATTCTCGGATGATTCGAGGCTTATTATCTTTTTATTCGTTGTAACAGTCGGATAAGTAAATTGTCAAATAGTCGTCGTGACATTATTTCCGTGTTAATAATAGATCCTCGTGCTACATCGGAGCTTGAGAGGTCGAAGCTGTCTCGCGTGTAACGTTATTGTCAGAGTCCATGCAAAATTTATAATTACCTGTTGTTACGTGAGGATCTTACCTGTAAGAATCGATCTAACGTGGATGAACGTCGATGTGCCTCGTCTCGATCCTTCCGGGACGCTGACAATGTTGTTCCCTGGTATTTCGTCCGCGTTGTCACACGCGCTGGCGATTATCGACGTTTTTCGACAGACTTGCGTTCTCGCGAAGTTGCTCCGATTTCGTTGCGCGTGGGATGGGCGGGTTTCGTTCGTTTTTCGGATTCCACGACAGTCCCAATTCGTGGAAAGACCATCGGAGAACGTTGTTCGCGTCGTTCTCCAACCCGGATCCAATGATTCGACAATTATAGAGCGTATAAACGATTAATCGTATTATACAAGCCACATTCAATTCCCGACTTTGCAGTCCATCGACGATACCACAATTAATTCGATGACCCATGAAACATATGTGATTCGAATCTCGAACCTTTCCCCTTGGACTAGAATGCTTTAGAGATTAATTTGTTATTTTTATTTCGAAATTAAATTAATTTTATTTTTAATTCTTTGCAGAAAACATCCTGGCCACGTGGACTGTGATGGAAGAAATTGAAGACTCTGCGCTTATTATTTTGAAGCCCTGTCGGCGCACTCGGGAAGAGACAGGGACGAATTGGAAAATATCGATGGAAAATTCGAGGATTATCGTCGCGCAGATAGGCGGATCGGCAACTTTTGAGCGGCAACGCCGAGTGAGGAGATTCAGAGGATGAGAGTGAGTGAGCGCGGACGGGTCCCCGGTCGTCATGGCGACGAGCGTAGCCTAAAGCTATGCTTTTATTGATTCCAAGCCGCAAACAATGTACAGGAGTGTGGATGTTTCGCTCCGTTCTCTCTTGCACTCTCGCACCGTTTCCAAACTTGCTTGTTCCACCCTGCGAGTTATGTGCCTCACGGCTCAGCTTTCGCGAATTGTCCAACGCAAATTACCTTCGAATCCTTTCGCAGACGGTTGTTTCCTTTTGCTTCACGGTTTTCCAATGAGTTACACGTTTTGTTCGCTAAAAGCTGGTTGCAAAAAAAAAAGAAAAAGTAACTGCATTCACGAGTCGTGCGAAACGCTATGCTCGTATCTTTGGGAATGATTTAGAACAAACCTTTGATTCGAGGGTAAAATCGTTAAACTATTAGAAAAATTAGCAGACTATAGGTGCATTCTTATTCAGCAAGCACATGCGATTGAGTTGTCATTCGATTGATTCGATTATTGTTTTTATTATTATCGCTATTAGAGTGTCAAAGAAAAAAGAATGTGGACTCTTCGAAAAATATTATCAGGCAGTAAATATATTTGTAGCTCGTAGTCTCGAGGATAGAAGCGATTATATTTATTTCCACGCTGATGAGAAAATTTGCGACGATATTGGAAACGGGGAACTTGCGTTGGAATTGGATAATTGTTGCGAGAGCCGAGCCGATGTCGCTCGCATGGTCAATGAACAATTCGTTTCGTTCGGTGTATTATTACGGGCTGTTCATTAAATGTCAATTTCGTAAGTGTACATCCGCTAATTATGTTTTTTCTTTTTTTTTTCAAAATGTCGCGTGGACGCGAGATCGGCCGACATACCCGAGGTGCGTCGTGCGCCCGGCATTCTGACGCATGAAAATTGCCCAAAGGGATGCGCCAACCGTGATCGATGTTCCATCCGATCGGAGTCTACCGAAACTGCCCGCCGAATAATATATTCATAGCTTCCGGATGGTTGAACGCGACTCTGGTTCATCCCCTCGCACCCCCACGGTTTTCCCCTACCAACTTGCGAACCTCGACCCCCTGGACCCGCCGATACGCCTCCGGTTGCCGTTGTCCCATTCTGGAATCATTATTCCGTCGTCGATGTGGATCATACACGCGTAAATTTGCTATCGGATAATTATCGAAAAGTCTCTCCGAACTCGCTATAATTTTTTAAAATAGACACTTTAAATTTTTACATTATACGTTGGGCACTTTCAATTTACTCGATCCGTCGCGTCCGTGTATTTCATTGATTCACGGGTAAATTGACTCCAGAATAATTATTGAGAAGTCTTTTCGAACTTGCTTTAATTTTTTAAAATTTAGACCTACGTTTACTCAATGTAGCATCTCGGATTATTTTTTTCGTAGACGCGTAAATTTGCCATTGAATTAAAAAAAATCCAAACTCATAATGGATTCGTTAACGATCATGTAAATTTTACAAGGCACGCCCGGCATCTTTCGCTCACTCAATCCAGCGCGTTCGCCAATTTTTTCGTTGCCAAAAGCGATCGAGCTTATTAAACGAACCGTCTTTTGGACTCGGACAAACGTCACGCCGGAAAATTACAACTCGGCGTACAGTTTACCTACGTAGTGAAAACAACGCAACTCCCAAGCCCGACATCCGATCGAAAATTGACTTATCGAGAAACGAGAAGCGTTCGGCTCGCGGCGGAAAATGAAAAAGAAACGATGAGAAAATTTGAGCGGAAACGAAAATAATCGTCCTCGCGGTCGGGCTTTCCTCGGTGTAAGAGCCAAGTTTTTTTCCGCTCTTCCGTTTCTCGGCTCTCCTCTACTTTTTCTCATATTTTCATCGTCTCATCGTGCCTCGTGTTTCTCTTTTTCGTTAAACGTACCTAAGAGGACGAGGCGAGGAGGAAAAGAGCTTCCACCGGTTGCAGAGACTCGCGCTACCTTATACCGCGTTACACTACGTTCGTTTCGCGCTTTTTTTTTTTTTTTTTTTTCTTCTTTCTACTCACTCTTTCCTCGACCTCTTTCACCGCTGTTATGTTACGCGGACGTTGCGAACTAAGTGCAAAATTATTTTTAAAACATTTTCCTAACCGCGTTAACGTGAAAGCTGACCCAGCGTGTGCGGAGAGGCTTCGAATACCCGCTCGTGTAGCTTCCCTCGAGTCCCTCGAATCCTGCCGCGTGCCGTTGTCGTTCGCCAGGCCAAAAGAATCGGAAATGCCCGCTGTGCGGTTTCGCTCGACTCGCGAACCCTCCCCGCGGTTTCAACCCCTTCGCTCACCTTACCCGACTCGCGGATACCTTCTCGATCCCTCAAACGCGACTCCCTCGCTTCAACTTTTCAAGATAATTTCGCACCGGAAGAACCGCTTAACCGCCAAACTCTTCTGTGTTTCTTCGGTCAGCAAAAAACGAGGGGTTCGATAATCGGCGAAGAAGCATTTTTTTTTAAATGCTCCAAAAGCCAAAACGTGTTGCAAATAATTTTCCTAATTTTTCGGTTGGCTTTCGATGAAACTGTTGAGATAATTTTCCTACTTCCGGGTGTCATCAATGTTGAGGAAGAAGCGATCCTACCCGTTACTTTATCGGTTTGTCAGTCGACTTTCGCTTCTCGAATGCTTTGGACGATTTTTAGATTTCTCTCGTTTCACCAGATCATGAAGAGAGTTTTCTTCTTCTACTCCTGAGCTCTCACGGTCGAGAACTCAAACGCGCCTTTGCTTCCGCCCGCCTATAACTTGGTCCACAAAACGTCCAACTTCTTCGAAAGCTTTTCGTTGCGAGGTCGGGGATGAGAGGGGTTGCACCATGAGAAATTCATCGTGCAACCGGGACGAGCCAGAGTACCTCGGATATATTCGACCTTGCGACGAGAGCGAGAGAAAAAAAAAAGAAGTTTAGCTAGCTTCAATTCTCCTCCTCCTCCGCTTCTTTCTCTCCGACAACTTCCGGCTCTTCGCAATATGCATTTCTCGAATCCCCCTAATTTTCGAGAAATTTTTCAATCTCAGAAGCAACCGTGTCGAATCCCTGTTCGCAGATAGAATCGGACCCGCTGAACTCTTTCAAAAGCCTCATTCCGTCCTCGATGAGGTCCTAAGTAACTTCCAAAAAAATGTCTTCACCTCGTTACCCTCGCGTTTTCGATCCCGGTATTTTTGTCTTCGGCCAAGGAATAATAAAAATTCACCGAGGGTTCTTCGCAGCCTCGAAGAGCCGTTCGTTCTAGACGAAATTTATCGAAATATTCTCGTGGAATACTTCATTTAGTCGGAGCGACGCTATCTCGGAGAGGCCTCACAGTGAGATGGCTTTCCTGGGCTTCACCACTATTGCGGCTCGTCCGCAGCGCGCTTTACATTATGTACGTATAGAACGTTATACATAAACCTATCCGAGAGCAAGACTTATGATGGGGTTCCAATTTGCCGCGGGGCACCGTCAGGCTGCGTTTAACAACTTTTTAATGGGCGGAGGGATGCTCCTGCTGCCGCTCTTGCTTCCCGCTTCCTGACGGGGTGCAACGACTCTCTTTAGTTGTCTCGGTGTTGGAGAGCGTCGTCGCGACATCAACGTCTTCGCGTTGCTTCGCCGTCGATGCGATGATGTCGTCACCGATCAACAACGAAGCGATTCGTTTCTTCACCGACGACTGATCAATTCCCACCCCGACAAAAAATCCTCCACCAATTCACCATCCACCTTAATTAATTATTTTATTTTTCTTTTCCAGCAGTCTACAAAGTTCATGAGGGTCATTGGAGGAATTGGATGTAGGACTGGAGTAACCTGGTCTATGCCATGAGCGTGGGTACCCGAGCGTATAATCGTCGACTATTCGTGCCTATCGCTCGTGCGAGCCCCGGGAATCATCACGCAGGTGTACCGAGACGACGCGTCGAACGAGGTGATCGATTTTTCGCACCGACGCATTCGCCCGAGTGAAAATCAACGTGTACGCACACCTCCAATTTTCCAACGCAACCGAAACCATTTCCAACTGGTGGATCCTTGTTACGGGGTGTCCGGTCGTACATTCTACGTCCCATGCGTGCGGCTATCCATCGACATATATTAATATACATGTAAATATATGTATGTCGCATCGCAGTCGAAGACGTGAATTCGGCGACGCACTCGTCCGTTTTTTATGATGTTTATGAAGGGCCAAATGACGAGGGTCGAGTGACGATACGTCGCCGAGATGTTTACAAAATACAGACTCTGTTGGTGGTGCATTGTGCATGTACCACGAGTGGGTTGTATCGCGTAGAGGCTTAGGACAAAAGAAGAGAGGAAAGACCAAGAGGTCTCACGTATTGGAATTCATTCCTTCTCGGGTCATCATATCGGAAAGAGCATATTTCAAAGAACGGCTCTCCTCGATAAACTCCGCTAGCACCGCTATCAAGAGATTTCATATTATACCTTATATTTTGCATCTTCTACACTGTATCAAATCGTACAATGGGAAGCGTGTACGCTGTGTCACTGCGACCGTCAGTGAGGCATCTATCGTGGCCTTAGAGCACGCTCTTGCTCTCCCTATTTTATTTTTGATACACATTATTAGCGTCTATCTGACATATATATATATATATAAATAAATATATATATATATGTACATATATATGCAATATAATATATATAACAACACTGGAGCCTTCGCTATCTCGTCCCTCACGGAATATACCGTGCCTCTGCGTTCCTGGTAACTCTCTTCGCCACCCACTTCATTCTAGCTGTCTCACCCTTTTTTATCCTTCACTCTCATTCGATCCTCCACCTCGCCTGTCCTCCTTCGTCCCAGAACCTCACCCGCCTCTACTACGACCACCACCACCACCACCACTGCTATATTGCACCAATACTGTGAACCCCACGAGCGTTTCAACCCCCGGAACAGCGGCGCCAGCATCTCTACCTCCGGTTCTTCGTTCACCTCCTACGTCTCTCTGCTCGGCCGCGCGAAGCTATAACGGCAACCCCCATACTCGTTCCCTTTGGTCCCCGCTTTTCCCTGGCCCATCTAACCCAGCCCAGCATCCGCGTTCTGGAGCAGCTCTCCCAGCTCTCGTAATCGCATTTGACGTCGCTACGTTTTTGTTTCAGAGCAGTACGTGACGCTTCCGCCAGCGCGAGGGGGTTCCCATCTCTCTCTCTCTATGGAGCGAAACACGCGAGATGTACGGTGGAAGAAAAAAAACAAGAAAATAAAAGGAATAAAATAACCCGGAGGCACGGAGGAACGGAGAGGATTGTAAGGGGGTTCTTCGAAGGAAAGACGCCTCGGAGAACTGGATATGGACGGAGGGATGAAACAGCGAAGCGGTAAAGACGAGGGAGAGACGGAAAATGTGTAGAAGAAAAATTGGGATGAACGCGTACCGAGGGGGGGGATGGTGAATGAGGCGAGAAAGAACGCACGGAGCATCCGTTGATTCGATGATTTTTATGGACACGGCCAATATTATCGGCTCTCGATTCTCCGTCACGGCGATGGGAACGCATTGTTTCTCGCTATGGTGGAGCTTTTTCTTCCGAAGAAGTCCACGAATGACGAATTATTGAACAAAAGACACATCGGCGACTGTTCGCGAGCAAAATTGCACGAGGACGAAGGAGGATCCGTTAAAAAGAAAAAAAAGAATGAACACGTGGGCGTTCCGAGTGAAATTTTACTCTGGCGCACGGCCCTCGCCTTCGAGAATCCTTGCTCGTAACGAGGGTCACCGAATCGCGCGTCGAGCGTTGGCCAATTGATTTGGCGCACGTGCCGACGATAAAACCACTCGGTAACACCGCTGGTGGATTTGAATAGGCCAATATATGAGACCATGAAAATATCTGCGTCTCCGGAAAATTCACTTTGGCAACGTGTAGCGCCGAAATTATCGGCTCGGGACGAAAAAGTCCAAGGACTCTTTCATTTGTTTCATGGTTAATTAACAACGCGTTATATCGCATTTTTTTTTAATTTTTTTTTATTTTTTGAACTAATTTCTACGAATTTAATATGTTGACACGCTACCACGGGTTAAATAATAAACGAAGAGAAAACATTTTCGGAATTTTTTATTTTCCACTTTCGATTGTACACCAAAACATTTCATCGAAGAACATTGGAAAATTTTTCGTTGGGCTGGTTTTCATGAATTTACAATGCATGAAAACCAGTGCGAAAAAAAATTTTGAAAATTTTTTTTGGGCTAGTTTTCATGAATTTAAAATTCATGAAAACTAGCCCAAATGTTGTTTGATTTTTGGGCTGGTTTTCATGAATTTTAAATTCATGAAAATCAGCCCAAAAAAAAATTTGAAAAATTTTTTTTGGGCTAGTTTTCATGAATTTAAAATTCATGAAAACTAGCCCAAATGTTGTTTAACATTTGGGCGAGTTTTCATGAATTTTAAATTCATGAAAACTAGCCCAAATATTGTTTAACTTTTGGGCTGGTTTTCATGAATTTAAAATTCATGAAAATCAGCCCAAAAAAATTTTTGAAAATTTTTTTAGGGCTAGTTTTCATGAATTTTAAATTCATGAAAACTAGCCCAAATATTGTTTGACTTTTGGGCTGGTTTTCATGAATTTCAAATTCATGAAAATCAGCCCAAAAAAATTTTTGAAATTTTTTTTTTTGGGCTAGTTTTCATGAATTTAAAATTCATGAAAACTAGCCCAAATATTGTTTGACTTTTGGGCCGGTTTTCATGAATTTTTGTATTCATGAAAACTAGCCAAAATATTGTTTGACATTTGGGCTGGTTTTCATGAATTTCAAATTCATGAAAATCAGCCCAAAAAAAATTTTTTCAAAATTTTATTTCGACAAAATGCCTCGGTGTAGAATCGAAAGTACCGTTCATAGTCTCGCGGATGTTGCCCCGACATGATTTTTCAATGCGTTCAATCGAGACAAATATTTTTTTTTTGTACGTTCGATCGTGTCAAGAAAATTCACTAGAATTCCCCGACAAAATTTCGTTCATCCTCACTACAGTTATCGTTGGGTATTTCCCGTAATTTGATAACACAAACATATAATTGCACAATAAAAAAATATGCTACTTCGGTTTTGCCAGCAAAGCCAAAACGGATGTTTGCGGTGACCGATTAAATAATTTATTTTCTTCTTTCGCCAGGGTCCAATGTTGCGGCGAAGGTGTGAGGCGACGCATCGACTCGGCCCTAATTAATCTTCAACGGAACGTTACAATTTAATCCGAAGATCTCGTGGAAAAGTGTATCAACGGTCCCTCGGCGATGCGTCTCGAAAATCGTCGGTTGGCGAAGGGAAGATCGAAGCGACTCGAGGAGAAGTCTGTGCAGATGGAAAGTTATATGTAGTAGTTCGCTCGGCTTCACTGCACCCCCATCCTCCGACCCCCGCTGAAGGCCCTCGAACACGCAGATCAAAGCTGGTAAATTCTGGCGAAACGTGCGAGGGCAATTCGGGAGTGTGGGAGGCTGGCAGACAAGCACAGAGGCAACCGGAGGGTGCCATATCGGCGGGGCGTGGTCGAAATCTGTCACACTGGCCGCGAACGTACGAACGTACGTTATTTCGAGTGCCTTGGGATGAAACTCCAATCCAGCGCTACATTTGTAAGTCCGTAGGCTTCGAGTATCAATATATCAATTATTGAACGTCATCCGAGTTCCATGGGCTCTTCAGACGCTCGAGGAACCGGATGTAGCTCCACTCGTGAGTGCCATAACGTGAAAAACGAAAAAAAACATTTCACAGTAATCCCTGAGACGTCTTCGGACAGTCCTACGTTCTCGTTTGTGACTCATATGGGACTCTGATGTCTTTCAGATTTCTTTGATGCACCGTCGGGTCCACCGTGGAAGATGAGCCATGGAAATGCCAATTTTGCTGGAGAAGCGAGAAAAGGGTGTGACGATTTTGATGTCTTGTGATCAGACGGCAGAATAAAGCATGCTGGATGGTTTGCTACAGCTATTACAATTCAAAGTTTGATTGGCGATAGTAATTGAGTTGATTAATGAGGAATTAACGTTTTGGTTGTTAGTGGAATATGAAGAATCACTGTGGCGTCGAGGCAAGATAGCCACGGGAAGAAACAACGTCACTTATGGTTTGTGAATAAAAGTAAGACCTCCAAAATCCGAAAAGTAGCTTCACTGAGTGGCTGACTACATGTAGGAGCGATTTATCTAATCTACTCTCGTCGATCTGCCCCTGGCAGTGTATAATGCACGAGAATCTATATCGTACACAGAGCCGATTCATAGATCGGCAGGAGATTCGAGAGCGCAGCGCGTCGCACCCGGTTCGTATACAAATAGCGGTTTGACGCTGCGACATGAATCCGTATACGGATCTTGTGTACTATGGAGCACTCTGTAACTCCGCTTTCGACTGAAGTAACGTCATCGACAAAGACGTCATCTTCGGTTCTAGATTTTTAGTTTTCAATTTAAAACTTCACTCACGGCTGTAGATTATTAGTTTTCGATAATAAAGTAAATCATATGAGAAAACATGACTCGCGTTCTTTTTTTAATTCTTGAAACAATTCGGATCCACCGTATATAAGTAAAAATGCATCTATCAATCTCCATGAAGCAGTGACATTGATTATAATTGTGGCTTTCGTTACGAGTGCAAAAAAAAAGAGTGTTAGCGCGTGCTATTTGTATTATTTCCAGCGGTAGTAGTAAAAGTGTGTTTATTGACGATACCAATCGGTCCGTACAATTTTTTATAGATTTCTCTAGGTCGTAGTTGCATCTTTTCCCATGGCATTTGCGATGGGTCATCGACCAAAGTCTTTCAGCCCTATTATCGTCATTAATTAATTCGTCGGTTCCGAGCCGAAGATAATTGCTTTTCACATATCAAACTATCGATGGAATTAACGCGTTAAATTAAAAATCTCGATAGTTCTCATGAAATTTAACGAAACCATTTTTCAATCGCCATGTCACAATGTTGACACTTATCGCTCGAATAAACGAGTCCTTATTGCACAATTGTCCATCGTCATAAAACATTTGTATAGAAAGTCTGGGAACGGACGGGACATGACAGTGTGGAAGCCGAACCGTCGGTGACTACGATTTTCACAATAGTCATGACCTCAATGCTACAACAGTTTTGGTTTTGAATTGGCCCGCTTTTGATACCGTGAGTGCATTGTCGGGCAAATTACAGCCTCTACACTGGGCGACACGCGTCGATGGGCGTTCTGTTTTCGTGCAGATTTCAACGAGACTGTCGTCGGATTTCGCTTCTTCGATCAAGAAACAGTGGAATTCGTTTTCACAATGGTCACGAGTCAAATTTGCTCGGCTCATTGTAGACTCTTCAACCTGCAATCAACGAATTAAACTGATTAAAAGTCTCGTCGATTTTTCTTATTCGAGGCCTTACCGAAATAAATTGGAAACATTGTCACTTTAAATGTTTCACGTTCCCTATGACTCTAAAATAATGTTTTAATGTTTAGTTTTGGGTTGGTTTTCATGAATTTAAAATTCATGAAAACCCAAAAAAAAAAATTCCAAATTTCGTTTGATCTTTGAAAATTTTGTTTTGACTCTTGAACCTGCAATCAACGAATTGAACTGATTAAATGTCTCGCCGATTTTTCTTACTCGCGACTTTACCGCAATAAATCGGAAACATTGTCACTTTAAATGTTTCACGTTCCCTATCACTCTGAAATAATTTTTCAAAGTTTAGTTTTGGGCTGGTTTTCATGAATTTAAAGTTCATGAAAACCCAAAAAAAAATATTTTAAACTTTTTTTGGACTTTGAAAATTTTGTTGGACTCTTCAACCTGCAATCAACGAATTGAATTGATTAAAAGTCTCGCCGATTTTTCTTACTCGCGACTTTACCGCAATAAATCGGAAACATTGTCACTCCGAATGTTTCACGTTCCCGACCACACTGAAATAATTTCCCAGTGAAAGCAAAAGAACCGCTTCAACACGCAGAGTGTAACAACTGTAACAACCCCCATTAAAAAAATGTCACGATATTACGATTAATCGTTCACGTGTTTACCAGTCGAGAGACATTGTTACTCCCAGAAGCGATCCTTGGAGCCTCGTGCCGGTCCCGGGTCAGCTCTCGTACCTCGGTAAATCCGTCTGGATTCCCACGGATCCACGTACACAGCGTCCCAGGCAACGGGTGTACGTTACAATCGAATCCTGAAAAAGGAAAAAGAATTAAAAAAGCTATCTGCCGCGAGCTGATGGAAGGAAAGAGAAAAAGAAGCGAGTCGGAAAAAAAGATATCCAGCGAGGGAGACCAGGAGGGAGGGAGGAAGGTGGAGGAAGGAAGGAAAAAGTAGGAAGGATAGAAGCGGTGAATCCCGCCCTCGACTCGACTCGCGGGGATGTTTCCGCGCGAGAGGAAGCGCGAGAGGACGAGGGAAGAGACGGTGAAGAAGCGTGGCGAGGAACGAGGACGGAAAGACGGGAGAATCGGTGGGAGCTCGAGGTTGCGATGGTTGTGGTGGTGTCTCCGAGGCTGGCGAAGCTCTCGTGGTGAAGCCGTTGCTGGCTCTACTACGAGGAGAAAGACAGAGAAGCAGAGAGAGATAGAGAGAGAGAGAGAGAGAGAAAGAGAGAGAGAGAGGGGTCGAAAGAAAATCGCTCGGAGGCGATTTTCCGGTGGAATTTTCATTGGCCGGGCGCCATGTTGGAGACCAGGGGTAGCTACCCCGCTCGCGAGGGCGAAGGATTGGTCGTCGTCCTGGCAACGCTTGGCGAACCCGGCCAATGACGAAGCGGACTCTCCGTGTCGGTGCTCCGGGCGCGGAGACGAGGGAGCGAGTCGCGAACCCTCGCGGAGGACCAACCCTGCACGGTGCGCGACACCCCCTCGACCGGCGTCCCCCAAGTCACCGGGATAACTGCATTTCGCGGACAGAATCCCGCAAGAACTCACGGCGAGCGGTGTCCCCATCATCGTCGTCATCGGCCACGGCCGTTCTCCGCGTCCAACACGCATCCCTGTAGCGACGATCGGTTGCCGATTTCTCCGGCTCTCCCCGTCCTTCGTCGTACCGGTCTTCATCGTTTTCATTAATCGTCGTGGAGCGTCCGGGCGGCGACAATTTTTTTCCTCGAGTTCGGCTGGCCCATCGCGACAGGTCGCTCGTCTCGTCGCGCCGCGTACGATCGGTAACGAGATCGGCGACTTCCGGCGACGCGGTTCCTCCTGGCTTCACGGTCGTACCTAATCGGATCGGAGCGTTAATAACGTTTGAATTTGGAATCGAGGCGAGCGGCGCGCACAGCCGAGCCACCCCGAAATATCATAAAGTCGATTCGGTCCTCGATAAACAAACCGATCCGTGGGCGACGCGAGTGGATTCCTCCGTCTTCGGGGTCGGAGGCGCGACAACCGGAAACGCGCCGGGACCTCGCCGCCGTCCTCGCGCGTCGGCTCCGGAGGGAGACTCTTATTTTGTTTTTTTTTTTTTTTGTTTTTTTTTTTTTTCTTTCATTTTTTCATTAACGATTTCTCCATCTCGCCCGGAATTTTCCCGATTAAACCGACCCGAGTGTCGCCCACGGATGAGTAGCGAATTTTTCGTCGGACACGTCGGTTACCATCGAGAGTGATTGTGTCGACGAGGGTCCTTGTGCGAGCGTCGACGATTCAGCGAAAATCGTTTCGCGTCGGTCTGTGCGCGGATTTGCCGATCGACAGCCGAAACTACGACGTGACAGAACGTTTCCGTTCGGTCGTTGGCGCCAAGTGGAAGGATTCGCGTCTGGGAAGACGAATCGGCACGGGGCGGTTGCTCCGGATGTTCCTCGGGAGTCCACGCTCCAAACGGAAATCGGATAAGTTCGACCGTCGAATTATCTTCTCGTTCGAGTTGGGAAAGAGAACTAAAAAGGAAATAAGAAGTTTCAACGGGGAAAAAAATAATGTCGACGTAGTGACGAAGAAAAAGATTTTACCGAGGAATATCCGTTGCGCCGACCTCACTCGGGTCACCCCGGCATCATCCTGGCTAACGACTTATCGGGAAGCAGCGGCCCGGGCGGCGGTGTCGGTTCCGTCGGTAGTTCGGTGGGTGGAAGTGGACTCTCGACAACCGCCCTCAGCCTCGATCACCAACAGTTCAACATATTTCCCGCCATCTTCAGCAGACAGCTAAACTTCTCGGCGGCGGCAGCGAATTGCGGCCAGAACAAGCTGATGGACGAGTTAAGGCCGAATCTGGGACTCCTCGGGGTGGGCCTCGTCGAGAACGACACGTTCCATTTGAATCACAATCAGGAGAAGAGAAAGTGCAGCAGCACCAGCTCGAACGAGCAGGACTTTGGTCTTTACGGTGTCCATCAGGGATTGGAAGCGAGTCCGACACCTGCCGCGACACCCGGACGAAACAGCGTCGGCAATGCCAGTAACGTCGGTGAGCATCGTCAATCTGCAATTAATTCAAAAATAATTAATAATTAATTCACCATTGATTCACAATTAATTCACAATTAATTCACAATTAATTCACAATTAATTCACAATTAATTCACAATTAATTCACAATTAATTCACAATTAATTCACAATTAATTCGCAATTAATTCACAATTAATTCAGAGATCAAAATAAAATTGATTAATCGCTGACCGTGGCGAATCTTTGGGTCGAGGGGGTGATTGATAATGAGGGAAAAATTCGAAGGCTCACGTAAATGGACAACTTTGTTGCTACTCGAGTTACCTTAATTTTCCGGCTGTTGAGCGTCGAGTGCGAAATTCTCCGTCGCACTCTTTTGACAATGGGACATATGGTTGTACCTGTTTCGTGGGCTGTTATTATGTTCCGATGGGGCTCGAGGGATCGTCGAAGGGAGAGCGAGCAAGCCCGGCTCGGTACCCGAGGGTGAACGCTAATGTGGCGGGCGCAGCGAGTTCGGATTTAGCTGAATAAACCCAGGGTTGCCGCAGCCGGCTACGCAGCTTCCGTCGCTTTGCCACCAGCCGCAACGACACGATTTTTCGTCTCTGAAAAAAAAAGGGGGTTTTTAGTGTGTTCTCTTTGTTCGGCTCGTTTGGCGACTCGACAAACTCGAGCTCCTCGACATTTACCCTTTAGTTTCCTCGATCAAGAGCTCTTGGTAAATCGCTTCTGTTTCCGAATCAATGCTCGTCTCAAAGTCGATTTCCTTTATTAATTTTACTCGCGATTCGCGGCTTGCAACACTGCATCAGCTCACTTACGATTTTGAGACAGCAGCAATTTTTGTCGTGTAAATCTGCGCGACTAGAAAAATTGTTGCTGAGAATCAAGCCGATTTTTTTGTTTCTGATTCAATGCTCGTCTCAAAGTCGATTTCGTTTATTAATTTCATTGGCGATTCGAGGCTTGCAACACTGCATCAGCTCACTTACGATTTTGAGACAGCAGCAATTTTTGTCGTGTAAATCTGCGCGACTACGAAAATTGTTGCTGAGAATCAAGCCGATTTTTTTGTTTCTGATTCAATGCTCGTCTCAAAGTCGATTTCGTTTATTAATTTCACTGGCGATTCGCGGCTTGCAACACTGCATCAGCTCACTTACGATTTTGAGACAGCAGCAATTTTTGTCGTGTAAATCTGCACGGCTAGGAAAATTCTTGCTGAGAATCAAGCCGATTTTTCATTGCGTCGCTTTCGGATAATCGAAGCCGAGCGTTCTCTTCAGGAGCCGATCGAACTTCAAGGGGTGAAACCGGTAAGGATTGCAATTCGCACCGACAGCTTTTCCTGTCCAGCACGGATCAAACGAGACGCGGTAGAGACCTATTAGTGTTCCGGACAATAATTGTAATCCAGTCCAGCTGGCCAGAAAAATTCGTAGGTGCGAGAGTCGCCTCGAAGAATTCGTTAAAATCGTTGATAATTATTGGAGCCGACGTCGACATCGCTGAGCCCTTCGACAGATGGTCCTTTTGCCACCCTTTGGGATTTTGTATCTCGAGTCTGAATCACTTCGGACCCTCGATTCGAAATTTTCCAAGGACCGTCGAATTTTTGCCACCCTTTCGAAGATTCCAGTCGCTGAGTCCGGTCGATTAGGATGTTCGTTGTCGCAGGAAATAATCTTCGAGACGAAATGTAACGTCTTATTGGTGTTGATTAATTAAGAGCGAAAGGGTCGCGCGACTTGCGTACTCCGCTCTTGGACGAACTTGACCGAGTTCCTGGGGGGTTGAATGGGGTAAGCGGAGCAAGGCGCGTAAAGTGGACAGCATTCATCCTCGAACATTGAATCAGCATGTAACATGATTAGGTCATTAACGCCCTAACCGAGTTAGCATAGTGCGAGGGACTTGGCTCGCCAGGACGACGGCCCTCTCGTCCTTGCTTCGCGCCCATCATAAACTCGAGGCGCCTCGTGTACACATCGGAATACCTGTTCCTCCTGCGGATATTCGGAGCACAATTCGCACTCGATCGGTTTCCAATAGGAGGCGCGACACTGTTCGAGCGTGTCGAGTCTTCATTCGTTTTGCTTCCAACTCGAATTTTCCGTATTTCTTCAATTTTCCTCCAACTGGTATCCTCATCCGACGGAACTCGACGAAACGACGGATAAATAAATTATGAGATGGAAATGAATTCGAATTTTCATGGGCCGTCTGAAGAAGATTTCTAGTTGACTGTCGATATTTGTTTGATGAAGGAGCCTTCAAGAAATTGAAAACCCCGTGCGGTGAATCTTTTTTCCTTTTGCTTCCAACTTGAATTTTTCGTGTGTCTTCAATTTTCCTTCACCTCGTATTCTCACCCGACGGAACTCTAGGGAAAAATGATCGAATAAACGAATAAGTAATAAAATAAATAAAATAAATAAATTCAAAGTTTCATCAGATTTCCAAAGGAAATTTCTCACTGACCGTCGATTTTTATTCGTCTGTACAAGGTGTCGAAGGAGCCTCTGAGAAATTAAAAACTCCATGCGGTGAATCTTTCTTCCTTTTGCTTCCAACTGTAATTTTCCATATATCTTCAATTTTCCTCCACCTCGTATTCTCACCCGACAGAACTCTACGAAAAAATGAACGAATAAGCGAATAAATAATAAAATAAATAAAATAAATAAATTCAAAGTTTCATCAGCTTTCTAAAGGAAATTTCTCACTGACCGTCGATATTTGTTCGTCTGTACAAGGTGTCGAAGAAGCCTTCAAGAAATTGAAAACCCCATGCGGTGAATCTTTCTTCCTTTTGCTTCCAACTCGAATTTTCCATACATCTTCAATTTTCCTCCACCGAGTATTCTCACCCGACGGAACTCTACGAAAAAATGAACGAATAAACAAATAAATAAAATAAATAAATTCAAAGTTTCATCAGCTTTCTAAAGGAAATTTCTCACTGACCGTCGATTTTTATTCGTCTGTACAAGGTGTCGAAGGGGCCTTCAAGAAATTAAAAACCCCATGCGGTGAATTTTTCTTCCTTTTGCTTCCAACTCGAATTTTCCATATATCTTCAATTTTCCTCCACCGAGTATTCTCACCCGACGGAACTCTACAAAAAAAAATGAACAAATGAATGAATGAATAAAATAAATAAATTCAAAGTTTCATCAGCTTTCTAAAGGAAATTTCTCACTGACCGTCGATTTTTATTCGTCTGTACAAGGTGTCGAAGGGGCCTTCAAGAAATTAAAAACTCCATGCGGTGAATTTTTCTTCCTTTTGCCTCCAACTCGAATTTTCCATATATCTTCAATTTTCCTCCACCTCGTATTCTCACCCGACGGAACTCTACAAAAAAAAAATGAACGAATAAACAAATAAATAATAAAATAAATAAAACAAATAAATTTAAAGTTTCATCAGCTTTCTAAAGGAATCTTCGTCTGTACAAGGTGTCGAAGGAGCCTTCAAAAAATTGAAACCAGAACCCTGTGCGGCGAGTCCACACATCGGTCACACACCAACAACGGCGAGCTGTCCAACGCCCGCACGACGGCGACACAGGACCACCTTCACCCAGGTAAGTAATATATTTCATCCAATAAAGCAATCCCACACCGTTGACGAAAAATTCGACACCTGTTGAAAAAATAAAATTGACGACATTTAATGGACCAGAGATTATATTTATGTTAAACGATAGGAAAAATAAATTTATCAGGTGTGAAATTGGGAGAGAAGGAGCCGAGGAAAGGTGGTGATAAAGGGAGATACCTTGAGCTTCCAATTGTTTCGCAGGAGCAGCTTGCGGAATTGGAATCGGCGTTCGCGAAATCCCATTATCCGGACATATACTGCAGGGAGGAATTAGCGAGGAGCACCAAATTGAACGAGGCCAGAATCCAGGTGAGAGCGGTCTTCTGTAATGCGGTATTATACAGTCTATATAGAGAATTACAGAGTATCGTGTCGTTGTATTCGATTAATCAATGTTTCACCTTAACCATGTAGCGTTTTTTCGTTGATTTTACCTTATCGAGCAAAGGTGAAATTTTTATTTGAAGGGAAATTGGTCGAATTTTTTTTGGAGTTTCAACGTGACTTTGGATTCGAAAATATTGCACGGAAATCCAAATCGATAACGCATTGGATATTGGACTTTAATGTCGAAATAGTCGAATAATCCGTTAATTCGTTGATTTTACCTGAGCGAGCAAAACTGAAATTTTTATTTGAAGGCAAATTGGTCGAATTTTTTTTGGAGTTCCAACGTGACTTTGGATTCGAAAATATTGCACGGAAATCCAAATCGATAACGCATTGGATATTGGACTTTAATGTCGAAATAGTCGAATAATCCGTTAATTCGTTGATTTTACCTGAGCGAGCAAAGGTGAAATTTTTATTTGAAGGCAAATTGGTCGAATTTTTTTTGGAGTTCCAACGTGACTTTGGATTCGAAAATATTGCACGAAAATCCAAATCGATAACGCATTGGACATTGGACTTTAATGTCGAAAGAGTCGAATAAACCGAGATTATAAATTGACGACCGAGCGAAAATGCTGGAAACATCGTCGCCCAGTAATTCTTTCATCGACGGTCGCAACATCTAGAATGCGATGTAATGCACTATTATACAGACTACATTGACAATTACAGAGTATCGTGTCGTTCTATTCGATTAATCGATGTTTCACCTCAAGAGCGACGGTGGAATTATTATTATTTAATTATGGAATTTTTTTTTTTTTTTTTTTATAGGCAATTTGTTCTCATCGATTCGGAGTTCCAACGTGCCTTCTCGTTCGAAGAGATAATACAGTGGACATTGGAATTTTATTACGAAAGAGTCGAGTAATCCGAGATTATAAATTGACGATTGGACGATTATGCGCGACACTGCTGGAAACATCGCGGCCGAGCAATTCTTTCAGTGACGGTCTCACCGTGTTGATCCGGTGGACGCAATAAATGGATTAATTTAATGAACCGGTAGCAGCGGCGAACTGGTCGCACAGCGCTTCACAGAATTACACGTGGAACTACGTTAAGCCAGGCCCAACTCCATACCCGTTTCGTCCGCGTAATTATTCGGCAAGGTTGCGTAATTATTTAGCGAGGGAGCCATAGCATGGAACGTGTGGCCGGCTTCCCGGTTCTGGTGTGCGAGCTGCTTCCACCATCGCTCCTGTATCATCGTTTGCTACAGCAGTCGCGTTATATACACATATTTCTGACAAAGGTTTATTAATCTTCCCTGGTTCATCTAATTTTTTTCCCGTTACATTGCTCTTCGAGAAGCTTTCTTTGTTGAAAAAAAAAATTCACCTTACTTCGTTCGCGTTGACTAATTATTCTAAAAATACAAACTCGATAGACTAATGGTAATTTTGATTTGCGGATTTTCTCGGCGGAGCTACGTGTGCTGCTTATTTTTATATTATTTTTTTCCTGTATCGTTTGCTACAGCAGCCGCGTTATATACATATATTTTTGACAAAGGTTTATTAATCTTCCCTGGTTCATCTAATTTTTTTCCCGTTACATTGCTCTTCGAGAAGCTTTCTTTGTTGAAAAAAAAAATTCACCTTACTTCGTTCGCGTTGACTAATTATTCTAAAAATACAAACTCGATGGACTAATGGTAATTTTGATTTGCGGATTTTCTCGGCGGAGCTACGTGTGCTGCTTTTTTTTATATTATTTTTTTCCTGTATCGTTTGCTACAGCAGTTGCGTTATATACACATATTTCTGACAAAGGCTTATTAATCTTCCCTGGTTCATCTAATTTTTTTCCCATTACATTGCTCTTCACGAAGCTTTCTTCGTTGAAAAAAAAAATTCACCTTACTTCGTTCGCGTTAACTAATTATTCTAAAAATACAAACTCGATGGACTAATGGTAATTTTGATTTGCACATTTTCCCGGCAGAGCTACCTGTCCAGCGTTTTTTTTTTGTTTTTCTGTTTTTTTATTTCTTTTTCCCTGCGAGCTTGTTCGAACGATACGCACACTCCACTCTATCGTGGATTTCGCTCGCTGGACTACGATTTCAATTTCGGGATCCTATTTCGAACCCGTGACTCGATTAACGCACCATCCAGAGGACACACAACGAATCCCGGCTTTGATGGCTTTCGAACAGCCTGCCGAGAGAGCGACGAGGGTGCGCATTGCAGCCTGCAGCCGGTTCGATTCTCCATTTCGATGTCGACATTTTCCATTCGCAGTCGCACTGTTGCACCGATTTTATTTTTTTTTTTTTTTTTTTTTTTTTCGCCTGCAAATGCACTCGTTCCGTTCCTGTTACCGTGCCATTGGTTTCACGCGCATTCCGTTTTCCTCTCTACGACTCGTTTCAAATTACCGAGTTTCATTCTACAAATCGTTCAAATTTTTTTTCATCGCCTCTGCCACAGACTTGCAAAAAATAATTCTCGTTCGAAACAATTCTCAAAGTACAGTGTCGTCTCTCTTGGGATTTTCTGTGCTTAGTTTGAAAAAATGCTTTTTTTTTCATCCCTCATTCGCGTGACGTGTTCGCTCATAATTGAATGAGAGAAGCGCGTGAAGCGCGTTGAGAAATGAAATTACGGGGATAAATATCGATTCGAGACTTGTGTGGCACAAAATCCTCGAGGATTTTTCACTGCCCCGTCCCGTCGCTTCTTCTCTTCGTTTCTCCGGCAATCGGAGTGTTTAGACCAGTGTTGGAGCAACATTTTTTTTTTCTTCCCTCGCAATCGCCTCTTCCCGCACCCCGAACACGATAAACTCTTCAAACAGCATTTTGTCAAACCGTTTACTGACTCTGAATCGACGTTGTCATCGGAATTATCGTTTTTGACAACGAGGAGTTTCTTCACTTTACCCAAATTTTTTCGACGCAGTCGAATTTTTCGTAGGTAGCGTTAAGTTTAAAAAAAATCTTGCTCCATAAATTTAATTAGGAATAAAATTGTAATGGAAAAGCGAGTCGATGAATCGATCGAACGTAGAGGGAATTAAATTTTTTAGCTTCCGTTTTCGGTGAACGTGAGAGAAGAAACATGCCGGAAAAGCGAGGAGCGAACTCACGAATTCCGAGAGCGCGGTACATATTAAAACAGTCGACGCAACGCTTCCCTCTTTTGATATATAATTCACGGGTGTTGTTTGCGTTAAAAGCCCGGGAACCGCCACGACTTAACCCTGTTAAACTGCGATGCCAAGTAAAACACGGTTCGCTTTTAGTCGCTCCCTCATAACTCATAAGCAATGCCCAAAGGATACTCCGTCAACCGAAAACTATGGCGAATATTCGCGGAGCTGCGGCAACCTCCGAAAATTATAATAACGCATTTGAAAATTGACAATTAAAAGAATCCTCGTAACATAAATAAATAAATAAATCCAATCGCCTAACCCAATGGCACAAATAGAAACTCAAAAAAAAATATATATATATATATATATATATGAAGCGAGAGAAATGCGAGGGAGCGCAGAATCATTCCATAGGAATTACGGAAGTGCGGTACGCGCCATATTTCTCTTACTCGGAGTGGGTGGAGAATAGAGATGCGAGGGAATGGCGATTGAACAAACAGGAAGGAATAGACGAGAAGAAGCAGAGACGAAGAAAAAGTAGAAGCCGATGAAGTTCGAGAAGGATGAGAAAAAAACGAGGAGGGATAAAAAGAAAAGAAGAAAAAAAAAAGGAAGAAAAAAAAAAAGACAAGGTTGGAGGCTCCGCGCTGAGATGGGTGGCAAAGTTGAGATGAATCGAGGGTGGGCGACTACGTAGCAGGGGCTGCCATTATATCTGAGCCGCCATTTTAAATTGAATCTTCTCCACCCTAGATAGATCCGAAACGTCTCGGTCACGACGAGCTCGGGTGTGCGCATGGTTCTCGCCCGAGGCCCCCTTTCTTCCCTTGCTTCTTCGTTCCCTCGTCCTTCGGAACCCCCTCGCGACGCTTCTTCCGCACTCCATCGCGCCCTCGAAGCATTCCCCTCGTGATGAATATATCCCTCGTCCACGACTCAAATTCAGCCCCTCCGACGGAAAATGATACGACTCCGTGAGCCGATAAAAATGCGCGTTCCGCGACAACCAAAAATTCGGCTGTTTTGTTTTGGTCTTGAACAGCGAGCTGGAGATTAGCTTCTCTGCGAGCAAATACGGCATTTTCTTGAGCTGGTGACTGGTCCTCGTGGTGATGGTTCATGAGGTCATCGAGCTTTGACGAGATGAAGATTTTCCAATCGTTTCATTATCGCATCTTTGATGAAGCAAATGGTCGTCCATTCATCGGTCCGAAGTCTCTTGCAGTGTCTCTGCAAAATAAATATTGAGTTAATATGGATTGAAGATTAATTGCGCACCAATATATGGGAGAAGGCTGCTGGGATGATCAATGAAATCTTTTATCGTTCCTCATCTACCGGTTCAAGGGAATTCCATTGCATCGTCCTAACAAAATAAATATCGCGTGGAAATAGAGTCAACGATTGAATAATCGCGCAATACATCAGAGAAATTACGCCGCTAGATTAATCAATTAGATCTTCTATCGTCCCGTTACGGCATTCTAATGAAATTTCCTGAGAGCCTATTCGTTGCGGACTCGTCGACGATGGCTGCTCGAACGAGTGAGATAATTACTTGGAAAAAAAAAAAAAAAAAAAAAAAAAAAAAAAAGGGATTATCATGACGAAGAACTCGCGGGGGTGAAGGGTGAAGGTGGTGGGTTCGGAGCCGCTGGCCGTTGTCGCCGGTGAGAGAATTATTCTCGAATCACCGCACAAGAAATCCCATTACGGTTCTCGACTAGTGAAAAAAACGGGCAGGAGTGAAAGGAGTAGCCGGCCGTGCTGGCCCCCGATATCGAGTTAGCCAAGTTTTCATTCGATCTTTTTTACTTCGCTTCACCTTCGACTCCCGATCGCGACGTCGAGCTTCATCGTCTCGACGACGATTTCATCATAATTAATTAATCGCGACTGTCCGATTAGTCTTCCCGATTAGTATTAATTTGTGTAGAAATATATTTAAAAAAAAGAAAAGAAAAAATCGACCAGACCGTTTGACGATACAAAAGTGGCAGAGATAAAGCCGAGGTTTTCCGCTCTTCGACATTTGCAGTAGGTCTTTTCGCTTCCCCTCGTCACTCCACTGTGGAGGGTGAAATTCGCGGGGGCCGAAACTCACGGAGAATAGTTATTGAATTACCCAACTCTTAGCTTTCCAGTTCTTGCAGGCTGGCCCGTCCGCCATTCGTGACACGAAGCCTCTCGAGTGTGTTCTCTTAAAACCCCACACCAGACTGATGGCCATTTTTTTTTTCATCCCTTACGTTTTACCATTTACTTGGAAAATATTCTTTTTTTTTTTTTTTTTAGTTCCTACTGCGAATTCCAATTGCATTTAATGAAACCACAAATTGCTCAAGAAATTATTTGCGATACTCTCAAACTTGAATTTTTTTCAATGGCACGACCACTCGGAAAATATATTTTTTCCAAGTTCTCACTACGAATTCCAAATGCATTTAATAAAACGTCTAATTGCTTAAGAAATTATTTGTAATACTCTCCAACTTGAATTTTTTTCAATGGCCCATCTACTCGGAAATTTTTTTTTTCTTAAGTTCCCACTTCGAATCCCAAATGCATTTAATGAAACCACAAATTGCTTGATAAATTATTTGCAATACTCTCAAACTTGAATATTTTTTCAACGGCACGAGGGGCAGGGGTGGAGCGACGAGGGGGTTGTGAGAGATAGACAGATGCAGTTCGTCAATAGTCATCGGTTGTTTATCGCAAGTATCGTGTCAATGTCTACTCGGGGGAACGCCATGTTAGCGAGAGATCGTGAAACGCCCTCGGTACGTTGCCTCGCGGTCCGTCGGAAATGTCGATAAAACGTGTCCACCAATGGGGGAGGCCCCGGTGACGTCACAGCCTTTCCGAGGGCCAATAGCGCCCCGGTTATGACGTCATAGCCGCGCGTGGGCGGCCACCCCCGACTACCCCCGAGTAGACGTAAAATAGAAAGAAAAAAACAAAAAAAAAAAGAATCAGACCAAAATCGAAGTCTCGCGGTTAGCGAAACGCTCCGATTTTTTGGATCCGGTGGACGATCGAAAAATCAATGGGGATTTATAAGTCTGCCTCACGTGGTTTCTACGGATCCATATTTTTTTTTAGATTCTGCAACAGTAGAAAAAAAAAGAAACGATTAATTACCCATTGCTCCGTTTTTACCACAGCAAATTTTAATCGACCATCTCCGATGACTCTTTCGGAGTATTTGCCCTGTTTGTTGAAACGACTGTTTAATTAATGTTTTTTTTTTTGTTTTTTGTTTGTGCAGGTATGGTTTCAGAACAGAAGAGCGAAATATCGGAAGCAGGAGAAGCAATTGCAAAAAGCTCTCGCCCCGATACCGGCTTGCCAGGGTGCCATGATGCGAAACATTTATCCCGGCGGTGGGAGAGGGTACCAGCCTTACGCACATCCGCACAACAGTATAAACGGCATCAATCGTTATCCCCAGGTGAGCGAGAAAATAATCGACGAAAAAAAATAAATAAATGAAAATTAAAAAAAATTAATGCACGCCTGTTGAGTCGACATTCCACGACGTACCTTTCGGAGTGGATACGCGGTTGATTGGTTTGCTTCCGGGTGTTGGATGTGCGCCATACGAGGAGCCGCATCTTCCTCACACTGCCCGCCGAGCCTAAATTGCATTTCGAGTGATTAGTCAGGTCGGTCGAATTGCCAAACGCCAACCGGCTTAATTTACCTTATAATTAATCGGCCGCTGTGGCGTACCGCAGTTAAAAATCTCCAAGGAGGAACCGGATATCGCCGTTCCCATCACACGTTCCCTCGTCCAATCGGGTCTTCGCTCCTCCGTCACTCGCATATCTCCAATCTGACCCGTATGCAATCCAAGGAAAGGAACGAACGTGCTCCAATTTTCTGAAAAATTAAATTCAATAATTTAGTAAATATATTTAAAATAAAAAAAATATATCTAAAAATACAAAAAATATATTTAAAATAAAAAAAATATATTTAAAATAAAAAAAATATATTTAAAATAAAAAAAATATATTTAAAATTAAAAAAAATATATTTAAAACAAAAAAAATATATTTGAAATAAAAAAAAACACTATAAATTATAAATTCTTGCAGATGGGAGCCACGTCCTACCCGAGCATGCCTCAACCCTTTTCGATGTCGCACTCGGCGTCGAATATGTCGGCGGTAACGGGAATGCGGCAAGATACAATGGGTAAGTTGGAGGGAGATTTTGTTCGTTACCAATTATATGCAATGGATTTTCGCGCGAGATTTTCGTTTGCACGTCGACGAGCGTGACCCACTGTTTGCTTTGTGAACCGGTGAAAGAGCAAGCGGCGTGATAACGAGAAGGGGATAGAGCGGAAGATTGAGAGAAAATCGACGTCGGGACGTTCACTCACTCGAAGACGTCCCATTTCCTTTCGTGCGCCGTCTTACATCATTTCCGGTACGAGATGGCATGTCGCTTTTAAATCGAATCAAGACTATTCGCGAATTGCCTATCGACCTTATCGGGCTTCGCCGTTGCGCTTCGACGACTCCAAAACGGAATCCGACATGCCTCATAACGATTTAACCATTTAATTCGATATCGAGACTCGTCGCTATTCAACAATGCCTCGTTGCCCGTTTATCGTCAATATTGAACTCCACTCCGTCCCTTCGTGTCTCGACGACGCATCAGTTTACTCTGTGAACAAAAAAAAAAGAATGAAATCTGCTCCAAAAAAAAAAAAAAAGATTTAATAATATGTGCTCGACCCTGCTGTTGCGTTCTCATTTCATTATCATTTTTAATTCTCGTTTAATTGTGTTTCTGGTAGTTCTAGTGCGGGGCATTCACGAGTGTTTAATGAGTACGTTTTGATCATTCCTATAGCGGACTTTTTCATTGATTGTATCACGCTTGGTCAATATGATCCGAACAGTAAAAGCGTATACTCAGGCAGAACCTTACAGCAGAGTTAACGATTTGAACTTTGTCAAACTCGAGGTGGACAACACCCTAAAAATATATTCGTCATGAATTCATCGATTTCGTAACAATGTCAGTCTGATATTTTTTTGTGTTTTTTTTTTTTTTTTTCCTTCAGGTATGTCGGCCGAGGACGAGTGGTACAACAAGAGCATCTCGGCGCTGAGGATGAATACGGCTCATCATCCCAATCTCGCCGCACCGATGCTTCAGTACCAAACATAATTTTAAATCTCGTCCCGGGGCTCCAAACGAATTTTCGACGGTTTCGTAATTCACGAATTCGTTAAAAAAAAATAAAACCAACAAAAAAAAAAGAAAACAAAAAAAAAAGTGCGAGTTCTCAGCCACGAAAGTTGTAAAATTGCCGCGGACACCGAGCGAAACGTCGAGGGATGAGACATTGAACGTTGCCCCAAACCCACCAACTTTACGACCGTCGAAATCTTGTCCCAATTAATTTATTTTGTATTCATCGACCTCTCATTAAGATTGGCTATTTTTATCGAGTACGAATCGAATCGTTTGTCATTACGATTAAGATTATTGCGTAGACGCGTCTACATGTCCAAGAAAGTATAAACAAAGAATATTTATAAAATACATTCGCACACCTGCAAAAAAAAATAAAAAATAAAAAATAAAAATAAAAATGAAAAAAAATAAAAAAAATAAAAGAACAAAAATAAAATAAAATATAAACTGCGACGTAAAAAAAATCAGACACAGTCACGGACACGAACATTGACACGAATATATATATATATATATATATATATATATAATATAATATAATAAATTGAATATTACGTGGCATCGAGAACGAAAAAGAGTGCGAAAAGCGAATTCTCATTGGTATGAAAAAAAAAAATCATAGAAATTATTGTTTCGTTGGAATGTGTTTTTTTGTTTGTTTGTTTTTCTCGAGACACAACACGGTGTTCAATTAATTAATTAATTAATTAATTAATTAATTAATTAATTTTTTTTTTTTTTTCAACAACGATTCGTGACAATTGCGTTGAGAATGAGAGATTTGATTGGGCGAGGAGGGTCGCGCGGTGAAACGCGACGTGTAAATAACGAGTAATTACGACGCGCGTCGTACTAAGCGAATATATTCTATAGCGTACGCGATTTTTCAATGTCCTTTTAAAGTGTAATAAATCATACCCTCAATAAATATTAGACACACACACACACTTCTGGTACGGTCGGATGACTTTCGATTGGTGATATCAAACGGAAAGTAAATCGTATGCCAGCGAGACACAGGATGCACGGGTCTTGGAACTTTGCTTTGTCGACGAGAGCCAGAGACGAATTTCAATTCTCGAGAAATTCCCAATCGGCCGGGATTATTTTTTTTTTTTTTTTCCTCGATTCGCTAAAGTGTTGATAAATTATTATTATTATTATTATTATTATTATTATTTTGAATACGTACGTGCGTTAATCAAATATTTTTTTTTAGCCAGAGATTATTATTATTATCAATTATTAAGTATTAATATTATTAATATGATCAATTATTAATTATTATTAATAATAATATTATTAATTATTGAGTATTATTAATGATATTATTATTATTGTTGTTATTCGGAAGAAATAATCAATGATATTGATTATTCAGTACTCGTCTCTGGTGTTTCCGAGTCGCGATATTGAAAAAAAAAAACACAAAAACAAAAACAAAAAAAGTTTTTTTTTTCTCCTCGATTCGGTAAAGTGTTGATAAATTATCATTATTATTATTATTATTTAAGGATACGTACGTACGTTAATCACATATTTTTTTAGCCAAAGATTATTATTATTATTGATTATCAATTATTATTAATGATGATATTATTGTTAATAATATTAATAATTATCAAGTATCATTAATAATAATATTATTATTATTATTTGGAAGAAATAATCAATGATATCAATTGTTTGGTACTCGTCTCTGGCGTTTCTCGGCCGCGATATTAAAAAAAAAAAATAAAAAAAAAAAAAGTCTGTTTGCACACGGCAATTGTCTATATCGGTGTCATTTTTTCGATAACTGTTTAATAAATATAACGATTTGAATCAAGTGAAAGTGTGATAGAATGGCGTAGGGTGAACGGATGTGGTACCGATTGTAAGATTGCAGCTATCGCGAGAGGGAGTGGGGGGTAGGGGGAAGGGGAGGGGAATAGAAATTTTTTGCGCAGATTAATCGCGATCGAGATATTCACGCGAAATGTTCCTAAAAAAAGAAAAAAAAAAAAAAAAAGAAAGAAAGAAAAAAAAAATTTGTAACATATCACACGCATTCGACAAGTACATGAGATGTGTGCGAGACGCGCGAGCCCGAACGAATATCGTGGTGTCACGTGGGAACTGACGCGAATGGCGTTGAAGCACGTATTTCGTTCGGGCGAAAAAGTTTTGTCGAATTCAACGGCAATGAAACAGTAGTTTATCGCATCTCGAGCAGGGCGCATGCTACCGTAGCTCTAAGAACGGATCACGTATTGTACGTATATGTTGTACATAGCCTGAATAAAAAAACACACAGACACATATTTAAAAGTATTTGATTTTTGAAGTCGGCCGCGACGCGACCGAGAAGAGCGACGCCGAGCACGTCAAAAAATGAAGCGAGACGTTGCCGAGCAGTTTTTTTTTGTTCTTTCAAAGTGTTGTCTCGGCTGTGAGGCAACTGAAAATGCTACTTACCGAGTTCGAGTCGTGGTGAAAGACATCTCGGCGTTCGATGAGATGTTTCTTTTGATTCCCACTGCCAGAATCTGTGAGAAAAGTTGGTTGAAGTTTTTAGTAGCGAACGCGGTCTTGCACATGGCTTCAGCAGTGATTCGACTCGTTCTTTGTTTGTATCATCGAACAGCGTATGAAAAACAAATGCTAGTGTTGCCGTGAATCGGCTACTTACCCTTCATTTTGTCCGATAGATGACTCGTAAAAGTCCCGATGTTTCACGTTGTTTTCTGTACTGGTCGATGGTAAGTGGGAGTCGGAGCGGAATTCAAGTTGACTACGAAGACGAGAGATGGCGCTCGGTGTCCCCCACGATACTGAATGTTGAGTGATCAAGGTTGTTATCGAAGGAGTCTTTATTCAAAAATATGAAATATTCTTAACTATTATTTATATTACAGTTTAAAAGTACATTCGGACAAGTTCGTCGGGGAAGGAAGCTGCGATATTGTCGTAGTAATTTACGAAATCGTCCCAGCGTGTCAATTACGCAATAGTGTATGTGGAACATTGTTTTTCATTGAGTTCCGAAGAGCACTTGGCACCGTTGCATTGGCTATGTCTTGGATATTAAAGAATCTCAGCTTTTCGACTGCTCAAACTCTTCTTGATTAATGCCCAGTCCTCAAGAATGTCGGCGTCGTTGAGCATGTACACGATATATGGACCAGCAACGGAAACAGCCCTTCTTCTCTCCGTATGATTTCTTCTTCGTCGGCCGCTCGAACTGAGCCACAGATCCGCATGTATATCTATGTTATTACGATCCTCCTCGAGTCTGCGAATCTTGTCTTGCAGATCACTGTGAATGCCATCCCAAACGAGACCCTTTTCGCTCTCAAAATTTTGTAGAGCCGCCTGTTCCTCGGCTTGAAATTTGTTTTGGATATTCTGCAACCGTAACTGCTTGAGAATGCCGGCAACTTCTGTCTTTGTTTTCATGTTCTCTTTTAGTCTCTCCAGAGGTATGAGGTATTCCTCTGATTTGCCTACTCTGACCTCACCGAGCTTGGTGTCGACCTGAGTTATACGCTCACGATACAATCTAAAAAAAATATTTATCGGTCTATATTCCAATCGATCCCCCATCTATATGTATACAAAAAATTGAACATACTGTTCCTTTAGTAGAGTAAATTGTCTCTCGAGATCAACTAGATTCTCCATGCACTCGTTTCTTCGTCTTTCGCACTCATCCTCATCCATCTCCGAGGAGTCATCGCTGTCGCTGTGCTCCGCACTGCTGTCGCACGACGCGGAGCTCTGATTACTGTCGTTGCTGTCGTGCGACATTTCCTCGCCCTCCGCTTCGGATTCATCCTTAACGCTGGGCATCTGCTTCTCAGGTTTTCCAACTGCGATAAGCAAAGGAGGACATCATATGCAACGCTACTAGTATAACCTCAAATAACTTGAAGCACCAATAGCGGAATAGTGTTTATCTTTTCAGCGTTTCTTCAATTAAACTCATATAATAATTTGTCAACAAATTCATTCCATTAAAGTCTAAAAAATACTCACTATGTATATTTCCCGCGAGTTTTCGGAATATCACTTGTCTGCGTTACTCTTGGCGGGCCAAACACAACACCGTCAACACTGTGAACTGGCGGCCATTTGCAAAGTGAGCCTATGACGTCACGCGACGGAGTGCATGCATGCATTTTGTAACGCGATGAGAATCGACAATTTTCGTGTAAACGAAACGATTTTTTCAACATCACCAGTGACATTCAATGCTTTTGCTTTAACGATTTTCAATGAGCCAGAATACGTGTTTATCGTACTAAAAATTCCGGAGGAAAAACTCAAACTGCTGAAAGTCTACCGCTGTTTATGTCCTTCAATTAACGCGCCACTTTTAGAATACTCTTAACTGTTATTAGTGTCAGAGATTCTTGACCCAGAAAGCTCAACTACGCCTTCTTCATTTTCGCCACGACTCACCGACTCTCCTATCACTAATGACACGAGGAAAGAAAAAAAAAAAAGTAGACGAGATCAGGCCAATAATAAAAATATCGATGCAAACGGACTTTAGCACTTCAGGTTTTACTGAAAAATTTCTGCGTTCTCACACATATAACACGATAGTAAAGATATACATATATTCCGTTATACAATATTCCATCAGATACAATAATACACAATTGGACCTGTAGAGAACAAACAGACAGATAATGCAACATCCGCATAACTGCAAGTTATACTAGCCATTCATACAATTTGTATATATATATATATTTGAATATGTATATATATATACATACATCCGTATATATAGATGTATATATATATATGCTTTTTTTTATGTCGTTTTTATTTTGTTTAATCATTTTGTTTGTTTGTTGAAGACTTTCGGTTAAATAGAGCTTGTATTTTTTTTTTTTTTTTTTGTCGAAGAGTCGAAGAAGGTACAGGTCATTCGTGCGATTCGTATGAAATTACTTAAATCCGCGTTGAACAGCTCGACGAGTCCCGATGGCCCATTCCGGTATGCATGCGTGTGTGTATGTGCATGTCTGTCTGTATGCGTGTGTCTGTAATCCGGTTTCATTTTCGGGAGGGTTTGATCCGTGAGAATTACCGGAGGGTGTTGTTATGTACGTGTGAGTTTGTACGCTGGCCTACTGTGTAACGACCGCTTAATCGGGATATTTAATATTCATTTCATGCAATATTTATCGTGGCCTCTCAGCAGGATACGTAAATTAAATTGGAGCATATAGCCACGACGAGATGTCGTCGGGTGGGTGAAGAGGGATTCGTCCCTCGAGTGTCACGGCTTCGATAGAAACGAATCGGACTCGCTCTTCTACATCCTCCTTACATCCTCCTTATCGTACAGTTACTTTGGACATTCTTTTCAACGCTTATCGGTGCCTTCGAGAGAAACAATCGTTTTACATTCATTGCACTCTCACTCGCTTAGTATAGATCGAAACACACTTCATTCTCGACACGTCAAGTAAGCCTTGATTGCCACACGCTCTGGTTCACACTTTGTAATCAATGATGAAGCGGGCTGCGCTAAATCCCATTCGACGGATCGTCATACGCGTGACTCTCAGACGTTAAAAAGCTCGGTCGTTTCTCGTGCTCGACCGGGAACGAGATACACAAGATACGTGGCAATTACAGATGAAGATAGCCTTGATTTTATTTTATTTTTTTTCAATTCAAGGACCATCTAAGAAATTGACATTTCGAAGAGGGACAAGTATCGCCGGGGCGAGGTCCGTCAGCGGCCAACGGGCGTCGTTGAACTTTTTCCAATTTCATACCGGTCACGATTCCATTCGAGAGCGGGCCTTCTAATCTTCTACCTACTATCGCTAATACGCATTTTGTTTATCGATGGGCGCTCATCGTCGTAAATTACGAATAAAAATAAATTAACGCTTTCAACACGCGGTATAACGTATCTCAGAAATAATGCATCAAGTGGTCAATGGGGCTTGACTTTCTCATGGAGCAAATATAAATAGAATCCGGTCGATACGGTTTTCAACTAAAATATATCCTATACACATACATATGTATATATGTATATATATATATATTACTATTATGTTTCTTGACTATATCGTATCACAAGGGCGTTGTAGTTGGGCCGACGTTCTGATAACTGTACGCGAATGTTTCAAACAGGTGTGTCATTAAGTAACGCCGGATGTCTGGGCTCGGGCGATTAAAGGAGCAATGGCATAAACGCAACTCCGTCGCTGTTTCTATCGACGTTTCTCGATTCGCAGGCATTCAATCCAAGCCCTTTAATTAACAATTAAATTATCGGAACAAGGAAGACGGAGTTTTCTGGGGGAAGGGATAGACAACGAATTATGTAAATAGAAAAACTGTGATGACAAATATAAATATAAAAGTGGACAGTTCCCGGCTACCGGCCCATCCGGTCTCGATACACGATGGAAATTGTATCTTTGCGAAGACTGCCTGATAATAATTTTGACTAGAAAACATATGTCTCCAATTTTCAACACGTCATCGAATTTGCCATTGTTGACTATTTAACGGTACAAAGTCCTCGTCCCTTCGGTAGATCGTTACGGCACAATGTAGGACGCGCGAATCGATAGACCTCGTCGACATTACACGCTGACGTCTTTTTCATCGCAATGGTGCACTTCTGTTGGCTCGATGTCTCTTGTCTCTCGGGGACAACTTTGATATTAAAATGTCCCATGGTCACTGCTGTACGTTCCGAGATAACTTCATGCGGTGGGTGGAAACCGTTTTAGCTCGTTCGTACAATGGAGCCGTCGGTGTGGTTTTCAGACTGCCGAGCGAAGACGAGGATTCGTATTGATGCTGCTACGGAGCGACGAGCGACTCGACCGATGTCCAGACTGATTCAGAAGACAACTCGTCGAGAAGACTAGGATTTGGCTTTGTCGAGGAGCGCCTTGTCGAAGCCGTCGATCAGCGTTTCGATTATGAACTTTATCGTGAGCTTGTATATGTTCTCAACATTTTCCGTGTATCGGTCCTCGAGAGTGCGCTTCACAGCTTCCAGAAATGGCTTCTCGATTTTCTGTCAACATCAAATACAGAACATGAGATTCAATCGATTACAAAATAATCCAGTAAATTTATAATCGTATATGTGAGATCAAAAATCGTTTGGGTTTCCTTCGTTTCAGTATAAGTTGACGGTAACGACATTTTCAGTGTGGCCAATTGGCTGTGTGCTGTATTAAATGTACCAACGTGCAGTTATTGGGAGTTGAAGTCAAACCCTTCGACATCTACGTATACGTGTGTAACTGAATTAATTTACTTGAGTGCGTGACTGAGAACAAGAGGATTCTCGACAAAGCCACGAGGATGATGTACTTGTGCCCACCTCTAAACCAGTACATGAATACGGTATAGAAATAACATCCGTCTCATGCGAGTATCTCTGTACGACCAGCAGCGCATTCGCACTCATCGTAGAGGACGTTAATTCAGGTATTACACACTATGGAAATATCGTTCTACGTATGTCGTGTGCATACGCGCTTCAACGTATCTATATGCATATGAGTGCACGTGTGTGTGTGTGTGTGTGTGTGTAAAAATGCATGTGCATGCACACGTATATTCGTACATGAAAGTCGAGAATTTCCCTAACATTCGTTCTGTACAAAGTTTAATTCGATAACTCTCTATGGTACAAAGTAGACTGGTGTAGTTGGAACTTCTGGAAATATTTCATCCTCGTCAACGAGCAAAGTAAAAGTCTTTTGGACCGAAATGAAGGCATGATTTTTATTGTGAAAAATGAACGCTACATTTTCCTTGTGGATCTCTAATGATCGATTACGTCGTTGTGTAACTTATGCTCATCAAACTCGCCGATCCCAATCCGAATCCACGGAATTAATAGTACAAATACTAATATCGTTGAGCCGTCCTAATCCATTGGCGACAGATGTTCAAATAAAAAAGTAAATGCATGCGCATTTGTACCGATAAATGTAACGTTATCAACAGTATGTTCGTTGAGTTCCCAGCTAAATATGACCGTGCTGATAAGGCACGAGAGTATTTGCAGCTCGTGATGTCGTCAATAAAAATTGAATAACATCTTGGAGAATGACAAAATCTGAAGAGCCATTTAATTGAGCGGTGACTATCAAGGTCTTTTTCTCAGATTGTGAATATTTTAGTTTGAAAGTGTTTTGGCAATTTTGGATCATCGAGCCAATGCACGGACACAAGTACGTGGGACGAATCGATACCAACCCAGAAATATTGCCTGTTGAAGCCAGGTATTTTGGTGTGCGATGCTCCAACTTGATGGAGATACGTCAAGAAGACATCCATATTGTCGAGACCCTTAATTCCCTCGTCGAGGGTCCCCATGACCGTCGTGGCATGCTCCGCGAGCTCCATACTCGTCGATTGCTGCTCCTTCGTCTTCAGATCTTGAAATTTCGTGAACATGCTCAGCAGTTCAGCGTTCTCCTCGAATAATCTGCCGACACGAAAATGCACAATCGTTGTGAGAGACAATAAACTTCTGAGAGTATTTAATAATTGATTACACAATCCCCTTTCACGTCATTGCAATATTTCCATGCACAACTCTGGTTTATTTATGTCTATGACGAACAAACGGATTAACGTTTGACGTCGATTAAATATTCTCCAATTAATCTAGGTAACAAAATTATCCTAGCGGAAGTACGCTTTGGGGTGCAGAGTGTTACACTCTTAATCACGGTGATTAGCGGTAAAATAAAAATTACCCTTGGATTAATCAACGAAAGAATTGTTCTTTAATTTTATTTCTGTACTAAGTGTTATATATATTTATTAGGGTGGGTAAAAAAAATCGATTATTTTTTATTTTACAAGTGACACGGAAAAATGGGTTGCTCGACACCTTAAAAAAATTAATTAAGAGCTCATGCTCGGTGAGAATTTTTTTAAGGTGTCGAGCCACCCATTTCTCCGTGTCGCTTGTAATAAAAAAAATAAACAATTTTTTTTACCCACCCTAACACTTATATAAAATTCGGAGCATGTACTACAATATTGTTTGATATATTGTGAGAAGCTCAATATGCCCAACGAGTGGGAGTAAAAGTATCAAATATGGTCTGTTCCATTTATTAATGATTTATTTACGTAGTAACAGTGATGAGCGACGAATGGTAAATACTATCAAAGACCATTAGTCGAAAATCATTATCTGTACTCCCGCTATGACAACAAATTGTTTCAAGTATTTATAATAAATCGTGTTGCAAACGATTGCATTCTGGTACAATTTGCATTCAATGGACAAACGTGATCGAAGCAACTGGTACGGAAGCTATAGTCCGTAAACAAGTACAGTACAGCCAGCTTCGTATGGTCGTTTATTGATTTTTGGAACGGCAGCTCTGCTGGACCGAAAGCTCTTGCCGAGCTCTCGTCCCGTTCTGCACGACGGGAATTGAGTGGCCGAACCTCAAGTAAATTCGTGTGTGGACGGAAAAGTCAATGGTGCGCCTTCCCACAACAATGTACATTCGCTTCTTGTCCAACGCTACCGGCAAACAAAAATCAAATTAAATCTTCCTCTTTGAATCAAAGGTGCGATTCAATTAATTTCGCTTTTAATTATCCGATTCAACGTTCGGTTCGCTTGACCGGTTAATTTTTTATTGCAACGCAAAAATCTTTTACAATAACGGATCTTTCAAAGGGCTTAATAATTTTCGCTCGCGACGAGTGACAAACTCTCGATCACGTAGCCGAAATAATTTCTGGACAACGTGGAACAAAGTCGTCCACGTGCTCGCTCCAATTCCCGGTTGGAGTAGCCGGCATTTACTTTTTTCAACGGTCCAATTACCGTTCCGTTACGCTTCACATTTTTTTCTCGAACCTAACTTTCTACATACATATATTTGGAGTAACCCAATGGGATTTCGTACCACGACTCTCCACCCCTATTCTTTCTTATCCGCAGGGAAAAGAAATGAAGAAAAATATGAAAATTACTGTATCTTCCTTGGCGACGAAATATTTATTCGCTCGCGGCACTAAATTAATTCTTTTTTTTTTTTTTTCATTTTCTCTCCTTTGCTTTTCTCACACTCTGTTGTTGAAGGAAAGGGCGGGGGAGAAGGAAACAGCTAAACCGTGATGTATTTCGGATTTATTCATGAGGAACTCGAGCCACGTCGTCGACGAGAGAAAAAAAAAAAAATCACTCCGTTTTCTGCCACCGTGATGTGAACAGTTACGTGAGCGTCCGAATAGTCGTGGTCATTGTTCTTCATCTGGTGGACAAAGCGTTCGGGGATTAGGAACGATATCCGATAAAAAATAGAGGGAGTAAAGCTGGAACGAGGAAAGTTAACGGAAGCGAGTGAACAAGGGTTGGAATATGGGAAGAATATAAAGAGAGAATCCGCACGACGTTTGAGCTTTGCGGGTCAACGTCGCAGCCGCGGGATTCGTCACCTTCGGCTCGATTGAAAATCAGCCAATTCAATCTGTCGCATTGTTTCGGGACTATTGTCAGCTTCGTTTTATTGTTTCTCCTTTTTTTTTTTTTTTTAATTAAAAACTCTTCGACGCTAATAATTATGGAGTCCATTTATTTTATTGTGTCAATCGCTAACCGGGTAGAGAATGGACTCAAAGTGTCGATACGATTAGTCACCAGCGAATAGGGATGAGATTAATTATAATCAATGGTTTTTCATTGCGCGAACAAGTTAAGATTAATGTTTCATGAGAATGAGTAAATGTGGAAGAAGCTGGTTTTTTTTTTTTTTTTTTTTTTTTTTTTTCAAAGATTTCAGCGCTGGAATTTTTTTGGAGTAAATTGTCCGGTAATGGTGATTAATGTTTCTGGTGGCGTCGATACTGGTTGCTATCGGTTTTCAGACGGTCTTCAAACCGCCCTTCCGTCATTCGGTCGAAGGGAATTTCGAGCTTCCTTGACGAGAAAGACGAGCTGTTCGGTGGAATGACTAGTGAGAATTGATTATTCACGTCAGATTGAAGTTTATCTGTGAAACTCCACAGCGTCAACGTTACAAAATTATCCGAATGACAATGAAATATTTGTCCTTTATGATCGAGTGAAAAAAAATAAAATTTCCCACATGGATGTAAGGTAAGTTATTAGAATTAATTGAATATATTCGATATAACAGCGAGAAATTCCTCATGAACGATAAGTTCGAAAGATATTTTTTTTCTCGTTGGCAATAACGGAATTTTATTGTGTATGGAAGAGGCCGAGTATTCACAGCCGGATATAGAATATCTGCATCCGCAAAAATTCACTTTGGCAACTTATAGCCCAAATAATGTTCAAGTTTTTCGGGCTGGTTTTCATGAATCTTCCATTCACGAAAATCGTCTGAAAACTAATTTTTGGAAATTTTTTTTTTCGATAAAATGCTTCGGTATAGAATTAAAAGTAGAAAATAAAAGTTCTAAAGATGTTTCCTCTTCGTTTATTATTCGACTCGTGGTAACCGTGCCAAAATATTAAATTCGTAAAAACTAGCTCAAAAATTGAAGGAAAAAAAAAACAAAAAAAACCGAGAATATTCGTTGGTGAGAAAACCAAAAAACCATAAAAAAAAATCCTTACACTTTTTTGTGCTGAACCGATAATTTGTTCTCTACACGTTGCCAGAGTGAATTTTTGCAGATGAAGATATTTTCATGGTCGTCGAGACGAGAGGTCGAACTCTTCCCAGGACGATAAGGCTTATCGCTGAGAGTCCCAGTACGAGATCAATGAGATTCTGCTCGCGTTGAACTCGTGTCGTGACCGCGAAGACTCATTCACAAATAATGGGCAATGGGCATCGCAGCTCGCCTCTATCAGCCGAAGCTACGGCTTCGTTTTCTATCCATCGCTTCCCCTCTGTCCTTTGTGAATTGTTCGATCATCCCCAACAGCGGTCTTTATTTATTTATTATCGTATCCACATAAACGCATTTCAAGATTAAGCCTCGATTGAATCGCAAGATCCGAGCATTCTATGAGCGTTGAACCCCACTCAAGAATTTTTTTTTATTCCGTCCTTTTATGTAGTGAAAATCGTGGATTTTTTTTTAGCCGAATCGAATAGCACCGAGAGAGTAAATAAAATAATAATGTAATCGAATACAAATTTGCCAAGCAAATGTAAAAAAATTAAGTTAAGTTGAGTTAACGACTATTATACAGGATATTTATATTTGATCATAGACGCAAAGCAAATATCATAAAGGTTATTGAACCAAAAATTTGTCATGGGTTTCACCCTGGTATAAAATAAGAATACCAACGACTATCCGGTGCTTTTATTCGGGCCGCATCGAGGATGCTTCAAAATAAGAACTTATCGCCCTCATCCGTTTAAAACTCCAGCGTATCGCGAGAAAAATTACCTAACTTTTATTGTTTACCTTCCGGGCCGCGTGAGTGTAAAATACAGAGATAAGCTCGATAAAACCGAGGGTCGCCGCGAGTTCAAACACGGGGGAATGAACCACCCTGAGTCTACGAACTTCCCGTTGAGCAAAGAACGCTCCAAGAGACTGTTATTGTCGTTACGCAATCCCAGAATTCTCCCAACCCTTCGTTTCGATCTGGCTTCTAAGCCGGAAATTAAAAAAAAAAAATTAAATTCGCATAAACGACGTTCAACAAAATTTCGCAACGTTTACTGTGTGACAATTTTTTTTTTTGTTAACTCACTTAACGAACATGTAGACACCCGTGGGTTCCATCGCTCTGGAAACGGCTTTCCAACTCGCGATAATCGTGTATTTTTGCTTCGCCGTCAGAGGCAATCTTGGATCCGTGGCCGCTGGGGGTGGCGGACTTTCCCTTCCGCCTTGATTCTGCGACGTCGAGGACGCCAATTTACTGAGCTCGCACCCCATGATTCGACCGATCGACCAGTCGTTTACTTCCTCTCGAGTTCCGTTCTTTAAACCTCAACAGCCAACTTTATACAATCCAAATTCCTGGTCTTTGAGTCAACGCAAAATATTTGTCCTGATCGTCGAAACACAATTTTCCCATGGACACTCGCGGCCGTGAACGTATCGTTAATTATTCGACGGTAAAAAAATCCGACTCCACGCATCACTTTTTACTGGCGAGCCATTTGATCGAATTTAAAAAATAAAAATTAAAAAAAAATTATAAATCAAAAATTCGCATTTATCGACTTGAAGAAAATCATTTGAAATGTGTTATCGATACGCGAATGGTTCCGGTGAGCAGAGGAGGATGAGCGACTTCTCGGTGCCAATAATCGTCGAGCAAGTGTACCGGGAAATATTTCACCTCGGTGGGAAGAATTATCGTGACGTGGTCCGGTGGAAGTTGGACGAGGCCACGTCCCAAGGGAAAAAGGGCGAGCTCGGTGCACGCACTGGAATAATTTGTTTTTTTTTTCTTCTCTTGCTTTAATCCAACCGATTATATTCCGTCGCGAGTGAGGCCCGAGCGGAGATTCATCTTAGATCGACACACATTGAAGTTGTCAGGTGAGAATTATGATTACAAAATGTTAATCGTCCTTTGATAATTTTCTCGACGAACTTACACGCCGACTACGATTGTCCACGGGAACAAATAACGATCGCACTGTTTCGAGTTAATTTTCCCTTGAGCTTCCTCACTATCGATTAACAATAAATTATTTATAAAGCGCGGTCGTTTTTCAAAATACCACGCACGATACCTTGACTCGTCCGATTCGATCTAATTCCCTCGCAAACCTCAACGGGCCTTTTGACAAAAGTGACTCCCAAAGCGAATCGTTTCCACCGCAGGAAACACAAAACGTATCCAAAAAATGAGACGGAGCGTCAAAAATCGTCCCCAAAAAATTGTCCCCTTCGCTATGTACAGAAATCCAATAACAATACAATACTACTTTTTTGTTTTTCCGATTGAATTTTCACGGATCGTCGCGATTAATCGAACGTCACATTGATAGATCCGCGATCGACTCGTGACGGTAATGATGTAACGAACACTCGGTCGTTTCCGTTATCACGACGCAATGTTCTCTCCTTCCTAATCGTCATTCAACGTCTCGCTGTAAATTCGAGCCGGTCGATTTTTTCAACAGCCAATGCTCAGTCCGGAATTCCTGGGCGAAGCCTCGTGGAAACGAGTCGACTGTTTCGGAGCAAACTTCCTCGTCGTCCCACGATCGGCGACTCTTCGTTCTTCTCCGACTCGCTATTCGATCCGGAGTCCAAAAAATTCCACCGTTGTTTCCGCACCGGTCCGGCACCGTTGAGAGTCCGGCGATTGTCGAAATCCCGGGGTTGTCGAGCGCCGCTTCGCAGCCCGTACTCCAATCTCGGTACTGGGCCGCAGCCCCAGAAATCGTGGACATTCGGTCATTCGGAATTGTCTCCTCTCACGCCGGAAACCACCTCGCTTCCGGCTCGGTCCATCTGCAAAACGATATTCATTAATATAAGGATTCTTCTCGAATTTTTTTTTTTTTTCTTGGAACCAAGCTCAAAAGTTTCGTTCAGATACCGAAGTAGGCCTCTGAAAATATGAGCCCTTAATATTAATATTAAGTATGTGCGCATCGCACTTTTCCATTTCCCATAATAATAACACAGGCATTTTTTTTTCTTGCTCCGATTTTTGTAACTGATGAACCATGAATTTCCCTGCAATTTCCATCAACTATTCCCGTAGAGAATTGAACGCTCTACAAAAAAGTTCTCGTATGATTTTTCGATTAATCAACTCATTCAAAAGTTATTCACGGTCAAAGTCAAATTCATTATTAATTTAGCCGTTTTCTTTATAATCCTTCGAATTTTATTAGTTTCAAGGTTTTAAAATGAATTGAAAGTTTATTTTTAAGGTCGGTGAGTTAAAAAAAATAAAACTATTATTTTTTGTCATCAAAGATTGCTGTCATTCTATTGAAAAACTGTTTGTGAATAGATTGCACATAAAAAGAAGTTGAATTTTATTCATGACCCGAAGAGTTATTTGTGTTTCTGCGTTTTCATGATTCAGATCAGCAGACAAATGATTTTATTTAACAAATATTATAAATTAATTACATAAAACTTATAACAAAGTAAAAAAATATTGCTTCTCATAAATTTGAATTTATGGGGAACATTTTTTCTGAAAACAATATTTTTGCCAAATAATTCAGAAAAACGGCAGAATTGGTAATGAATTTAACTTTGACCTCGAATAACTTTTGAACGAGTTGATTAATCGAAAAATGATATCAGAGCTTTTTTGTAGAGCGTTCAATTCTCTACGGAAATAGCTGATGGAAATTGCAGCGCGATTCACGGTTCATCAGTTACAAAAATCGGAGCGAGAAAAAAAAATGTTTCCTGTGTTATTCTCATGGGAAATTTAAAAGTGCGATGCGCACATTCTTAATATTAACATAAAGAGCTCATATTTTCAGAGGCCTACTTTGACATCTGAACGAAACTTTTGAGCTTGGTTCCGAGAAAAAAAAAAATTATTTTTTTTTAAACGCCCCAATATATATATATATAAAAAAAATATATACATCTAAAAAAAAAAAAGGTTGCTTTACAGGGTCGATGGAAATTGTCCCTCGCTTCAATTCCCTCAAAGTAAATTCCGTTCGGGCAGAATATTATTATCATTTCCCTTGATTGCGATGTTTTGTTCATGTCCGACCGTTCGATAGATAAAACATCCATTTTTGTCCCTCCAGTGACAACCAAAGTCCCACGTTAAAATCCGTTGGAATATTATATTGTGGGTAAAGCGACAGCTGGCCCACTTTTTCCTCCCCACGTTTCAATAGTCGTGTGCACGGTGTAACATGGAATACACGACAGAACCATCGAACAAAAAATATAAAGCTTAGAGGAACAACACAAAGGTATTTTCTGTGTCGAATCGGGCTCGCGACGTACGCGTCGCTCGAGAATGAAAATTTTCAAAAATGGAGCGAGACGATTAAAATGTAAAATCCAAAACCGGTGAATAATGGAGGAGCTCCGTTGATTCAGTAAAATCCGCGACGAATCGAGAGAGGGAGAATACACGACCGAGGCTCGTTACCTCCTCGTCGCGAGAAGACTCAATTTAATGTTGATTTTTAATTTCGATTTTTTCCGTCAATCAGTCCTTATTCATGAGTCGTTCTTCGGTTGATAATTGTCTCTTTTTTTTTCCTCACGTTTATGTATAGTCGTCATCCGTGACCCACTTCGACGACACGCCGTGCCAGAGGTAATTTCGAATATATATATTTTTTTTATTTCCAAAATTTAACGCACCACGACAAGTTCCATGAATTTTAAGTCATCGCTTCTGAATTTTTTTTTTTTTTTTCACGGTAAAAAAAGTAACGAGAATCGTGAACGGAAGCTCGGAGATTCTACAAGTTGCCTGGAATAAAATGTTTCGCACATTTGCCCACCAAGAATATTGACCCATAAGAGTTACAGAGAGCGCAGTTTTCTCAAGCGAACGGTCGTACCGTTTTAGATAAAAATATTTTAGAAAAAAAAGAGTTTTTTTTTTTTTTTTCACGGTAAAAAAAGTAACGAGAATCGTGGACAGAAGCTCGGAGATTCTACAAGTTGCCTGGAATAAAATGTTTCGCACATTCGCCCACCAAGAATATTGACCCATAAAAGTTACAGAGAGCGCAGTTTTCTCAAGTGAACGGTCGTACCGTTAACTATAAAAATATTAATAAAATATTTTAATATTATATTATAAAATATTAATATATATTATATAATTTAATATTATAAAATATTAATATATATTATATAATTTAATATTATAAAATATTAATATATATTATATAATTTAATATATATTATATTATAAAAATATTTTAGAAAAAAAAGATTTTTTTTTTTTTTTTTGCACCTGCAATGGTTGATTTTGAGAAGGATCGAATGTTCCGTAGTGGCGATAATTTCGTTGTTCCATCGACGAACTTTGGACGAAATGACGATACGACCGTGGACGACCGACGAGGACGATCGATTTCACGAATTCACAAAGCACACGGTCCGTCAGTGTCCGACGAGTCCAGCGGCTCGTACGGTTTTGACCAAAGCAAAATCAACCTGTCGTCCATTCGATATCGTCGTTACGTTAATATTTCACGCCGCGATCGGTCAATAATTGAGCGATCGGAAAATTCGCCTCGACCTTCCCCGACTCGTTAACTCGTCCTTTTTTTTTTTCCTCTCGTACAGCGTATTTGTAAATTCTTACATAATTAGAAATAGAAATTAGAGCGATTAAAAAAATTAATTGAAAAAAAATAGGAGCGACGTTGGTTGCGTGGAAGCGAGAATTATTTTTCGCACGCAATCGACTCGTCTTAAACGTGAAAATTCTTTTTACCCGATCGTACTGGAGTAAATCTAAAATTTAAAGTGGAATGAGAGTCGAGTAAACGAATGGTTCGAGGAGTAAAGAGCCAGAGCGAACATTGAAATAACGCAGGAACAAATTGTAAACTTCTGCTCCGGTCAAATACGGAGTCGGCGGCGATCCGCAAAATTATTTCAAAATTACCAACGAAAAAAAAAAAAAAAAAAAAAAATCCCGGATTATCTCTGCCAAAAATCCACGAACCGCGTTTCACCACGTGAAACGAATTTTATTTCGAGCGGGAATGTCCAAGAATTTTCGTTCAATCGCTCGGAGCCGGAGAAGAATTGTTGGAGCGAACGCTCGTGCGCGGAATTGTTTATTATCGCAGCGGGGCAATTTCGGAGCGAAAATTCTTTCGGTCTCACAGCGGTCTCCTCGTCGATGTCCGAAGGCGACGCTCGAAAATTTCTCCACGGATTCTACTCCGTTTGACTCTCGAGGCGAAACACCTCGACCGACGAGATGAGTCGAATTTAAAAAAATGATTTTTGTCTTCATCCACGGCCCAAAGTCCAACATTTATGCTTAGGTATGGGCGCGCATGCGCCCTGTTCCAGTGAGCAGGAAAAAAACTAGTTATGCACTGAACCGATGTACGAGGCAGCGAAAAAACAAAATTCAATACAGCCGACGAGTGTGACTCGCTACGAACGAAAAACCTCAAAATTCTTTTCGTGAATTTGAAGTTTCGCGTTCACATTGATAGTTGTAATTTAAAAAACTGTCACAAAGATGAGCGTAGTCTCATCGTCCAGTGATTCGTCGGACGACGAAGAGACTCTTCGAGACTTTGATGCGGAAACTAAACTCATTATACCGACACATAAATAACCCAAAATATCTGCTGACGAATATTTGTCAAAGTACGAAGCCTACGAAAAAATGGTTGGTCGATCACGAAAAATTCATTGTCCAGTTCGGATGAGAGTAACTTAATTGTTTCGTTTCGTCCATTCGGATGTATTCGATTGCCCGCCACCCCCGACCAGCCGCACTGGCTTCGCTCGCGCCGCAAATGTCGGGGCGGGCATCGAAACATACTAAAGTATTGATTCGTAACGATCGTTGATTCGTCAGTTAACGTACTTTCGCCCGAAAATAAAGAAAAAAACGTATACTCTATACACGGGCAAAAAGTTCGAAAGCCCTGCACTGGCGCGCAGTCCAAAAATCTCAAACTTTCCGCCCTTGTAGACTAATATAAATTTTTTTTTTTTTATTTTTTTTTTATTATTTTTTTTTAATTTTATTTTTTCAAAACAAAATACCCAAGACATTCCGAACGTATCGTGGGTGTCGCTCGTCCGTCGAGGCATGATAATCTCGGCCAGGAGAGCGCGGTCCCTTCGAGGGATGAAACGCACCGTTGGTGTCGTTCCGTCGTGAAAAATCCACCTGTCCTTACGGAGACGCGGAGACGCGGCTGCGAGGCGTTATCGTGACAACGATGATCGCAACTGTCGTTCGTAGCGTTGGAGGTTGTAACGAGTGAGCGACGGAAAAAATAGGGGTGAATCTTGGCTATCTCTGTCTCTCTACCGCGCTGCTTTACGCGACGAGAACCCAAGCGAATCTCCCTCGCGGAAGAGAGCCGTGAGTCGAGTGGAGAAGTGGCTGCAGCAGCAACCCTTATATATATATATATATATATATATATATATATATATATATATATATATCTCGAGGCTTCACCTATATATATATATATATATATATAGGTAAAGCCTCGAGAGAGAGTCAGAGATGGTCGAGAGGTTTTGGAGCGTGAATCGCAGGCGGGACGAAGGCGCGAATAATGCGCGCGTTTCTCCTTCCGTTCGGCGTTCGCTTCGAGGAAAATTTTGGGTCGTTCGCGGATGAGTTTAGGGTCGAGAGTGTGGATAGTCGGTCGATGGGGTCGCGACTGGTCGGACAATGAGCAACGATGAATTCGCGATAAGGAACGACCGCGTTCGTGACGCGACGGACAATGGGGCGAGATGAGCGATCGCGGAAACAGTAGTACGAGTCAATGTGCGGGGCGACACGCGTCTCTCGCGGGTCAAACGACCACCACGACGGAACGGATTTTTGGGGAATTTTTTTTTTTTTTTTTTCTTTTTTTTTTTTTCTTTCTTTCTTCTTCTTCTCACCCTTCGTCCATCGTTGGCGATCACCGACCGAACGGTCCTCGGCGCTGCGACCGCGATGAATTTTCCAACGCGCCGCCGCCGCCGCCGCAACCTCGACGATTCCCCGCTTGCTTGGACCGCGTGTCGGCGACGAATTTTGGTGTGTTTTTTTTTGTTTTTTTTTTTTTTTTTTTCACCCCCTCGGATCTTTCCGTCCGCGTCTCAATGGAGTCTCCCGGCGGCTCTCGGCATCGATATTCGACGGCCACGTCGCGCACTCCTCTACCGCACTCGCGGCGACAGCCTCAAAACTCCAACGGCTCGTCCTCTCCGGCCGCTCATTTCAACCCGCAGCGATCTTCAAAGCGCACGCGACATCCACGGACGCCATTACGCGCGACTCGAAGCCACTTTTCTCCGGCGAATCGTTCTCCTCCTTGCGTTTTTCCTCGATCGATTTCCGTCCCTTTCTCGCCACGTATTTTTATTTTTATTTATTTCTTTTATTTTCCAAAAAATAAATAAAATGAAATTATCCACGGAGCTTTTTTTTTTTTTTTTTTTTTTTTTTTTTTTTTTTCCTCCTTCAAACTACCCTTCGCTCCTCGATGCGCGGGTTTCCGGCCCGGGAGCCGCGGATTCTGGTCGCCCCGCTCGTTCCCCTCCCAGGAACGCGAACGATATCGACGATGTCGACCGCAGCCCAGGCGAGCCGAGACTGAGTCGCCCATAATAAACCCTCGCCGGGGCGCTTGCGCCCCGTCCGCGCCTCACGCGCTCCGCGACCCTCCGCCACGACCCTCCGCGACTCTCTCGTCGCCACCCACACCATCGTTTACACACTCGCCCGCACCGTCGCTCCGCACGTACACGACGACAAATTAATTGTTTATCCGTCACTGCTCCGCGAGTTTCGCCTCGCTCCGCTTCTCTCTCCTCGTCGCGACCCCGTCGACCTTTCCTCGACTCGCTCGCACCGCGTTTCTTCGACTTTGCGGCCGGGTTTTTTTTTTTTTTTTTTTTTTTTTTTTTTGCAGATGGAAAAATCAAAAGGACGATGAAGATCGAGCGAGAAAGTCGTCGGGATCTTGGCTGAAATATTTTGGCAAGCGGGGCTGAAAAAGTTTGGTGTCGTGATCGAGAAAGGTTGCGTTTATCGTGTTTTCGCGTTGATCGTCGGAGGGATTCGAGGGTCTTCCGGTGAACTTTGTACATTGGATTTTGTTTTGGGGGGGTCGTGGCGATGTCGGGAAGGTTGCAACGAAGGGGAGGAGAGAGCGGGGTTTACACACGAGATAAAGGGGAGCTTTCGCCGGAGCGGCGAAAGTCCGTCGTCACGTTCCCCACCGAAAGTGGGTCAATTAAAAGCCCGGCTAATTTTGCCGATAGGATTCACGGCCGATATCGAGGCCCTCGGTGAAAATCATGATCCACCTTTGCCTCACTCGACTGTCGTTCGGTGATACTGTCGAAATTTTTTTTTTTTTTTTAATTTTTTTTTAATAATTTCTTGTGAATACTATTTATTTATATAATTATTTGCTATAAATGATTATATGAATAGTGGGATTTGTCGTTAATAATTATATGAATAATGGGATTTATTGGAAATAATTATATGAATAGTAGGATTTATTTTAAATAATTTATACGAATAATAGGATTTATTGTAATTAATTATATGAATAATAGGATTTATTATAAATAATTATATGAATAATCGGATTTATTGTAAATAATTATATGAATAGTCGGATTTATTTTAAATAATTTATACGGATGATAGGATTTATTGGAAATAATTATATGAATAGTAGGATTTATCATAAATAATTTTATGAATGATAGGATTTATTATAAATAATTATACGGATGATAGGATTTGTGGTAAATAATTATATGAATAATAGGATTTATCATAAATAATTATACGAATAATCGGATATATTATAAATGATTATACGAATAGTACGATTTATTATAAATAATAGTAGCTGATTACAAATAATAGTAGCTGAAGCTCTCTAGCAACCCATTTTTCCGTGTCACTTGTAATAACAAAAAATAAACCATTTTTTTTTTACCCACCCTAATGTACACATTCAGACCCGGAAACAATGTCGTCGTTCGATGCACGCGAGTTGCATTGTATCGAAACCCTTGTTTCTGCATCTCGCAGCTGCATCGAGAAGTTACGTCGCCTTTGAAACTTGCGTTCGCTTCGAAGCTTCTCTTCGACACGGAGACGAGCCGGTGCGATTGATACTTCCGGCAAGTCACGATTAACTTAAAAAAAAAAATTCTTTATTTTAACTTAAAAAAAAAAATTAAAATTTAACAATCAAAAATGAATTTTTTCTATCGACAGGTCAAAGCAAAAAAAAAAAAAGACTATGAAAAAAAATTTTTTTTTTCATAGTTCCTTCCAGACGTGAGCGTCGACGTGAGTGAAGAAAATTGCGAGGCCGAAGGACTCGACGGATTCGCGTCCACCTTTCGGAGCTCCTTCGTGCGAACGAATTTTCTCGCGGAGGTGAAACTTGTACCTAATTCGTCCTCGTTATTTACAGAGTTTCCTCGTAGACCCGCGCTCGCTGCTCTCGACTTTTCACGACGGGGCTCGTGAGCTCGCGAACGTCCACGCCGGATAATTCGAGAAGAGAGGTGGACGGTGAATTTTTCACTGGTAAGACCGAGCTTGTGTGCAGCATTGCTTTTATTTCGAGGAGGATCATTAAGAAGATGCGCATCGTCGCTCGGCACGCTATTGGCGAATCTGGAACACCTGGAGCTACCTGCTGAGCGATATTTTTGGATGGATCGCTCACGAAGCTGAAGTTTGATTCCAGGATTAATTATATTCCGGAATTTTTTTCATCGTCAAAAAATCATGAAAATCAAAATCGACCACTCAAGGCATCAAAGGATTAACTCTGGTCGTTGTCGTTGCTGTTTTTTCTGAGTTATGAATCAAAATTCATAAAATTAAAATGAATAAAAATAAAATTCATAAAATTAAAATTCATAAAATTAAAATTCATAAAATTAAAATACATAAAATTAAAATTCATAAAATTAAAATTCATAAAATTAAAATTCATAAAATTAAAATTCATAGAATTAAAATCCATAAAATTAAAATCCATAAAATTAAAATTCATAAAATTAAAATTCATAAAATTAAAATTCATAAAATTAAAATTCATAAAATTAAAATTCATAAAATTAAAATTCATAAAATTAAAATTCATAAAATTAAAATTCATAAAAT